>RDRW01000020.1:437500-862500 GCA_007896445.1 Puccinia hordei
TGTGAAACTTATAGGATACATAACCTATCCATGAAAAGATAAACTTTATCCTCTAAAGGGAAGACATAAACCATATATGATATTGTAACACATATTGCAAAAGTACAAATGAATAGCTTCTGTTTTGGGACTATTGGCTATTCCAGATTGAGAATACCAAGCCACGTGTTTCAACACTAAGCCCCAAACACCATGTTCCTGATTAATTCCAGAACACATGGTCTACATCACTTCCAGCATAATTGCCTAGGTTGAGTTCATCCCAGTTAAACTAGGATGCAAACAACCAATTTAAAGTGGTTGACCTCAACCAATGAAATATAAAACCAAGGGGGGTCCCTTGGATTTATATTTCATCAGTTGATTTCAACCAAGTTTAAATTGGTTGAGTGCATCCCAGTTTAACTGGGATGACTTCATCCTAGGCAATTATTCCGGCAGTGCATACAGCTGAAACCCACATAGTAATTCATCAAGGAGGTTGAGAATTACATACATACTTTCAAAGGCAATCAAGCAACCAGGCAAGTACTATATAAAGAAGTGCTCCCAGCTGAAGGAAAAGAGAATAATATATAAACATACCCTTTACTGCCTTTTTGGTTTTTCATCCAGATTTCTAAAGTCACCACTAGAATTAAATTCTTGGTATTGCCTTAATAAATCATTGAAGTAACCTTCCAGCCAGTACCTTGTTTATCAAGAACCATTCCATACCTTATTATTCCCTCAACCAATTCCCTTAAACAAAGGAAGAGAATATTAAGAAGATTATGGAAAAAACTAGAGAGTTATATTTCAGAATCATAATAAAGAGAGAACTATGTAATAAGAAAAAGACAGAGAGAAATACCTAGAGGATCAATGAGGCTTAATTTGAGGAGACTTTTACAAACAAACAACAATAAAACAAAACAAAACCAGACACACTCTTAGAAGAAAACACTGAACATTACAAGTTAGTTTAGAGTAAACACAATAGGGAAGAAAGAAAGAGTCAAAGTAATTACCACAGGAATTTTGGCTGGCAGCTGAGTAATATCAACAAGCTCAACAAACGTGATTGATGAGACTTGATGGTGCAAGCTTTCAGACAATGGACAATAATGGTTCCAAGCAAGATGAGGAGAGGAAACGCTCTCACCAGAGGAGCAGAGAAAAGGACCTTCACAAAGCACACTGTGGAAATAAAGGCGACTATGGTGACAGAAAAGGTAGGTTGCCCTTCTTCCTGGTTGGTTCTGGTGATTCTTTGATTTCCTCTGCGGAATAAACAACTGTTAGCGGATGGTTAACTGGATTCCCTGCAACACCTTATACTCAGCAAGGGGACCTTTCCTCTTGTGTTTGTCTTCCTGATGATGCCCTTCACAGTTCCGCTTGTCCGCAAACACTGAAAGTTGCTAAGAGAGTTTTAAAAGTAAACAGATTTCTTATATGTGCTGTAGTTGATAGCTATCTACTTCAATCATAAGATAAGATAAGATAATCCCCAAAATCCTTTTTGCCATCCCTACAACCCCCTGTATTTATACAACGTCCTCCCCCGGTCTTGTCCTGCAATCCCTGGTACCGTCCCTGAAATCAATTTGCCTGTCTCCCTAGTTCCGCATTGCACCGCAGCCTGCCCTCAACTTCTACACCCTGTTTACCCCTGCAGTTGTCCGTTGCCCCTGCGTCCCCCTCTGCTCTTTCTGCCCCCGCTTTGCCCGCACTGGGTGCCCCAAACCCCGTGGTTCCACCTGGTTCCTCCACGTTGCGCATACTGAAGCGGCCTTTGTCCACTCGACCAATTTCCCGCGCCAACTATAGAATTTTGCCTGCTGCGCCCTTGTGCTTTCTCCGCAAAACTCCAGTGACATTTGGTACATACCCCATTCCTCAGTCTGCCTCTGAGCCCGCGCTGCGGGCTCAGATTCAGTGCTGCACTTCCTGTATATAAGATCTTCCACAACGCCTGGGAGCAACCTGCACGCGTGCAAGAGCAGACGGCACGGAATTCTGACAAATCTGTCCTCCTTTATTGGTTAAACAAACCCCTTCACCCTTAAATTGATTTACAGCAGAACTATTTCTAGGTTGGAGGTTGTCTTCAGAAAGCTTATCTCCTTGTATCATAAATTTGTGCTTAGATTTATATAATACTCTATCTTATTGGCTTCTAAAAAGCCACTACCTTGTGTCTTGGTGTCACTAGAGAGACCCAGGCTCACAGTAGCAGGCCCACCATTTCCAATAAGGATCAATTTCAATGCCTTGACATTGTGATCATGTAAATACCCCAGCCAATCTTTGGGAATGTTAAAATTCATGGAGAAATATCCCAAGTAATAACCATTGGGGGTTTAACAATTGACATGATACAACAATTTCAAGTTTTACCCAAAACTTTTGTTATGGCGAATATGGAAAATCTAGATGTAATCAGGAAGTGCCATGAAAACATTTTTATGAGATAAATTCTGTGCTGGGCCTCAATTGTGTGAGAGTTCATCAAAAAGGGGGTTAACCCATGCAAATGCAAAAGGAAAAAACTTAGCTGCAAGAATTGGTATGCAAACCATTCTGCAGTCCAGACATAGAAAAATAGGCTGATAAATTTTATTCTAACGCTCCAGACCCAGGCAGATCAGAAAATCTACTTCAGCAAATTGCTAAACCCCAGCCAAATAACAATGGCACAGACCTTCTAGGAAGAATAACATTTGACTCCAACACTGGTAAGTTGTCTGTACTCTTGAGAACACCTAGAACAAGATTAAGAAAAACAGAAGCTGATGTTTATTCTAAAAATAATGTAGAAAGTATCATCCTAGAATAGATACAGCAATAAAATTAAAGCACAGAACATAACTATTGCTGTAAGTAACTATCTTTATAGATCTAGGATTAGAGAGCCAAGAAATCTAATAAGAAAACATTGTCATGAATCATGACATTCAAACAGAAATCCTGAAGTTTTCTTTAACTCATTTATCTATCACTATTACTCAACAACCCAAACTTGACAGAACTCATTCTCATTCTCATTCTCAACTTGTCCATCCATTTTCTCTTTTCTCTATTATCATCCAAGCAAATCATTAGTTGAGTTGCTCTTAGGTAAAAATTCATTAGCTCTATCATTATTGTATCACGTCAAAGAACAGCAGCCTAATAAAGAAATCAATCTGTTAGTTGTTTGAAATCTTTCAAATTGGTCTCTTTATCCATTGAATCCAAATTTCTTGATGCCTTTTTTCTGATAGGCAAGGTTTTTTGGGACATCATAACAAGTAAGCAAATACCCTTCAGTTTACCCACAATTGTTTGAAGGAATTTCCCTCTCCTACATTTCTTCTGTCCTTGATGAACATGTTCTAATTCTTTTCTCATCTATAGAATCCTATTATTGTTAACTTGCAGCAAAAATTAATAAATTCATTGTAAAAGACAAAATACATGAACCCTGATTTCTTGGAGGACTGGTGTGTCTGCCAGCCCAGCTCCTCTAGCAGGGCTCTATGACAAGCAGCTAGTATTTTAGGAATCAAGCTAAGTTACAAGGCTGGGATGAGCATTAGATGATAATGGATTTTTAACAGGGATCTGCAGAAATTTATTCAAAGACAGAAAAAGATAATGGGGTATAGGTCAGAAAGCTGAAGCAGAATTATAACACAGCTCTTCTCTTTATTATTGGTTGTTTTAGTCTGGTTCTGTTTTGAGCAATCAATCCAGAAACTCAACACGATTAACAGTCGATAATATTAACTAATTTCTCAATGCTTGGATTACATTGTGCAATCAGTCAACATTGTCAACTGTTAGTCGTGATGAGTTTCTCAATTGATTACCCCAGAACCGGACTGAGAACAATAACAACAACAAAACAGGAAGTTGTGATACCCAACGAGGTAATAATTTGTTATAATTAAAATTGGGTTAGAAAGAGAGGCAAGCCAAGAGTCCAGGAAGAGGATGAACTGCAGGATGATGAAGGGGCAGCGAGTTATATATCCTGAAGGGGCAGCGAGTTATATATTCTGAAGGGGCAGCGAGTTATATATCCAAATCCCCCCCTCCGAGTAGCAGTGCAACCTCCGAATAGGTTCAGATATCAAATCTAAGCACGACACGAGTTAAATCTTATGGTGAATGTTTGTAAGCAACCTTTAAGCTGGCATATCAACTGAACCATGAATTACCAGAGCCAAATTGAGGCTCAGTCTTCGTTGCACGTATTTTATATCCAATATCAAATCTCTACCAGTGTTGACGATTTTGTGAATTGATTGGCCGAGCATTCCAAGTCATCCGCAAGAAGTAGATCAGAGATATTCAAATATTAAATGTTAGCCTAGCATGTAACAGATCTATTGCAAGAATCATAATATCCATGAGGTTGGACGTGGTTACCACTTTTCTTTAAAAAACTTTCTTCCCTATTATTTTTTGGTTTCTATTCTATCAAGTCTCAGAAGGAAAAAGGCTCGGTATATCATTACAAAGGAAATTTTTAAGGCAATCTTAATACAGATCGTTCCGGATTTGGATATCAGAGCATTTTAAAATTTCGGGCCAATTGTATTCTCAGGGTATGTAAATATGGTGTTGCATAATTGACGGCCATGTTTAGAAAAACCAACAGCAGATGTAAATTAGGAAAGGCTATTATCGTCCTAATATCAATCAGGCCGTCTATGAACAATCTATGTGAAAATAATCTAACCTGCCTTTAATAATCATTTTGACCAAGTTGAGTCTGTGTTTATAAACTTAATAATACTTCAATCCGTTGAGAACAGGTACGAGACACTGGTTCAGTATAGATTTCAAGTTCTCAAGTTTGTTCAGGGTTGCTTGGTGTCAGAAGGATGATTGAGGAGAGTTAATGAATACAAGTTCTGGATCATGATGTGGATGAACCATACTCGTATTAAGATAATTGTTTGATGTGATCCAAAAAAGGAAAAGTTGTTGAGGGTTTGCCGGATCGAGTCAAGAGAGAAACCCATACACATACATAATCGCTGAGACAGAGCAGCCTTCAGATCAAGCTGTACCGGTTGGAGTTTTTAAAGCCTGTCTTTGTCCCTCGGTCGAAGCCAAAGACTAACTACAACAACATTCTCACCTCCTCCAATCAAAAGAAAGCAATAAACTACACAAGAAACCATGGAAAACAACTCAGAAGTACAACAACAAGAAGAACAGGAAGAACAAGAGAAATCGGAAGAACAAGAAGATCAAGAACAACCGGAAGAACAAGACAAACCAGAAGAACAACAAGAACAAGAAAAACAAGAAAAACAAGAAGAACAGGAAGAACAAGAACAAGAAAAACCGGAAGAACAAGAACAAGAAAAACCGGAAGAAGAAGAGCAAGAAAAATCATCAACACCTCAGTCACCAGAACCAGAACCAACTAACACCACTTTAAGTAGTCAACTGGCTAGTAATCCCCCTTCAACTCAAGAAAAACCAGCTTCATCAACCCCTAGTAGTCCACTGAACTCAATCAACCTTGCCTCAAATGAAACCAAACCGGTAAGTAAGTCAAATCAAAAAAGAAAGAAGAAGAAGAAGAAACACTCATCTAACTCTCATATCCATCTTCAGCTCGATCTGAGTACCTCCGACCTTGCCATCGCATTGGAACCTTTCGGTTACGGAAGGAATAAAACCACCGGTCAGAGATCAACCACACTCAGACAACTCCCCGACATTCTTGCCAAGTTCCAAAACTCTAGGGATACCGTCTATTTCACTCACGAAGGTCTCCAACAGATCAAGGCATTTGCCACTAGAGACCCAGAACAAGTCGTCGGAAATGAGTTCCTCAACGACCTCCTACAGACCGCCAAACAACTCAATGCCCCACATCAAGCAAAGTCGGCCCAGAATAGCAGATCTCCTTCTCCCAACCACCGCATTCGAACGGCTGAATCTCCCTCTAGCAGTACTGGCGCCCAGAATGGAATTTATTATGGTTCAAGTTCCTCCTCACCCACTCCATCTCTCTCTGGAGAACAACAGGACCAATTACCGGACCTCAACAACCCAGCAGATAACTCATTCGATAGCAATCAAGATCAGACCATCACTGCTGACCAGCACCCATCCTCTTCCAACTCTCCATTATTACCCCCTAAACCTATTCGCAAACCTCCAGCACCTGAACGGCATCGTTCGGCTCCAATCGGTTTTGGTGACACCTTCTTGAAAAGGCCTCGACCACCAAGCCGGAGGAGCAAGGTGTCTAGCGTCGATCTCCATTCACTCACTTCCACTCCTTCCAGGTTTGCCCAACATCCTCCCATCTCATCCACTCTTCGCTCCCAATCTTCTCCCGGCACAGAGGGAGATCAAGATGGCACCGGCGATCTCAACTCCAATCAAAGCCCCGAGCTCGCTCTCGGTACACCCCTCGCAATCCGTAATTCCAAGTCCCAGTCCTCCGAACACACCTTCAACCCAGCCGCTCATCTCACACCAAACAATTTGTCCTCGGTAATCTTCAACAACCGTCAACGTGGCTTATACGATTCATCCGAAGACATTCTCGAAACTGAAGCCCTGCCAGACCCAGCCAACGATGATGATCAGTCAGATCCGACTGAGATCATCCGAAGAATTCGGCCGGATCCAATTAGTCGCCCGAACTCGAAAGTATTCACTCGGATATTCGAGTCAGGCATCGGCTTAGACGGCTATCCGACCCCGCAAGTCCAAAACATAATGGCTGAAGAACTCGATCGTAGCTGCGAAAATCTCAGAACCAAGAATAAGGAGCTCACCGACCAGATCGTCGCCCTCGAAAAGATTCACGAAGATGAGATCGTTAGATTGACCGACGAAGTGGATGAGCTCAGACAGGAACTCTCGAGCTGCAAAAAATCCGAAAAGGAGCTCGCGAACGTTTCCGCCACTCTAAGATACCAACTGACCAATTCCGATGACCAGATGAGTCGATTGAACTCCAATATGAGTCACCTCGAAGACAATTACCATAAGATCAAGCTCAAGTGGGAAGAAGCAGTTGGTGGGTCTTGAAATTCATTTCCTCCCCCGTGACTCTTGACTTACCTGCTTCGTTCATCTTCCCAGCGGAATCAGAAAAACTTAGAACTCAACTCAATCTCAAAGAAGAAGAACTTCGATGCGCTAACCGAAACATCCAATCACATGCCAGTGAAGTAAAAAAAGTAAGGGTACATCCAGTTGATTCAGTAAAACAAATGAGACTATCTAACTGTTATGGATGGGCTTTGTTTTTTTTAGTGGGAACTTGACCGACAGATGCGGGAAGACCACATCAAGAATTTAAACATGGAGCTACAGGAACTACAGACGACACGGGAGATATTAGAGGAGCAAAAGCAAGCAAACCTAGATCTAAAAGCGACGATTGACCGATTGAAGTTTGAGCTAGAAGAACAACGGGCGCGGAATGCGGGCTCGAGTGTTGCGGACAGTCGACCGACGAGCATTGCGGGTAGTGTCAGTCAAAACCTCGGCGAGGAGTTCAAAAAGGCCATCAGTACCGGCGAATATGGTCACCATGATGATAACAGCGGTAGCGATACCTCTGGCGACGATACTGAAGAGATTGACAGGATCATCAAAGGTGCTGGGACCGGTGAACTGAGTCCTGAGATTGACGGAGATGCGATCTTTCAGGAGATCCGGATCAGGCGATATAAGCGAAGTAAAACTTTGGTATGTCACTCGCCTGTCAGTGGAATGGTTCTCTGAAATTATTATGCTCACAACCAGAACTTGTTTAGATGCGTGGGGAGACCTCCCTGGATGCTACCAGAGTTCAAGATTCGACCTTTGTTGAAGAAGAGGAGATCGAGCTTCAAGATGCGTCGACAGACACGGCGGACTTGAAGACGTTCAAAACGGCCGACACACAGACAGATCTGATCCCTGAGCCACCGCCGGTCTATCGGCCGAAGATGCAAGACCTGCAAGTCCAAACCGATGCTTCTTCACAATCAGGATCCGAAGACGAAGTAGTAGAAGAAGAGCAAGCAAACGAGCTGGATGCGGAAGAGGGTTCCCTATTAAAACTGGTCGCCGGGATCGATCCACATGTCTTGAAGCTAGCAATTGAGCATATCCAGCGAGAGATGATCGAGCCAATTCAACAAAGTCACTCAGAGGAAGCCGACGAGCAAGCAGACGACTCAGGTTCCTCGACCGCTTCATGTATTCCTAGTGAGCCAGAGCCAAGTGAGGAGCGAGAGTCAGAAGGCGAAGCTAAAACTGAAGGTCCGAGTTACTGGAGTCGGTGGAGCCATTCAGCAACCGAGCTGTTCTCGTTGGACGGCCTTTTCTCCTCGCTCGGCCTGCTCAATCCGCGCCAGCTAGGCTCCAGAGCGGGCGAGTCCTCGCCAGAGGGGAAGAAGACGAAGATAGATTCGGAGGCATGCGTTCGACGACGGCTACGTCTATGTTCGTCGGTGGTTATGTTCCTAGCCACGGGCTATGTGCTCGGTACTCTGATCTTCCGGGGCCCACCGAGCTTCTGGTGTCCTTCTGGCCATATCTCTTCCACTTCTTCCTCCTCATCATGCTTGATCGAATCTCTCAAGCGATCCGGCTCTGATAACTTGCCCTACTCTATCACCATTTCTCCCCCCCCTATCCCTACCTCCTTCAACTCCTCCGTAATCAATCCCTCACTGATTAGGGTCCAGCCGACTACTCTCGCTCAGCTTATCGACTTCAACGCTGTCGCTGCAGGCAAGGAAGGCTTCATCGTCTCCCTTCGTAACCATATTGATTTCCTTATTCGCTGGAAAGACTTCGGTACCAAGTTCGTATGTCTCTTTTTCTGAGTCATTTTTTGTCATTGACGATCGGTTTTCGTTTTTGGTTGATTTTTATCCAGTATGCTTTGGAGTACCGTTTCGAAATACCAAACTAATCCAACCTAAATAGAAAAAAAATCATCCCCCCCCTTACTCTCTCTGACTTTTCCTTAAGCTCCTTATACACACAAATATATGCATTTCCCTTTTTTTCTTCTTGAATATCTCGGCTCTTTTGATCAATTTTTTTTGTGGTCGAAAAGGGGTTTTGGGAGGTCTGCGTCAGGAGGATGAGGAACGGAAACCCGATATGTACAGACCAGATACATAGCGGAAAAAAAAATAAAGCTACATAGCTTTGTTTTTTTTGCCTTCTATTCCCTTCGTGATGGTTTATTTTACTGGATCAAATGGAATTAAACAAACAAACAAACAAAAAAGCAAAGAAAAAAAACCATACATACCCTTCTATATAATTAGGCCAAGATTAGATCTCCAAACCGATTACATCGTCAATCTATCACTTTTTTTTATCTGTCCGCTAGTTAGTTATTTGATCATAAACCCTTTTGTTTACATTTGTTCCTTTTCTTTGCTTTCTTTGTTTTCATTATTATCATTACTACTTATTGTGAAGTACTAGTTCCCTTCCTCCTTCTGTTAGGTGTTGTTAAATGTGCACCGCTTTTTCTTCCCCCTCTTCACTCTTCATATACTTCGTGTCACTCGTTTGATAATATTCATTGTTTTAAGCTTCTCTTTTTATTCTTCTTATCGTTGGAAAAAATTACATATCCAACTATATATATACATATATATATAGATATATAGCTAGATATATATGTACACCACGGACGCATTCAGACGGCTTCGAGTCGTCTTTCTTTGACGCCTCGAAGTCGTCTTTTCCAATTGAATCGCCAGTTCAAATGCACCTGTTAGCACAGGTTTCCGTCTTTAAGTCGACTTGAGGGGCGCCCCTCAGACGACCTGCAAATCGACTTGGAAACGTCACTAAGCTGAGCCGTCTTTGAGTCGTCTTTGAGGCGGTTTATGCTTCGCCTCGAAGACGACCGGTAAGGCGCCTTCAAGTCGGCCTGTGACCGACTTCAAAACGTCTACGAGGCTAAGTCGTCCTTAGGGCGGCTTGAAAACCACTCCGAAGACGACTTTACGGCGGTTCGGAAACCGCTGCATATCACCCGGGTCCGACGGGGAATGGGCAGCGGAGCTGTTATTATTCCCATCGAGCTTATGCTCGATGGTTGTCTGATGTTGCACATTGAGAGAAGCTCGGCCAGAGCTTCTCATGGAGATAAGTGGGGGGAATCGTGTGTGTATTTCAGCAAGAACATATCATGTTTCCAATTCAACATAGCTATGAGACAATGTTGTGGAGAAGGGGGGAGGGAATTTTCAAATGAGAGAAAGGGGAGGGAATTTTCAAAAGAGAGAAAGGGGTGAGATGATAGGAGGAGAAGAAAATACAGGGACAACAATATAATAAAGGCAACAACTTAAGAAAAGGGGGGAGGAATTGGATTTCAGATTAAATCCCCCCCAGCATTACCAGGCGCCAAGTTGTTTTGAGTCTCCATTGCAATACGTGCCAGGACCTCGTCGTTACTTGGGAGCTGTTGGTCCTCTTCAGTCCAGTCATCCACTGTAGACATCCCATTCCAGAGACGGCCGTCCTTTTCAAGCAGAAGGTGTCCAAACACTGAGTTGTAAACTCGGGAATGGTTGCGGCGGACCTCCATATCGCGGTCGATCTCTTCCCAGGCACACGGTACCTTCACGCCGGGATTCGAGGTTCGTCTGAGCCGGTTGATGTTAAACATCGCTCTGAGGTAGGCCAGCCGGCCGCGGCGGGGTTGTGTGACACGTGGGCTGCTTTGGACTTGAGAGTGGGTGAGGCCCTTGAATTGTTGGTCCATGGCAATGTAGGCATTGGATACTAGCTTGTCTAACTTGGGAGGGGGTATGACTGGAGTTTCACCGGCAAAGCCGGTGCGGAGGTGGTTGGAGAAAATGTTCTTCTCACCCTTGATGACCGTCGCAACGTGACGGTGTAATTCGGTTTTGTACCCAAGGTCCTGAGTGTAATTATCCGGCATGTTGGCCGCCTTGAAGTTGGGACTAGTCTGGTCGATGATTCCCTGTAATAAACCAAACGAGTTAGCAAAATGATGTGTAAGGTGTACATCATCGGTCTTACCATAACAATCACAAAGGGGGTCATTTCCACGGATAGCTTTTTAGCTGATTGTCGACCATACGCTTCAATATCGGGTCGTAGTAAAACTTCTCGGACCGTGTTCCGAATGAAAACGCGAAAGGTTGGGGGGATCTTCTCCCTAGTGTGTGAGGCAACTGTGTCAGAAGTGGGAGGGAGTTCGCAAGGGACTTGGTTGTTGAGGCTGATCAGTATAGTCATCAGCCTCAATTCTTCTTCTGGAATCTGAAGAAGAATTGAATGTTAGCAATCAATCAAAGCTATTCTAGATGCTTGCTGGAAGAAAGCAGGCCATACTCACATCCAAGAGGCCTTGAGCCCATTGAAGCATATCATCGCTGAGCCGAAATCGTTCACCGATGGATTGTAGCCGTGCTTGAACGGCCTCGATTGATCGTGTAGTTAACCTCCGGCCACCTGCAGATGACAACGAAGAGGTTTGGCTAGGGGGGATGCTAGAGTTAGATTCAGAGAGGTCCGTAACGTCAGATCCATCCGGATCTGACATAGTTCGCTGGGGTGTGTGATAGATGGCAGGGGACCGCGGTAATCGAGATGCTGGGTTTCGGACGGGGCCTACTTGACTCGGTTGGGGTGGCACCGGTGCGGTTTCATTGGTCAGGGCCAGGGCGGGGTTTGGGACCTGTGGATGATACGGTGCGCCATAGCCACACGGGGGGGTTGGATCAGGTTGATGTCCAGCCATGGGGGGCTCATCGACGTGGCTGGGGGAAAAAAAAGGTGTAATTAGTATGCTGTATTTGTTGGTTGATGAAACACTTACCTGGCAGTATTTCCAAGGGATTGATGGGAATGAATCGTCTTGAGGGGTTGATGTCGTGGAGGTCGGATTGATGGGATGATTCGTCTTGAGGGGTTGATATCGTGGAGGTCGGGGGACTTGTGTGAAATTCAGATATCTCCGGTATCGGGCTGAAGTTTCATTATAAATCCCCCGGTTTTGCTCCAAAACCCGAATACTGTCACAGGGGGCGGGTCAGTGAAATGGCTCCGAAACCTGTGTGAAATATACATCACAGTACAACCTCCCTCTCTAATGAAATACATGATAAAATAGAGCACATGCTCCTACTTATGTTATACAATACCAAATATTCAACCTGGATGTGAAACTCTATGAGTAATTTTGGCCATTTTGGACTCAAAGAAGAGGTACAAACTGTATTATTCAAGGTAAGTTGGAAACTTCAAAAATGAGTCTCATGTATAAAAAAGGGGAACTGTTGTTTCTCTTTTCCCTTTTCTAAAGCACTTATTATATACAGTTGGTCTTCCTTTCACTCCAATTAGCCCAAATTTCTACCATTAAAAGATTTATTCCTCAAAACATTTATTTATTATGCCAATTCCTGGTCAGTTGAACAGGGTGGATATGTATGATGAGATGACAATGGCTGATTTTTGAATACTTTATCTTCTAGGTTTTCACTCGGTGCTTCAACCTGATGGTAATGAAAAATTTCAGTGTGCTTCTTGTGGGGGAAAATTGTTAGAGTTGAGAAATGTTCCCCGACACATCAAGAAACCCTTTCATAAAGAGATGGAAGCGGCTTTCAATCTAAGAAGAAGTTATGAAAACACACAAAAATCATCTGCTCCTTATAATTCAACTGGTGGTTCATATGGAGAGTCAGGTGTAGGCACAAGCAGACTTTACCTACCTGAATCACAAGTCCTTCAGGGAGGAGCTGCAGTTTCATGCAACACCAGAATTACCCCACATGAATTGAATGCTTTGGAGGTTCAAGATGCAACTTGTAATGTCCAGACAGAGATTGAAAATCCATTTGAACATGAATACTCCTTACCTCCATTGGATATGAATGAAGAATCAGGAATGGGGTTTGGTGGGTTAGATGGATATTCTAATGATGGTTCAGAAAGTGAAATACACTGGCATCACTGGATGATGGATGATCCCTTATCAACTATGTCCCCATTACCGGTTGGTGACAATGTGAGGCAACCTGGGTATGATGAAGAACCAGCCAATGATGATGACTTAGATCCAAATGGACAATGGTATCCATTCCCTGAAAAGATGGTATTTGGTGTTTATGCACCTAATTTTCATCATACATTGTAACCTCACACTCATGAAATATTTCGGTCTTTTGATATCCTCCTTATTACTGTGTAGTATCTGATGGCTGCTCTCATACTTGGTCATTTGCATCACATCATGTCAAGAGCCATGTATCACCAGATCCGCTTGATATTACAGCTTTGCAATGTGTTTATTCCCCACTGGGACACAATCAGGAGAAGAAGGGAGAAAATTCACAACATGCTGAATATAAAGGTTATAGAAAATCTTTCAGTCCTGAATAACAAGTGTTATTCACTTAGCTTGAAAGACATAATTAGTCATGTGAGTGAGGCTTTAATCAGACACATTAGACCTTTTATTCCCTCTGGAGGATTACTGACACATTGCATCATTTGGACCCAATTATTGGGCGTTGATAAACGCACGCCAAGCGCGCACGCCAACGCCAACCCGCACGCCAATTTTTTTTGGCGTGCGGGGCCTACACGCCATTTTTTTTTGGCGTGTAGGGTCTACACGCCAAAATAAATTGGCGTGTGAGACCTGCACGCCAAAAATGGCGTGTGGGAACCACACGCCATTTTTTTTTGGCGTGTGGGCCCCGCACGCCAATTGTTTGGCGTGCGCTCTCACACGCCAAACAATTGGCGTGTGGGAGCGCACGCCAAACAATTGGCGTGCGGGGCCCACACGCCAATTGTTTGGCGTGCGGGTCCCCCCTCGCTCACATAATCGAGTGGAGGGGCCACTCGATTACGTGAGCGAGGGCGGCTGACGACGTTGTACAACCTCGTCAGCCGGGAGGACTTCCTCCCGGCCGGCGAGGCTATACAACCTCGTCGGCCAGGAGGAAGTCTCCTGGCTGATGAGGTTGTATAACCTCGTCAGCCGGGAGGACTTCCTCCCGGCTGACGAGGTTATACATCGTCAGCCAGGAGGAAGTCCTCCTGGCCGACGAGGTTGTATAGCCTCGTCGGCCGGGAGGACTTCCTCCTGGCCCACGAGGTTATACAACCTCGTCGGCCAGGAGGAAGTCCTCCCGGCCGGCGAGGCTATACAACCTCGTCGGCCAGGAGGAAGTCCTCCTGGCTGACGAGGCTGTATAACCTCGTCAGCCGGGAGGAAGTCCTCCCGGCCGACGAGGCTATACAACCTCGTCGGCCAGGAGGACTTCCTCCTGGCTGACGAGGTTGTATAACCTTGCCGGCCGGGAGGAAGTCCTCCCGGCTGACGAGGTTTACAACCTCGTCAGCCAGGAGGACTTCCTCCTGGCCGACGAGGTTGTATAGCCTCGCCGGCCGGGAGGAAGTCCTCCCGGCTGACGAGGTTGTACAACGTCGTCAGCCGCCCTCGCTCACGTAATCGAGTGGCCCCTCCCACTCGATTATGTGAGCGAACCCGCACGCCAAACAATTGGCGTGCGGGGCCCACACGCCAATTTTATTTGGCGTGCGGGCCCCACACGCCAAAAAAAATGGCGTGTGGGAACCACACGCCATTTTTGGCGTGTGGGTCTCACACGCCCTTTTTTTTGGCGTGTAACCCTACACGCCAAAAAAAAATGGCGTGTAGGCCCCGCACGCCAAAAAAAATTGGCGTGCGGGTTGGCGTTGGCGTGCGCCGTTGGCGTGCGTTTATCAACGCCCCAATTATTAGGAAGTGGGGAATCATGTCAATGATCATCTAGAATTCTATCCACATGAGACATATGGAAAGAATATACATTCCCTCTGTCAAAGTACTAAATGGCGTGAATGCTTGTCTAGGAAAGGAAGAGTACAGATGGTTGAAGTATGTAAAAAACACTATTACATTTTTGAGCCCATCACACTCAAAGGACCCCAACAAAACATTGTCATACCAATTTTTTCTTCAAGGTGGGAAATATATTACATGCCAAATGCATCTCACCAAAGTTGAATGATTATAACCCATTAGATGATGGAACCCCCCAGCTGGCCATAATAATACCTGGTCATCTCAGTTACCATTCACCAGAGCTTCAAACTATACCTGTTGATCAATTTGACCTGACTTATTATGAAATGCCAGATATTGATGGAAAACAATTCATAAATAGAATATGCCATCGTATTATTGAAGTTGATGATCATGGCCACCATTTTTCGATTCCTGTACCTAACCCCTGGAGGAATAAGGCAAGAGGCAAGGTTATCCGCCATGTTCCTATTACACTATACTCAGATGATACCTCTGGCAACCAATCTAAGAGATGGAATAAACATGTCTCATATTATTTTACTCTTAGTGGGCTACCCCCCTCACATAGCAACATGGAGTATAACTGCCATTTTGTTTCTACATCTAATGTTGCAGGGCCACTGGAATTGGGAGAGTCAATTGTCAAAGAGATGAAGTAGGTCCAGTCTAAAGTGAAACATGGGAGTATGACATTATTCACTGACTTATATTTCATTTAGCTCTTTGACCAAAGAAGGTATCTTTGCATATGATTCCAGTCTCAAAGATGAAGTTTTGATCATGAGTATGGTTCTTTGCTATCTGGGTGACTCGCCTATGGCAGCAGAGGTTACAAATACACCAATTCCCGGAATTTGCAAGAATCCCTGCAGAATATGCCATTTGCGGGTTGATCAAGCTAAAGAAAGGAGTAGTTTGGGTTACATCCATGATTTCTTTGGGATAAAAGGGTTACCTTGCCCACGTAGGTGGTATGAAACCGTTCAGAAAACAAATGGTTCTTGGAAAGTACTCAAAACAAAATCCAAGGCAGAATATGACAAACACATGAATGAATTAGGTTTGGTGGACAAACTTCAAGATAAACTCATAGAATTGAGACGCAATAATCCTCACGACCGGCAAAGAATAGAGGTAATTGAAATACTGAACCTCACCGACTTTGCAATGTATTTACACATCTCCTAGAGTTTGATGGATGCAAAGACACACCTGTTGAAATTCTCCATGTTTTCTCCCTTGGTGTTGTCACTAAAGTGAAACATGGGAGTATGACATTATTCACTGACTTATATTTCATTTAGCTCTTTGACCAAAGAAGGTATCTTTGCATATGATTCCAGTCTCAAAGATGAAGTTTTGATCATGAGTATGGTTCTTTGCTATCTGGGTGACTCGCCTATGGCAGCAGAGGTTACAAATACACCAATTCCCGGAATTTGCAAGAATCCCTGCAGAATATGCCATTTGCGGGTTGATCAAGCTAAAGAAAGGAGTAGTTTGGGTTACATCCATGATTTCTTTGGGATAAAAGGGTTACCTTGCCCACGTAGGTGGTATGAAACCGTTCAGAAAACAAATGGTTCTTGGAAAGTACTCAAAACAAAATCCAAGGCAGAATATGACAAACACATGAATGAATTAGGTTTGGTGGACAAACTTCAAGATAAACTCATAGAATTGAGACGCAATAATCCTCACGACCGGCAAAGAATAGAGGTAATTGAAAATACTGAACCTCACCGACTTTGCAATGTATTTACACATCTCCTAGAGTTTGATGGATGCAAAGACACACCTGTTGAAATTCTCCATGTTTTCTCCCTTGGTGTTGTCAAGTACTTGGTCAGGGACTTCATGGAAAAACAGAAAGACCTTGCAAAGATGGAGGCCCTTTTCAACTCAGTTAACTTGGATTGCCTAAACATTCCACCAATCCAAGGTAAATACATGGTCACCCACTGGAAAAGTTTTATTGGAAAGGACTTCCGCACTTTAGTCCAGTTGGCCCCATTTGTATTTTTTTCCCTTCATGGATGAAACACAAAAGAAATTATGGATTCCTCTATGCAAACTAGGAAGCCTGATTTTCCAAACCACTATAGAAAGCATGGATGAATATATTGCAGAACTTCGAATGAATATACAGACATTCATGTATCACATTCTCATGATGTCAGCACAATGGGCAAATAAGCCCAAGCTTCACATATTGTTACATCTCCCCGAGTCCATCAAAAGATTTGGGCCAGCAACTTTATTTGCCACTGAGAAGTTTGAAAGTTTCAATGGCCGTCTCAGGCACACCGCAGTTCACACCAATCGGCTCAGTCCAGGACATGATATTGCCGTCAGTTTCAGTAACTATCAGATAATGAGATTAATCCTTTCAGGTGGTTACATGTTTGACCATAATCAAAAAGAGTATTTCCAAGCATCAAACCAAGTGAGAAGTATATTTTCAGGAAACCCAGCGATTCAAAAAGCCATGGGATTCAATAGCCAAAAAGTCATGACAATTGGACAATACCCCTACATCAAATCATCCAAAATTCCAGATGCTGGACTTGAACAAGTTCCAGATGCATTGAGACTGTATTACCCAATGACCCAAATCCGACAGATTTGGGTACTGAACATCAATGATAAGGAATCTATTCAAAAGGACTCATTTGTCATTGTCAGTCAAATTTATCTTCTTTTCATATTGCCTATGAGATATAAAGTGCTGAAAGGACATCCAATACATCCAGGAAGAAAAAAATAATGGTAATTCAGGCATCTCTTGTGTCATATCCATTTGGGAAGTCATCCACCCCAAATCTTACTTCATAAAAGTGGCTGAATGTAAACTCAATGGCTTGCAAAAGGATTGCTCATTAAGAATTGTACACAAACAAAGAAATTTTACATGTGTTCCTGTTTCTGTGAGTCAAATTGATTACCACATGTCCATCCCAACCTACCCAATCTGATCAATCTGTATTACTACTCATTAGAAAATCCTATGTTGAGTAAATGTGCAACACAACTGCTTTGATGGTGGGTGTCAGGCAGGGGTGTCAAATAGATCAAGAAGGAACAGACAAGAGGGAACCACGGTATCTCGTGAAATACATCACACTTCCTATAACAGCTATCTCTTGAACGCATTCTCACATCACCAAGCTGCATTGCACCGGTGCTTTTCCAAATTGGAAAATGAACAAATCACAGAACACAAAATGCATGATGCAGCACATGCTGGTCAAAAAATTTGGATTGATAGTATGACCAAAAAGAAAGGAAAAAATGTGGAAGGATCAAGGCAATCAACCCACCCTCAGTTCAGCCCCCAGGTTCCACCGCAATCATTGTATAACCCTGTTAATAGCCCTGGTGCTGTGTCTTTTTCATCTCACCACCCAAATGTGAGCCCTCAAGCTGTTCCAAGGACTCATCACAACCCTCAAATCAGCCGGTCATTGTATAACTTCAATTTCAGCCCCCAGGTTGCACCAAGGTCATTGTCTAACCCAAATTACAGCCCTGGTGTTGCATCAAGGTCATTTTATCACCCTCATTTCAGCCCCCAGGTTGCCCCAAGGTCATTGTATAACCCAATTAGCAGCCCCCAGGTTGCACCAAGGTCATTGTATAACCCAAATAACAGTGGTGGTGTTGCATGCGCTTCATCTCATCGCCCCAATGTGAGCCCTCATGCTGTTCCAAGGCCATATTACCCCCCTCAAATCAGCCCCCAGGTTGCATCAAGGTCATTGTGTAACCCAAATCGCAGCCCTGTTGTTGCATCCACTTCATATCACCAACCTCAATTCAGCCCTCATGTTGAAGCAAGGACTCTTTATCACCCAAATCACAGCCCTGGTGTTGTATCCACTTCATCTCACCACCCAAACTTTAACACCCATGTTCCTGTTCCTTCCAGGTCATCTCATCACCCTCAATTCAGCCCTCACATGGCATCAAGTCACCAAAATTATAGCCCCCGTTCTGCCTCAAGCCCAAAGTACTACATGTGATATTCTTCATGTCATTACATGGTCAATTTTAATGCATTCTGATTTGTTGCCACCCCACCTTTTTTCAAAGCAAAAATTACACTTTGTTGTTGTTTTTATGACGTCAATTAGTAGATATGGCCAATTAAACGCCAAAATTATTAGAAACATACAGATAAATCATGTTTTTATGATGATATTTAGTAAAACATCATTTATATCTAAAAAAACCAAATGGGCATTGGAGGTAATCATGATGAAATGCCACATCTGTGCCAGGATTCACCCCAGAGTAGAGGCAAATGACCTAAGTTGGTTGTACAGGTCAAACCATTTGTGTAGTTCCCATTTGACAGGTCACACCATTTGTGTAGTTCCCATTTATGACACAATCACAAAAGGACATATGGATCCCATTATGCTATATTGGAAGCCTAACATTTGACACAAAAATAGATGACAAGATTCACACAATCCTGAGATTTGGCCCAGCTGGCTTATTTGCCAGTGAGAAGTTTGAAAGCTATGAAACCAAATAAAAATATAACATATATATATATATCTAGTTACAAGTGTAAGAGGTCAGCCTTGAGGATTGTAAGATCCCAGCCGCTTAAGAACGTTGGCCACACCAGATATTATCAAACGAGCTGGGCCCACACGGAATCCTAGGTCTGTGAGCTCTTTCTGAGACATTCCTTTGAAAGCAGAACAGTGGTAGAAAGAATGTTCAGCCATTACAGACAAAGTGTGTCTGTCATTTTCAGATAAGTATGAAATGAGGAAAAATTCCGCCATGGTGAGATTGGCTTCTCCCCGCCATGGAGTGCTGGTGGGGCATGCACCAGAAATTGAGTGAGAATTAGCCCCAGTTGGAGGGATAAGGGGGAGATCTGGAGCCTGGTTGGTGTTGATTTCATCAGTGGGGTCCACTTCAACCCCATCTTCTGAGGGGGGCCATGAGATGTGAGTGTAGTCTGACTCAGTGGTGCTGAGGCTAGGGGGGGACTACAACAACTTTAAATCAGTCAAGTTGCCTCAATTTGAAAAGATAAATCATGTAATTAACTTACAGGATTCTTTGATAATCTCTCCTTGTGTTCAGGGGAGAATTTGATCAACACTGAGACAGAAATATCCCCTTTCTTGGGGATATTCACCATGAGGCGTCAAAAGCGCCGGTACGTCGAAGCGGATACCAGGGGGTAGAGGTGGTATCGTTGTCCGCAGCGGATGCGGCCGGTCCAAGCGAGATGGCGGGAGGCATCCTCATACTTCAGGATGCCTCCGACCATGAAGTTGCTGCGGGCCGAATCAAGAAAATCGAAAATTACTTTCTTGAATCGGCACAGCCGGTGGGTGGTGCATTGGCTGACCGGCATAAGCTGACTGTTGTTGGTCGGCCAGAAACCTTGCGCCTTCTCAGGCGCACAGAGTTTCAGAATGTTGTCGCATAGCCAGGGGTCAAACACGATGTCGACCAGGTTGGTGGATCTAGCCATAAGGGCTGATGGAGCGGGAAGGAGGGATGAGAATGGTTATGAAAGGACTGCTTAGTGCAGTCCTTTTATAACCATTCTCATCCCTCCTTCCCGCTCTCTCCGGCTGGAAGGAGGGACCATTGTCCTCAAGTTGACCGTAGATCTGAGTCCCGGTCGACTTGAGAACCTTGTGTGGATTCCAAGCGGCTTGGAATCCACACAAGGTTCTCAAGTCGACCGGGACTCCGATCTACGGTCGACTTGAGGACAATGGGGAGCTCAAGCCGACTTGAGAACCTCAAATGGCTCTCAAGTCGACATGAGCACCCCCCTTTGTGGTCAAGTCGACTTGTGGATGGTGCTCAAGTCGGCTTGAAAACGTCATTTTGGTTTTCAGGTCGACTTGAGTACCGTTGGGGGGGCTCAATCGGACTGCATCACACCGTGAGAGCATTTGGTGGTCCTCAAGTCGACTTGAGGACCAAAAATGGTTCTCAAGTCGGCTTGAGGGCCCAGATTTGGCTCTCAAGTCGACCTGAGAACCATTTTTGGTTCTCAAGTCGGCCTGAATACCCCATGGGTAGGAGGTCTCCCAGGCCAAATGGTGTAATCACATAAATTTCAATTGAAAAACCATCAGATGACACAAAAATGAAAGAAGAATAAAAGAAAAAGAAAAAGAAAAAGAAAAAGAAAAAGAAAAGAAAAAGAAAAAGAAAAAGAAAAAGAAAAAGAAAAAGAAAAAGAAAAGAAAAAGAAAAAGAAAAAGAAAAAGAAAAAGAAAAAGAAAAAGAAAAAGAAAAAGAAAAGAAAAAGAAAAAAAAAAGAAAAAGAAAAAGAAAAAGAAAAAGAAAAAGAAAAAGAAAAAGAAAAAGAAAAAGAAAAAGAAAAAGAAAAAGAAAAGAAAAAGAAGAAAAAGAAAAAGAAAAAGAAAAAAAAAAAATAAAAATAAAAATAAAATTAAAATTAAAATTAAAATTAAAAATAAAAATAAAAACAAAAATGAAAATAAAAAGGAAAACAAAAAGGAAAATAAAAACAAAAACAAAATGAAAAAGAAATAAATCAATTAAAAAAACAGGCCAAATAGCAAAAAAAAACAACATGAAATATATCACTGTGATTGGACATGTGAGAGAACCTCTTTTTAAACAATTTTTGAAGTTTGGGATGAAGGAGGGCCAGATTCTGGCTGAGGGATTACAACCTTTGTTGTGTGACTGCAGCCCATGACTAAGAACAGGTTCAAGAAGCACAAAACCAGCATTTCCAATGGTCTGTCCCTAAGACTTGTTGATTGTGAGACAAAATGAAAGATTAATAGGAAACTGGTTGTGTATTAGATTTAAGGGGGTACATTCTCTTCAGGGTCAGATATTAATGGGATGTGAGGTATGGAAACCAATTCACCAATTCTGTTTCCTGAAGCCACTTTTGCCAAATTTTCTGAAGCACTGAAGTTTTCCACAATCAAAAAATTATTGTATGGATTGGATCAAATTTTGGGCTCTTCATTGTCACATCCTAATCTGATTGTATCAAGACCATCCGTATTTTCTAAATTGTCAGGATGAGAAAATTCACACCCAGCATGAGACATTTGGTTGTTGACATGGTCCACAATTGTTTGTAGATCAATTTCTGGAAGCTCATCACCCCAGTTTATTGGTAAATCAACAGGTGAGAGGCTTGGAGAACTACTGTTATTTTAAATGAGACTTGTCTCAGTATTTCTGATGTTCAAAGTTTTCAGATGCAAAAGGTGATCTTCTAGGAGTTGACTGTGTGGCATTCTATGGTGAGGTGAGAAGAAAGGTTATCTCCCTGGGGGGATTGTGAGTGTTGTCTATGATGAGATTGAGAGGATCCACAGGGATGTCCAAGTGATTGTGAGTGCTGAAGGTTGTGGTGGGGGGATTGTGAGTGACTTCTGTGATGATTTTGAGAAGAAAGAGGAGCACACCCAAGTGAATTTGGGTGATGTGTTTGGTGTTGAATGTTGTAGTGGGTTTGTGATTGGGTTCTATGATGGCTTCTCTTATGAGAATCATAAGAAACAGAGGGTTAAAGTGATTGTGAGTGCCATCTTTGGTGCTGAAATTTGCCATGGTGGCATTGTGAGTAGCCTATCAAATGAGATTGAGAAGAAGGAGAGGGAAGCCCACATGAGCTTTGGCTCTGAATGGTGGTCAAATGTTGGTGTGATGGGTGATTATAAGTGTGTGATGGGTAATCATGAGGATGAAAAGGTGATAATGGATGTTGATGAGAAATGGATAGGTGATGAGGTGATTGTGACTGATGTAATTGATAAAGAGTGCTATGAGAGGGGTGAGAAATAGGGATGTGTGAAGAATGAGACATTTGTCTTTGATGTTGAGATTCATGATGATGGGAAGGATGTCATTGGTGGAGAGTGTTGGGTTTCAGGAGGCAATGGTGTGATGATTGTGAATGCATCCTTTGGGATTGGTTTTTGGATTGTGGGTGGTTCAGGTTGTGAAAAGGGTCCCAAAATGTTTTGGTTGTGGATTGGTGATTTATTATGGAAGATGTGGGAGAATTTTTTTTTTTGAATTAAGGTTGACAGAAGGTTTAGACTATATAATTTTTATAGTGATTCTGTGAGCCTGTGCCTCTTATTTGACAGCAGGACACAAGAAAAGGGGGAATAAGTAATTTATTACTTAGTAGAAAAGTAGTAGTAAACTAAAAGATAATAAGAAAATAAAGATCTTAAATTATCTGGGGAGCTGCCTACTGAGGTTCAGCCTCTTCTTCCACAACTGAAACTGGGTGAAGGAGCCTGGTCAAAAGAAACTGAAGCCAGCCAATCTTTTTCTGGTCAAAGAAAACTGACTCAAGGATTCTTAGATGGAAACCTGGTTGATTTTCCCTGATAAAATCAACAAAAATACAAGGGGACAGGATCTTAGAATGATAAAGCAATTTATTGCTGGGCTATGCTTTATCTAGCAGGATTTAATCTTCTTGGGTCTATGCCACTGATTGGCAACTGAGGATGTAGTAGATAGAGGGGAAAGGGGGAGGATAAAACAGAACAGACAGACTGGGGAAAGAAGGATGGTTGAAAGAGTTGAAGAGGTAGCAGAAGAAGGGACTCACTAATGGATCAAATGACAGTGGAACTGGGCAATAATCAGAGAAGTGAGGGCCTTACTTAATATTCCTAAACCTTGGTGAGGAAGCTGCTTGAGGTCAACTGATTGAAGTCATTTTTTCTGAAGTGTGTGGGTGTTGTGTGGTATTCTGGAGTCTGTGTATCTTCTGGGGTGTAGAGGATACTCAGACTCGAAAATTGTCATAGTTTGCTGACATAATTAGTGCTTTCTTGTGGTCAGCTTGCATCTGAAACACTGCACAGCAGTTTTTATCATAAAATCACTAATAATTCACTAACTATGTGAAGGAGTAAGATATGGAGAAGATGCTCAGTTGTGACTAGGGTTAAAATATGATGAGGAAACAGAATATGATGTCAAAACAACATTAAAGCCTGATTCTGAAAAGATATGAGACAGTTGTGAATTAAAGAAGAAGATAAGACAGACTTTAGGTCAGCTGTGCTGGCTCTAAGGCTGACAGATTCACATTTCCATCAACACCAAGCCTCTGGCTATGATAAAATCTTTATTGTTTTTGTTGGTTAGTGTCAGTGCTAGAGATACTCCAGAGTCTCCTAAGAACTGACTAAACTGTAAAATACAATGAAAATACTGTAGTACTACTGCAAATAATAACAGATCATTAAATATTATTATATTAATCAACTCAGAATGTAAAATTAAGTGGGGTAGCTCACTCAAACCACCACTAAATTCCTACTCCTTCTGGTTATCATATAAGAAATATACTTGAAGAAAAGGGAATAAAAAGTATAACTGATGAATTAGAAATTCTTGTCAAAATATCTGAGAAACAATAAGGATATTTGCATAAATATAAGAGTAATAAAATTAGGTGAATAAGAGAGAAATTACCCAAGTGCGTGGTAATTTCCCAGTATTTTTGTATTAAATGAATTGGCCCATGATGTGATTGGTTAGGGCGTTGATAGACGCACGCCAAGCGCGCACGCCAACGCCAGCCCGCACGCCATTTTTTTTTGGCGTGCGGGGCCCACACGCCCTTTTTTTTTGGCGTGTAGGGTCTACACGCCAAAAAAAAAGGGCGTGTGAGACCCACACGCCAAAAATGGCGTGCGGTTCCCACACGCCTTTTTTTTTTGGCGTGTGGGCCCCGCACGCCAAAGAAAATTGGCGTGTGGGACCCGCACGCCAATTGTTTGGCGTGCAGGGCCCACACGCTCACGTAATCCAATGGCCCCTGCCATTCGATTACGTGAGCGGGGGGTGTGTATCCCCATACACATAATACATGTATGTATTATGTGTATGGGATATACACACCCCCCGCTCACGTAATCGAATGGCAGGGGCCATTCGATTACGTGAGCGAGCCCGAGTCTGTTTCCGGACTGGGGCTCGCTTATGGTCCTGGTTTTTTCAACCAGAACCACAACAAACCCCGCTCTCCGACTCGATCAACCAAAGCGGTGAGTCTGAAAATCCGGAAAAAAAAAAAAAAAAAAAAAAAAAAAAAAAAAAAAAAAAAAAAAAAAAAAAAAAAAAAAAAAAAAAAAAAAAAAAAAAAAAAAATGAGGAAAAAAAAAAAAAATGAGAAACCAAAAAATGAGAAAAAAACCCCAAAAAACCCAAAATAAAGGGATTTTTTGGGGTTTAATTTTGTGGGAGAAAAATAGCCCACAGGCCCAGGGCCCTCTCCAAGACCCAACTGGCCCAATGACAGGGCCCAATGGCCATAAGAAGGGGCCCGCCTCTGCCCATCACCTCCAGTGGGCCCACACGCCCACTTTGATGCTCCAAAGGGGCAATAAAACATCGAAAGGGGCCATTCAAACCCCCCAGGCAGCTCAAAGGGCCCCGTATAAGCCCCAGACGCACACCATCCCCCCCAAAAGTGGCCCATCTCAAACACATCTCTTCCTATTTCCATTTTTTTTTCACTGTAAATATAGTAACACGTGCTGACAAACTCTCCCATTCAAATGCAAACAGATTCCGCACAAATCACCAAATCAGCAGCAAAAGATGTCACACACCGGTGATTACAACTCCGCAACCAATCAGCCTCCACGCCCATACGGATTCTATGAGGTTGACCCCAACCATCACCCGCACGCCCCACTTGGCAACATGTATCAAAATCAAACCTCTGCGTATGGAAATCCACACGTGCTTGGCCAACCTGCAGCTCCAATCAATCAATCAGGCCACCTAGCAACAAACTATGGCTACCCAAGCAACCAATATGGCCAAGCCCCCCAGCCCCTTACGGTCCCCTCAGCCCACCCAGCCACCTACAGCTTCAATGACAACAACTACAGACTGGCAATCCAGCCAAACCCTGGGCCCCCAGCCCACCCAGTAGCGCAGCCTGTGTTCCGCCCATATGAGGTACAATTGCCTCAATTCACCCACTATCACAATTGACCTCCAGCCTCTACCTATCAGCTTGATCCAGCCCAACCATCCTATCTGGCTCAGCCAGCCCTCTACGCACCACCTCATATAACTCAAGCCCCACCATCCCATCCGTTTCCGCAATCCCATCAAGCACCACAAATCTCAAACTACTGGCAGCCAGGACCCCAACCATTGTCCCACCCGGCCAACCCATTCACTCTTGGACCCACTCACTTCCAAGGCCTGCCAACCTCACACAATTTCCCCGTTGGCCAACCATCAGTGCCCGCTCCGCCGCAGACAAATCAAGTCCCTTCCATACCCGTCATGCAAGATATGCAGCCATCTCTGGGGGAAATAACCTCCTCTGCGCCATTTAGCCCTCAAATTTGGCCACCTGCACAACCAAGTCCTCAACAGTTTCCCCAAGGAAATTTCAGCCCTCAAGACCCTCAAAATGTGGCTGAAGGTGAGTCTTCAAATACTTCTCCACTTTGTTTTCATATTAACAAGAACTAATGTTTACCTACTCAATCTCCCAGTCAAATACCCAAGGGCCATGCCTACATCTCCCGGCGGATATCAACCTGCATCACCCAGCCCTCAAGTATTTCCCCGAGCAAATTTCAGCCCTCAAGTCCCTCAAACTGTGGCTGAAGGTGAGTCTTCAAATACTTCTCCACTTTGTTTTCATCTTACCAAGAACTAATGTTTACCTGCACAATCTCCCAGTAAAATACCCAAGCGTCACGCCTACATCTCCCGGCAGGTATCACCCTGCACCACCCAGCCCTCAACCGTTTCCCCCTGCAACTTTCAGCCCTCAAGTCCCTCAAACTGTGGCTGAAGGTGAGTCTTCAAATATTTCTCCACCTTGTTTTCATCTTACCAAGACCTAATGTTTACCTAGTCAATCTTCCAGTATACCCGCTCAATCCTTTAGGACGTTCACCGCTGGCCCCCGCAATGTTACCCGCTGCCAATCAACCGCATAAAGTGTTGATGAAATCTGAAGATGTACAATCTTATGATTATTCAGTTGGCAGTAAGTTCTTCTAGTTTCTTAATTCGCCCACTTGAGGCAGACTGGCTGAACTGCTTGTGTTTCCAGATGCAATGGATGCACCACCCGAATTCCTTTTCACATGTGTCACTGATCTCAAACACTTTGTCACCACATGGGCCCACGAGCATGGTTA
Source organism: Puccinia hordei (assembly GCA_007896445.1). Classification (NCBI taxonomy): domain Eukaryota; kingdom Fungi; phylum Basidiomycota; class Pucciniomycetes; order Pucciniales; family Pucciniaceae; genus Puccinia; species Puccinia hordei. Next base: position 464,519 of record RDRW01000020.1, read on the forward strand.
CGCTCTGAAAGTTTGTGCTTCCAAGAGGGACAAGAACATCTACTTTGCATGCACAGTTGCCGGGGAAGACCAAACCTCAGTTGATGCTATCCGGTTTCGAGAGTCTAGGAATAAGCGACTGGGGTGCTGCTTCAAAATATCCGGCCACAAACCAACTTCTGTAAAACTCAAGGATGCACCATGGGAACTCCGATGCCGAAAGACGATTGAGCACAATCATGGTCCAATCGATCTGGAACATGTAGTCATCCACAAGAAGCTCTCTGTCGAAGGCCAAGCTGAGGTTGCTCGCTTATTGTCTCTAGGAATGCAACCCCAGGCAATCGCTAGACTCCTTACTAGCAGTGAGGGAAGGTTTGTAACCAACCGGACGATATACAACACAAAGCAGGCACTGAGGGCGGAGAAGAGGGCTGGCAACACCCCAATCGAGTACCTCCTACGTTGCCTCAACGAATCCAATTGGACACACGAGGACGTTTACGATACGGACGGCAAGCTCCTTTACTTGTGGTTTGCGCACCCAGGATCGTTGCTTCTTGCTCGCAGGTTCCACCATGTGGTCAACATTGACTGCACTTACAAGACAAACCTGAACAACTACCCCCTGCTGCATGTGGTTGGCCAAACTGCAACCAATCACAGTTTTTCGATTGGTTTTTGTTTGATGCGAAACGAGAAGAATGAGGCCTACTCATGGGCTCTTGATAAGTTGAAGTGGGTGGTATATTTGACTAATCACCTATTCTCATCATAAACTGACTGTACTCCGGTGCCTGTGTGATACCCATAGATCTATATGGGACGCTGACCACGCGCCAAAGGTCTTTGTGACAGACAGGGAATCGGCACTGCGTAATGCTATCTCAAAGCACTTTCCGAATGCAACCGCGAACTTGTGCATGTGGCACATCGATCGGAACATTGTGACAAACTGCAAGCAAGCCTTTGCTGGCAATGGCGAAGAATGGGCCAAATTCATGAGGCTCTGGCATGAGGTCGCACATGCCCCCAATGAGGACACCTGCAACTCAAAGTGGGCTCAACTGACACGGTACCTAGTCACTCGAACTAACGTCTACGAATACCTGTACAAGAACGTCTGGAGCGAGCGACAGAAGTTCATGAATGCGTGGGCCGGAATGACACCCCATCTAGGAAATCTGACTTCGTCACGATGTGAATCTGCCCACAGCTGGCTGAAAACCTATGTGACGTCGGCTAGGTGCGACTTTGCAACACTTTTCATTACAATTGCTGCAGCAGTGGACCGACAACTTGACACAGCCCACACGAACCTGGCACACGAGTTACAGAAGGGATTAACCGGACTACCAAATGCCTTCAAGTCCCTCAGCTGCAAAATCTCCTGTCATGCGCTCAAGTTGGCCTTGTCTCAGTACAACAAGTTCATCAAGATGAAGAAAACCAAGCCTGGGGATCCCAGCCTTCAATGCAAAGGTAATTTCCAGGCTGGCTTGGGCATTCCGTGTTCGCACACTATTGAATGTTTGGTCCAGGGGAAGGGAGATGTGGAGCCTTCTGATTTCCATGTCCAGTGGCATCTGGCCTATAACCCTGATGGTCCAGTGAGTCCTCCTGATGTATGACTTGTTCATGTCCCTCCTAGCTAATCTTCATCTATGTTCATTGCAGGCTCTTGATGAACCACTGTACGACTTTGACAACGATTTTGAGGATTTCAAGCAGGAGATCTTGGCGTCCCACCACCCCTCGGCGTTAGAAGCAACAATGAAAAAATTACGAAGGGTCCATGCAAACACACACGTGGTCCCGCTTGCAGAGCCTGATCCTATCCGAGTGAAACACAAACTGGAAAGGCCGTGGAAGAAGAGAAAGGGTAGTGGGCGAGTTCAAAAGCGCGATGACACCCATGCAGAAATTGTGGAAGCGCAAATCCAAAAGGCGCAGGCAAGGAAAGCAAGACAGAAGGCTGGTGTATCAAAAGGAAAAGGGTGTAAGAGACAGTCCAAGCGCGCGCAGGCTCCATTGGACACCTCAGCTTCTTCCTCTGGGGACCTGGATGAGCTACCCAGTGTGGAGACACTCATGCGTAAGCAAATTTATTGCATGTCTTTTGAAGAGGCTGATAACTGATGGACTTACTAAGCAGTCAAGAGAACTCACCCCCCACGAATTGGCAGCCTCACTATTGGGAAACGGAATCGGGGGTCTTCCAGTTCAGGAACATCACGGCGCAAGGAAACGTGGCAGCCCAAGTATGGTAGTAAGGATGGTGTAACAGATGAAGATTCTGATTCTGCAGATGCAGTTTCAGATGAAGATTCTGATGCCCCAGATGGGGAATCAGATGAAGAATCTGATGCCCCACATGGGGAATTGGAAGAAGAATCTGATGCCACAGATGGGGAATCAGTCGCAGAATCTGACGCACAAGGTGGGGAATCAGATGAAGAATCTGATCCCCCAGTGGATTCCTCCTCATCTATTGAGATGCAGGCCTCAAGCTCTCATGATCAGTTGCAGGGTGAGGCCAGGCTACATTCAACCCCAACAGCCAAGGTAAGTACTATAACTTTGACATTAGATTATCAGGGTCTGATTCCATTGTATGTTTCATAGGACCGGCATGTAGATGCTGAGGTTGCACCCAAGGCTGGCCGAACAAGACAGGGGAATACCAACCCTGATGTTGCAGTGAGTGACTCAAGCTTGACACGGACAAGGAGGAATGCACTGACTGTAACTGATAACCAACCTCTCATCATTCTTGTCAGGCGGAGCTTCCACCATGGATCTTAAAATACCTGCATTCCACTTATAACCCTGCAGGTGATGGGAACTGTGGTTATGCATGTGTGGCACATGCATTGGCAGCAGATAGACCAGAGGGTCCCTACGCTAAGGCCAATGGGTGGTACCAAGTGCGAAAGGATGTGTTAGAAGAGATGGAAAAGAACAAGGCACATTGGACAAGATACCTTGGGGGGCCTTCAGAATTCGACCGCGCTTACGGACGTGTTCAGGTGACTTGTCAGCCTGGGTGTGGAACTAACCGTGGTTATTGGTTGTAACTAAGGTAGGTTGATGATTAAAAGTGGTTTGGGTAAAGTTTAAGTCCTGTAAAAAAGGTACTTCCTCAATCAGTAATCTTGTCTGAGAGGCTTGCTCTAATTGCTCTAATTAGGCGCATCCAAATCAATACAAAGTATTAATAGGCATCCAAGGAGGTACTCACTTGGGTTCGTGGTGACTACCTTATTGAAGGTAGGTTGTGGCCAATTCTTGAGGTAATAACAGTATTAAACTATAGATTATCCAGAATTGGGGGATTGTTGGAGAATGGGGAACTAAGCAAGGTAAATAACTCTTAAGGTATGTACTGTGCTGTGGTGTTCTAAATATTCTCTGGGGGATAAACAACTGTTTACAGTCTGTTTATATATTGTAAGAGCTCCTCAAGGGGGAACTGTGAGCGCTTCCATGACCTGGGAGGTACTGTGGAACTTCAGGGGCAAGACAGATCCTTTTGGGAGGATCTGTTAATGTTTATGATGTGATTTCTACTAAGGCTGTGTTATGGGACACATCTTTGATCAGTAGTCCTTAGTGGGATTGGATCACATCATGACATTTGTATTAATTGATCTGTTATTAATATTAATAAAGTTATTAACTTATAATGATGTCATTTATTATTGGTACATCTTATAAGTATTAATTATTATAATATTAATAAGTTCTTTTATTAATAAGATATTAAAGTACATATCTTATGCGTGAAATATTCCAATGTTAAGGAATGTGGGCGTAATCAGAGTGGAAAGAGTGATATCTGTTACTCTGGATATTTCACGTGAAAGGAGGGCAAAGGCCTACAAGTTATGTGTCTTGTATGACAGGAGTACATATCTTAACCAGAATTATTCATGAGTTTATTAATGAATATATTATTAAAGTATTTATATTAATTAATGTAATTAATGTACTTTAATAATATTAATATTAAAGTAATGATAATGAAGGTATAATAATAATAATAATAACTACAGAATAGTAATTATTATTAAGGATAATAATAATTAATATTACGTGGAGTTATTTAGAATAAATAATGATAATAAATAGTAATAATAATTAATAAGAATAGTAATTATTATTAGAGATAATAATAATTAATAATCTTTGCAGTTACGTGGTACATGTCAGGTACTGTGATATGTACTCAGTGGCTGACACTTCCTCCCTCTAAAAAAGGGTTGACTAAAAAATTTTAATGGTTTCTTTTGTCAACTCTGTATTGTCTCAGAATTCTTTCTGAATCAGGGATCTGATCAGCTGTAAGCCATTCATCCTCTTTGGATCCACTATATCTGACTAAGTACTGTTTAACATCTTCATTATTCTTTCTAATTTTTCTATGTTGTATAACTTTCTTAACTTTAATGAGTTGGTCTTTCTCTACTGGAGGTATCACAACTCTAATGTTATCTTTCCTTAGAGGAAATTTATCATCATTATTAGGAATAAATGGTTTGATTAGACTAACTGGGAATGTGGGGTGTTTCCTTTCTAATTCTCCAGTTAATATAACTTCTACTGCATTTGCACCATGTAAAGCTTTAATTGTATAAGGTCCAACATAGGAGTCCCTGAGTTTCTTGGGTCCTGATAAATTAGTAAAATTAAATGTAGAAATAAGAACTTGATCTCCAACTTTAAATTGGTGAACCTTATGGGTCTTGTCCCATCTGTTCTTATTATATTCAAAAGATTTCTTAATACATTCTGCTGCGTAATTTGCAGTTTTAGTCATCATTTGATGGAAATTAGTGGCATTGGGGTGAATTGTTACTGATTGAGAGAGAACTAATTCTTTGGGGAACCAAGGTATCCATCCTCTTTCTAATTCAAAAGGAGTAATGTCAGTACTACTGTGTTTACTGGAATTATAAGCAAATTCTAATGCTGGTAATAGTGAACACCAGTCATGTGAGTAATTATCTTTGTCTTTAAATTCTAGACCATAAGCACAATATCTTCTAATCATATCTTCCAAGGTTTGAATCATTCTTTCAGCTAATCCATCAGTCTGAGGATGATAAGCTGTAGAGAACTTCAATTGAGTGCCACATAAATCATATAAACCTTTCCAGAATTCAGATGTAAATTTTGGATCTCTGTCAGTAATAATATATCTAGGACATCCTACATCAGCTATAATCTTTTGCCAAAATAGTAGAGCTACATCAAATGCATTATTTTCCTTATGACATGGCAAGAATTTAGCTCTTTTAGAGAATCTGTCAACTACTACTAGTACAGAATTGTAGTTATTCATTCCAGCTGGAGGTAATCCTGTAACAAAATCCATATTAATTACAGACCATCTTTCTGTTGGTTCTTCAATTTCCTGTAGTAACCCATATCTTTTTCCAGTAGCTTTATTTGCTCGTTGACATCTTTCACAAGATTCACAATATTCCTTGGTTGCATTTCTATAATGGGGCCACCAAGCTATATGTTTAACTCTTTCTATAGTTCTGTCAAAGGAAAAATGTCCTGCTGTGATATTATCATGGCATTCTTTAAGAAAAAGATTAATATGTTCCTTTTTAGCCAGAACTACTACGCTAGTATGTTTGGTTCTATGATATATCAGTCCATCCAGGAGTGAAAATCTGTTTTCATTAAAGGTAGTAGACCAAGGTTCTTCTAAAGAATTAATCAAGTCCAGGTTTTTATGTTTACTTTGTAGAATTTCTTTAAGCGTGGAGCAATTCTTGTCCAGGTTATAACTTTCACGTATTTCATCCCAAAATTCTTCCTTCATTTCAGTAACATGAAGTCCAAGAATGTCATAGGTTTCAGAAGGGTCATCATAAGCAGGATTATTTGCATCATTAATTAGTGGAAAAAGGCACATAATTTTTGCCGCTATTTCTCCATCCCAAGCAGGATTTTCTGGTAGATTGTCTAAAGACCATCTACTGAGACCATCAGCATTTTTATGTATATTTCCAGCTCTATGGACAATAGTCATACTTCCTCTCCATTCTTGGATTGCAATTTGCCATCTTAACATATGTCTGTTGGGAGTTTTCATACTGAGTAAACTTTTGAGTGCACTACAATCAGTAATAACTTCGAAATCACAACCATCCAAGTAGTAATATAATTTGTCTAAGGCCCATACTAGACATAAGCATTCTAGTTGGCTAGCACCATATTTCTTTTCACTATCCTTAAGTGTGCGTGAAATATAACATATTACTCCTTCTTTGGGAATGTCCTGTAAATCTTGTACTTGATGTAAAGCAGCTCCAAGTCCTTCCATGCTTGCATCTACATATAATTTGTAAGGCTTGTGAGGGTCAGGCATTAATAATATAGGGGCAGATGTTAACATTTCTCTGATTTTATTAAAGGCATCTACTCTGGGGGACGTCATCTCATATGCAGTGTTTGGACTAGTAAGTTGGTACAGGGGTCCAGTAATTTTAGCAAAGTCTTTAATGTGTTGCCTGTAATAACTAGCAAAACCTAAAAATGATTGTAATTCCTTGACATTAGTTGGCATGGGCTTAAGCAATACTGCAGCCACTTTATTCATGTCAATAGCAATACTAAGTCCAGAAACTATATGTCCAAGTGCTTTTAATTCCTTAAAACCAAATTGACATTTGCTCATGGATATTTTCATATTCATTTTTGTAACTCTGTCTAAAACTATTGAAAGTTTTTCCAAATGTTCTTTCCAGTCTTGACTAAAAATAATGATGTCATCAATGTAGATAATAAGCCAGCCTTCACGTAATTCTTTGTGGAATTCTATGTCCATCATTCTTTGGAAGTGAGAGGGGGCATTCTTAATTCCAAAAGGCATTCTTTGGTACTCATAAATTCCCATATGTAATATTATTCTCATCAAATATCTACTGTCTTCGTGGATTACATTCTGATGGAAACCTTTGAGTACATCCATACAAGTTATGAATTTAGCATCCTTTAGCTGAGTCAGTGCTTCACTGATCTTGGGCATGGGGTATCTATCAGGTATGGTATAGTTATTAAGACCTCTAAAGTCTCCAACCATTCTTGATTTTCCATTATGCCAAGCAATAATAACTGGGGTAGTAACTTCTACATTTTCATTTGCTCCCACTTTGCGTAAGACATTCATTCTTACTAATTCAGTAACATGCTGCTGTAAAGCTTCTCTACTTCTGGGGGAAGCAGGATAAGCAGCTTTCCTTAAAGCAGGAGGATAAGGTCTAGTAGTATTAAGATTAATTCTTACTTCATGTCCTCTAATGCTTCCAAAGGGTTCATCAGCAGTGGCAAATGCAAGTTTCTTTTTATGTAGCAATTTCTTTAGTTCCTTTAATTGCTCATTATCTAAATTCTCAGCAATCTTTGCTTCTAATATTGTATTATCAAAGTTAGAATTATTGATAGAATTACATTCAAGTTGTTCCAGGTTCATTTTGTCACTTATTCCAAGTTCAAACTTGTTCATAATGTCACCATTGAAGGTAAAATATCTTCCATTAGAATTTATCACATCTATTCCATAATTAATGATATAATCATTTCCTAAAATGATATATTTCATTTTAAAATCTTCCATAACTATTAATTCAGCGGTAATCTGAATACTTTGTTTGTTATGAGGGAATATAATATCTAATTTGATAATACCTAGTGGTTTCAATTTACTGTTACAACTGTAGAATTTCTCAGAATTAATGGGAATTAATTCTTTCTTCCATTGAGGCAATATCTTATCTAATAAATTGGGACCAATAATAGAGCAGAAGGCTCTTCCATCAATTAAACATTTAAGTTTAAACTTGTTACATATTATATTAGTGATATTAGTACCACCAGTCTTATGTATTTTTCCAGAATGCATCTCATTTGACAAGTGTAATTTCTTAATGTTTACAGGTCTGAATTTATCGTCCATTTTAGAAATATTAGATATGATCAATTCATCTTTTGAAACAATGGCATGAGTACTGTGAATATCTGAGTCAGAATCAATGGAATCAGAATCAGAATCATCTGGTAAAGATTCTATACTAGATTGGGAATCATCATTAATTGGGACCAAGTTATCATCAATGTTTTCAATGCAGTGTACTTTCTTACTAGATTTCTTATTGGGACATTTATTGGATCTATGTCCTTTCTTTCCACATTCATAACACGTAATTTCTTTCTCAGAAGTGTCTTTGGTTTCCTTCTGGTCTGATTTCTTGGAATCTTTATAATTATCTCTTTTGACAGATTTATACTTTTCTTTCTTGTCCTTTCTTTTAACATTGACAAGACTTTCCAGTTGATTGATGAATTCAGTTAAATCACTGTCACTTTGTAGAACTCTACGCATCATGTACTCAGTATTATGATCTAATTGTCCAAGTAATTTATCATTAATAGAGGCATTGTCTACATCTCTTTCAATGGCTTTAATTCTGTTCACTTGTTGTGTGACCCAATCAGATGGTTCTACATCACTCAGTATGTCAAATCTGCTTCTTCTGAAGTTGGTTTTCACTTTTCTCTTCCATTCAGGAGTGCTAAATTTATTAATGATTTCCTTTTTCCAGAATAACCAATTTTTATTGCCAGGTACTTCTTTTTTCCTAGAATTATACCATGAATTTGCAACTCCAGTGAGAATTGAATTCAATTTTGAGCATATAATCTGATCAGGGGCATTAGTATCTTCTTTCAAGTTATCAATCCAATCAATAAATTTGAAGTGGTCATATTCTCCCACTCCAGAAAAGTTTAGCCACTCATTAGTCTTTGGCAGACCTGCTAATACTAATTTGTGGATGGCCTTGTCTTCATCCAAACTATTAATGGTGGATGTGGCCACTCTAATTTGTTGAGTATTGAGAGTTGGCGTAGCAGTTTGATCCCTGCTTGGTTCAACTTGGGTATTCTGTAAAGGTGAAGGGGTTAAATTGGCCAATTGAGTTGTAATGACTGGAGGAATAGATTGACTGTCATCTCCAATGTCATTAATAGTATCATGTCTGCTTCTTGGTTGGGCATCTCTAGTCAGGAGTTCTTCCAACTTGTGCATGATATCTGAGTTGTTTTTGGTCATTTCTGACGTAACACTTGTGAACTGTTTCTCAATTCTGTTCACTACATCTTCAAAGGTTCTAAATTGAGAATTTACTTTATTAGTAGTATCTGATTGTAAATTCTGAATCTTTAATTCCAATTGTGCCACTTTCTGGACAAGATCTTGGTTGGAATTACCTTGCTCTTCAACCCAGTCATCAATTCTGGTCATAGAATTAGACAGTTGTTTACTGAATGTTTTACAATGATCATCCAATTCTACATGAAACATATCAATTTTTGTATCCATTTCAGTCAACCTCTGTTGAATAAGATATAATGTACTATCTTCTGAGTTCACCTGTTCATCTGTAGCTCTCATAATTTTACGGCATAATTCTTGTAAATCATTGGACAGAGCTTTGTTACTATTGTTCATAGCATTTACTACATGTTGAAATGTGGTAATTTGTTGATGTTGTTCAGGGGTACGAGTAGAAATGTTTGAGTCATTAATTACTACACATGGGGAACTTTGTGTTCTAATTTTTTGACTAGATGATGGGGAAGTGTTACAATTTATGGGGCTTCTTCCATCTGGCGCTCTTGACGGGCTATTTTGCCTTGCTCCAGATGTTGATAAGTCCCTTGGAGGGATCTCCCTAGGCGTACCATTTCTGAATAGATCTGGTTTCTCCATTGGGTATTCTTCCCTGTGTTCCTGGGATGTCTGGAATTGACATTTCTGCCCTTGGGACCACGGGGATTTTGGGTTCTTATTGGAGTGTTGGAAGGATTGGGGGGAGAGAAAAGGATTCCTGGAGATAAATGAAGAGGATTCCAATCCTTGGTGCGGTAGAGGGTTGCTGGTAGCCCTTTGAGGCTGACCATATGACGGAAATCCTCCTGGCAGTAATTTAGATGGGCTTTCACTGCATTGAAGCTGCTCCTGTTCTTTACATCCTTTAACCAATATTTGTTCTCCTTCATCCTGTAATAAAACCTTTCGAATTTTTCCTCTGCTGTTACTAGAAGCAGAAGAAATTGACTGATTATCAGTTTTTTTACTTCTATAAATGATTTTATTTAAAGATTCTTGTTTGCCAGGGGGCAAAACTGACGCTGGTGGAAATCCAAGTCTTGGCTCTGGCTCCCTGGTGCGGCCATTGTAACCTCTATTTCTAAGGGAAGGAGGAGTCATGGTAAAAAATGCGCAAAAAGTTGTTAGTAGGAGATTTTTATAAGGAAAATTTGTTTAAAATTTTAATTCACCAGATGACTTGTCTGATGGAGTAACAGAGGCTTCTCTGTGAGTGGTAATCTCAGAGGTTTCTCTGGTGTCACGGGCTGTAGTGGTCTTGTCAGACACTTTCAAAATGTCCAATTCAGGGGTAAGCTTGTCTACGTTGGTGGACACTAAAAACAAAAGAAAATTTAGTAAAAATGTGTTATATTTTTACTTATTTAAAGATGTTTGCTTACTCTTCAGAATTTTTCTTTGAAGAGGGCTTAAAGGTTTGTTGTTTTATGGAGAAAAGAGATATAAGGTAATGTGAATTTGTTACTTTTATTGAGAGTAATAGTAGTGTTACTATGATTTTATGCGGTGAAATCAAGTGGCTTGTTGTGAGTGTGACAAGGCTTGAAAAGAGGCTGTTTTTATGTCTAAATTTCCAGGTGGAAATGACAAAAATTGAGCTAAATTTTAGTGAGATGTGCCTGAGAGGGGATTAGTCTTCCTTTCAGGTTGAGAGAGTGGATGTAAACTGATCAAATTGATCTGTTTGACAGTGAAATTTGTTATTTTTAAATGTTTTTATGTGTTCAAATCACGGAGAGACTCGACGTGATTTGTGAGATGTCCTTGAAAGGGTATTATTCTTCCTTTCAGGGGGAGAAGAATAGGTGTAAACTGATCAATTGATCTGTTTTATAGTTGATTTTAATTAGTTTATACTAATTTTATTTTTATTTTGGATAAATCACGGAGAGACTCAACGTGATTTGTGAGATGTTCCTGAAAGGGGATTAGTCTTCCTTTCAGGGTGAGAGATAATGTGTAAATATGATCAGAAATGATCTAATTTACTTTTAATTAGTTTAATTTACACTCTTTTACTATGTACAAATCACGGAGTGACTCTGAAACGTGATTTGTGAGATAAAAAAGTCTCGACGGGCCTAATACACACTGTTCCCGATGTGTAATAATGGAATAGATCAGACAGTTAAATGCAGCTGATTTTCCCGTTATTTTGATCTACTCAACACCTTGATAGCTCAAGTATTGAGTGAGAAAGTCTAACGTCGACGATTGTTATGATCGGATATAAGGGTCTTATCTGTGTATTATACTGTAGAATGTATGCTGGAACTTCCAGAAGTGCGTCGGCGCACGTATGTATACTGTAGATCCTGGAATATCCGGGGAATACAGTATGTAACACGTGATCAGGCTAGAAGATCAATCTTCCGATCACTTTTATACTATGTAGTATACACCCGGTATGTACTACGGTGTGTATTACCACTTGTATGCGGTAACTATGGGTATTACCACTATGTAATTCGTGATCGAGGAGGATTTTTAGGGATTAGATGACTAGTGCCGTGGGAATGGAGGCTCTAGAGAGTAAGGGAACGAGATTTTAGTAGTGTAAATCGACTACTGCGGTTCGAATGGTCTACTCAGAATGTCTCTATGAGTAGTGGATCTACTAGAACGTAGAATTTTGAAGAGATTTTATTATAAAAAAGGCGCTTTTTTCTTGTTTTTTGATCAATATCTTCAGCCAGATATTGGATTTTAATTTTTTATATGTTTTTAGTTTATAATTTCGAGTTTTTTTTTTTTTTCAATTTTTGTAGGGTTTTTTATTTTTCTTAGATTCAAATTTGGGTAGCAGACTCTGTTTTTATTGCAATTTTATAATTTTTTAGAGATAAGAAATATAGAAAAAAAAACAAGCGGTACTTTTATGATTTTTTATTTTTTCTGTAGTTGAATGCAGTCAATCTAGGATTGTCAGCCACTGAGTACATATCACAGTACCTGACATGTACCACGTAACTGCAAACATTATTAATAATTATTATCTCTAATAATAATTACTATTCTTATTAATTATTATTACTATTTATTATCATTATTTATTCTAAATAACTCCACGTAATATTAATTATTATCCTTAATAATAATTACTATGCTGTAGTTATTATTATTATTATACCTTCATTATTATTACATTAATATTAATATTATTAAAGTACATTAATTACATTAATTAATATAAATACTTTAATAATATATTCATTAATAAACTCATGAATAATTCTGGTTAAGCTATGTACTCCTGTTATACAAGATACATAACTTGTAGGCCTTTGCCCCCCTGACACGTGAAATATCCAGAGTAACAGATATCACTCTTTCCCCTCTGATTACGCCCACATTCCTTAACATTGGAATATTTCACGCATAAGATATGTAATTTAATATCTTATTAATAAAAGAACTTATTAATATTATAATAATTAATACTTATAAGATGTACCAATAATAAATGACATCATTATAAGTTAATAACTTTATTAATATTAATAACAGATCAATTAATACAAATGTCATGATGTGATCCAATCCCACTAAGGACTACTGATCAAAGATGTGTCCCATAACACAGCCTTAGTAGAAATCACATCATAAACATTAACAGATCCTCCCAAAAGGATCTGTCTTGCCCCTGAAGTTCCACAGTACCTCTCAGGTCATGGAAGCGCTCACAGTTCCCCCTTGAGGAGCTCTTACAATATATAAACAGACTGTAAACATTTGTTTATCCCCCAGAGAATATTTAGAACACATTAGCACAGTACATAACTTAGATTTATTTACCTTGCTTAGTTCCACATTCTCCACCAATACCCCAATTCTGGATAATATATAGTCTATTACTGTTATTACCTCAAGAATTGGCCACAACCTACCTTCAATAAGGTAGAAACCACGAACCCAAGTGAGTATCTCCTTGGATGCCTATTAATACTTTGTATTGATTTGGATGCGCCTAATTAGAGCAATTAGAGCAAGCCTCTCAGACAAGACTTACTGATTGAGGAAGTACCTTTTTTACAGGACTTAACCATTACCCAAACCACTTCAAACCATCAACCTCACTCAGTTACAACCATTAACCATGGTTATTTCCACACCCAGGCTGACAATTGGGGGTCTGGCCTTTATTTATCCGTGATTTTTCAACCTTTAACTCTTAAAAATCATCACTAACACCTCCTTACCTTTTTATTTTTTTGTGAAAATGGCCCTTTGATAGATGCCAGAAATTATCTGTGACTTTAAGAAGAATTCCAACCTATTTCAGCAAAGATATTATCAATTGGACAACCCAGAAAATATCATCACGTCACAACTAGTGATAAAAACTGAAGTCATAGAGGGAGAAGATCAGTTTTACAACTGCACCTGGACTAAAATTAAACAACTTAGACTCACTAATACTTATTCCCCTGACGGCACTTTGCTTAATACTGAAGAATCTGACGTATTATTCAAAGAAGAGCACACTAAAATTGTCGGAAAAGAAATTAGATCAGCTTTAGAAGAAGGAAATTTACCATTTAATGATATATACTGTGATATAATTTCTTCTTACAATACTTACGTGTCTGTTCCCCCTTTTTTGGATTGTGACCCTCCAGAAGTCCCTGGATACCTCCTTAGAAACAGTAGAAGGAACAAAGATCCAAGATTGACTGCTTTTAACTACAGGAAAAATATAAAATCATAAAAAATACCGCTTGTTTTTCTATATTTTTTATATATAAAAATTCTAAACATTGCAATAAAAACAAAGTCTGTTTCCCAAATTTTGAGAAAAACTCGAAATTATAAAATAAAAAACATATAGAAAAACTAAAAACCAATATCTGGCTGAAGATATTGATCAAAAACATGAAAAAAGCGCCTTTTTTATAATAAAATCCCTTCAAAATTCTACGTTCTGGTAGATCCACTACTCATAGAAAAATTCTGAGTAGACCATTCGAACCGCAGTAGTAGATTTACACTACTAAAATCCCGTTCCCTTAATCTCTAGAGCCTCCATTCCCAAGGCACTAGTCTCCAGATCCCTACAAATCCTCCTCGATCACGAATTACATAGTGGTAATACACACAGTAACCGCATATAAGTGGTAATACACACCGTAGTACATACCGGGTGTATACTACACTATACATACGTGATCGGAAGATCAATCTTGTAGGATTATCACGTGATACATACTGTATTCCCCGGATATTCCAAGATCTACACTATACATACGTGCGCCGACGCACTTCTGGCAGTTCCAGCATAAATTCTACAGTGTAATACACGGATAAGACCCTTATATCCGATCATAAGAATTGTTGACGTTAGACTTTCTCACTCAATACTTGAGCTATCAAGGTGTTGAGTACATCAAAATAACGGGAAAAATCAGCAGAATGCAACTGTCTGATCTATTCCATTATTACACATCGAGAACAGTGTGTATTAGCCCCGTCGAGACTTTTTTTATCTCACAAATAATGTTTAAGAGTCTCTCCGTGATTTGTAACTAGTAAAAGAGTGTCCATTAACAAAATTAACAGTAAATTAGATCATTTTTGATCAAGTTTACACATTATCTCTCACCCTGAAAGGAAGACTAATCCCCTTTCAGGAATATCTCACAAATCACGTCGATTCTCTCTGTGATTTATCAAAACGTAAAAATAAAACTAGTGTAAACTACTTGAATCAACTGTAAAACAGATCATTTGATCAGTTTACATCTACCTTCTCCCCCTGAAAGGAAGAATAATCCCCTTTCAGATACATCTCACAAATCACGTAGAGTCTCTCCGTGATTTGAACCCATGAAAACAAATAAAAATAACAAATTCAAATGTTAAACAGATCAATTTGATCAGTTTACATACACTCTCTCAACCTGAAAGGAAGACTAATCCCCTCTCAGGCACATCTTACAAAAATCTAGCTCATTTTTTGTCATTTCCACCTGGAATTTTAGACATAAAAGCAGCCTGTTTTCAAGTTTTGTCATACTCACAACAAGCCACTTGATTTTACCGCATAAAAATCATAGTACCACTACTATTACTCTCAATAAAGTAACAAATTCACATTACTTTATACATCTTTTCTCTATAAAACAACAAACCTTTTAAGCCCTCTTCAAAGAAAAATTCTGAAGAGTAAGCAAACATCTTTAAATAAGTGAAAATATAACACATTTTTACTAATTTGCTTTTGTTTTAGTGTTCACCAACGTAGACAAACTCACTCCTGAATTGGATATCTTGAAAGTGTCTGACAAGACCACTACAGCCCGTGACACTAGAGAAATCTCTGAGATTACCACTAACAGAGAAGCCTCTGTTACTCCATCAGACAAGTCATCTGGTGAATAAAATCTTTAACAAATTATATCCTTATTAAATCTCCTACTAACAAAATTTTACGCATTTTTACCATGACTCCTCCTTCCCTTAGACATAGAGCTTACAATTGCGGCACCAGGGAGCCAGAGCCAGGACTTGGATTTCCACCAGCGTCAGTTTTGCCCCCTGGCAAACAAGAATCCTTAAATAAAATTATTTATAGAAGTAAAAAGACTAATGATAAGGGAAATTCTTCTGATTCTAGTCACAGCAGAGGAAAAATTAGAGAGATTCTATTACAGGATGAAGGAAAACAAGTACTGGTTGAAAGATGTGATAAACAGAAGCAGCTTCAATGCTGTGAAAGCCCATCTAAGTTACTGCCAGGAGGACCGCACAAAGGATTGCAATCCTCTTCATTTATCTCCAGGAATCCTTTTCTCTCCCCCCAATCCTTCCAACACTCCAATCAGAACACAAAATCCCCGTGGTCCCAAGGGCAGAAATGTCAATTCAAGACATCCCAGGAACACAGGGAAGAATACCCAATGGAGAAACCAAATTTATTCAGAGATGGTACGCCTAGGGAGGTCCTTACAAGGAACTTACCAACATCTAGAGCAAGGAAAAATAGCCCGTCAAGAGCGCCAGATGGAGGAATCCCCATAAATTGTACAAGTCCCCCATCTTCTAGTCATAATATGAGAACACAAAGTTCCCCATGTGTAGTAATTAATGACTCAAACAATTCTACTTGTACCCCTGAACAATATCAACAAATTACCACATTTCAACATGTAGTAAATGCTATGAACAATAGTAACAAAGCTCTGTCCAATGATTTACAAGAATTATGCCGTAAAATTAGGAGAGCCACAGATGAGCAGGTGAACTCGTACATTATATCTTATTCAACAGAGGTTGACTGAAATGGATACCAAAATTGATATGTGTAATGAAGAATTGGCTGCTGCAAATTCATGGTATAATTCTAGGAAAAAAGAAGTATCTGGCAATAAAAATTGGTTATTCTGGAAGAAAGAAATCATTAATAAATTTAGCACTCCTGAATGGAAAAGAAAAGTGAAAACTAATTTCAGGAGAAGCAGATTTGACATACTGAGTGATGGAGAACCATCTGATTGGGTTACACAACAAGTGAACAGAATTAAAGCCATTGAAAGAGATGTAGACAATGCCTCTATTAATGATAAATTACTTGGACAATTAGATCACAATGCTGAGTACCTGATGCGTAGAGTTCTTCAAAGTGACAGTGATTTAACTGAATTCATTAATCAACTGGAAAGTCTTGTCAATGTTAAAAGAAAAGACAAGAAAGAAAAGTATAAATCTGTCAAAAGAGATAATTATAAAGATTCCAGGAAATCAGACCAGAAGGAAACCAAAGACACTTCTGAGAAAGAAATCACGTGTTATGAATGTGGAAAGAAAGGACATAGATCCAATAAATGTCCCAATAAGAAATCTAGTAAGAAGGTACACTGTATTGAAAACATTGATGACAACTTAGTCCCAATTAATGATGATTAACAATCCAGTATAGAATCTTTACCAGATGATGCTGATTCTGATTCCATTAATTCTGACTCAGATATTCACAGTACTCATGCCATTGTTTCAAAAGATGAATTGATCATATCTAATATTTCTAAAATGGAAGATAAATTCAAACCTATGAACATTAAGAAATTACACTTGTCCAATGAGATGCATTCTGGAAAAATACATAAGACTGGTGGTACTGATATCACTAACATAATATGTAACAAGTTTAAAATTAAATGTTTAATTGATGGAGGAGCCTTCTGCTCTATTATTGGTCCAAATTTATTAGATAAGATATTACCACAATGGAAGAAAGAATTAATACCCATTAATTCTGAGAAATTCTACAGTTGTAACAGCAAATTAAAGCCACTAGGTATTATCAAATTAGATATTATATTCCCTCATAACAGGCAAAGGATTCAGATTAGCACTGAATTGATAGTTATGGAAGATATTAAAATGAAATTCATCATTTTAGGAAATGATTATATCATTAACTATGGAATAGATGTAATAAATTCTAATGGAAGATATTTTACCTTCAGAGGTGACATTATGAACAAGTTTGAACTTGGCATAAGTGACAAAATGAACCTGGAACAACTAGAATGTAATTCTGTTAATAATTCTAACTTTGATAACATAATATTGGAAGCAAAGATTGCTGAGAATTTAGATGATGTGCAATTAAAAGAACTGAAGAACTTGCTACATAAAAAGAAACTTGCATGTGCCACTGCTGATGAACCCTTTGGAAGCATTAGAGGTCATGAAGTGAGAATTATTCTTAATACTACTAGACCTTATCCTCCTGCATTGAGGAAAGCTGCTTATCCTGCTTCCCCCAGAAGTAGAGAAGCCCTACAGCAGCATGTTACTGAATTAGTAAGAATGAATGTTTTACGCAAAGTGGGAGCAAATGAAAATGTAGAAGTTACTACCCCAGTTATTATTGCTTGGCATAATGGAAAATCAAGAATGGTTGGAGAATTTAGAGGTCTTAATAATTATACCATACCTGACAGATACCCCATGCCCAAAATCAGTGAAGCACTGACTCAGCTAAAAGATGCAAAATTTATAACTTGTATGGATGTACTCAAAGGTTTCCATCAGAATGTAATTCATGAAGACAGTAGATATTTGATGAGAATAATATTACATATGGGAATTTATGAGTACCAAAGAAGCCTGTTGGAATTAAGAATGCCCCCTCTCACTTCCAAAGAATGATGGACATAGAATTCCACAAAGAATTACGTGAAGGTTGGCTTATTATCTACATTGATGACATCATTATTTTTAGTCAAGACTGGAAAGAACATTTGGAAAAACTTTCAATAGTTTTAGACAGAGTTACAAAAATGAATATGAAAATATCCATGAGCAAATGTCAATTTGGTTTTAAGGAATTAAAAGCACTTGGACATATAGTTTCTGGACTTAGTATTGCTATTGACATGAATAAAGTGGCTGCAGTATTGCTTAAGCCCATGCCAACTAATGTCAAGGAATTACAGTCATTTTTAGGTTTTTCTAGTTATTACAGGCAACACATTAAAGACTTTGCTAAAATTACTGGACCCCTGTACCAAATTACTAGTCCAAACACTGCATATGAGATGACTTCCCCCAGAGTAGATGCATTTAATAAAATCAGAGAAATGTTAACCTCTGCCCCTATATTATTAATTCCTGACCCTCACAAGCCTTAAATTATATGTAGATGCAAGTATGGAAGGACTTGGAGCTGCTTTACATCAGGTACAAGATTTACAGGACATTCCCAAAGAAGGAGTAATATGTTATGTTTACACTTAAGGACAGTGAAATGAAATATGCTGCTAGCCAACTAGCATGCTTATGTCTAGTATGGGCCTTGGACAAATTATATTACTACTTGGATGGTTGTGATTTTGAAGTTATTACTGATTGTAGTGCACTCAAAAGTTTACTCAGTATGAAAACTCCCAACAGACATATGTTAAGATGGCAGATTGCAATCCAAGAATGGAGAGGAAGTATGACTATTGTCCACAGAGCTGGAAATATACATAAAAATGCTGATGGTCTCAGTAGATGGTCTTTAGACAATCTACCAGACAATCCTGCTTGGGATGGAGAGATAGCTGCAAAAATTATGTGCCTTTTTCCCTTAATTAATGATGAAAATCATCCTGCTTATGATGACCCTTCTGAAACATATGACATTCTTGGACTTCATGTTACTGAAATGAAGGAAGAATTTTTGGATGAAATACGTGAAAGTTATAACTTGGACAAGCATTGCTCCAGTCTTAAAGAAATTCTACAAAGTAAACATAAAAACCTGGACTTGATTAATTCTTTAGAAGAACCTTGGTCTACTGCCTTTAATGAAAACAGATTTTCACTTCTGGATGGATTAATATATCATAGAACCAAACATACTAGTGTAGTAGTTCTGGCTAAAAAGGAACATATTAATCTTTTTCTTAAGGAATGCCATGATAATATCACAGCAGGACACATTTCTTTTGACAGAACTATAGAAAGAGTTAAACACATGGCTTGGTGGCCCCATTATAGAAATGCAACCAAGGAATATTGTGAATCTTGTGAAAGATGTCAAAAAGCAAATAAAGCTACTGGAAAAAGATATGGTTTACTACAGGAAATTGAAGAAACAACAGAAAGATGGTCTGTAATTAATATGGATTTTGTTACAGGATTACCTCCAGCTGGGATGAATAACTACAATTCTGTACTAGTAGTAGTTGACAGATTCTCTAAAAGAGCTAAATTCTTGCCATGTCACAAGGAAAATAATGCATTTGACGTAGCACTACTATTTTGGCAAAAGATTATAGCTGATGTAGGATGTCCTAGATATATTATTACAGACAGAGATCCAAAATTTACATCTGAATTCTGGAAAGGTTTATATGATTTATGTGGAACTCAATTGAATTTCTCTACAGCTTATCATCCTCAAACTGATGGATTAGCTGAAAGAATGATTCAAACTTTGGAAGATATGATTTGAAGATATTGTGCTTATGGTCTAGAATTTAAGGATAAAGATAATTACTCACATGACTGGTGTTCACTATTACCAGCATTAGAATTTGCTTATAGTTGCAGTAAACACAGTAGTACTGACATTACTCCTTTTGAATTAGAAAGAGGATGGATACCTTGGTTCCCCAAAGAACTAGTCCTCTCTAAATCAGTGACAATTCACCCCAATGCTACAAATTTCCATCAAATGATGACTAAAACTGCTAATTACGCAGCAGAATGCATAGAGAAATCTTTTGAATATAATAAGACCAGATGGGATAAAACCCATAAAGTTCACCAATTTAAAGTTGGAGATCAAGTTCTTATTTCGACATTTAACTTCACTAATTTATCAGGACCCAAGAAACTGAGAGATTCCTATGTTGGACCTTATACTATCAAAGCTTTACCTGGTGCAAATGCAGTAGAAGTTATATTAACTGGAGAATTAGAAAGGAAACACTCCACATTCCCAGTTAGTCTAATCAAACCATTCATTCCTAATAATGATGATAAATTTCCTCTAAGGAAAGATAACATTAGAGTTGTGATACCTCCAGTAGAGAAAGACCAACTCATTAAAGTTAAGAAAGTTATACAACATAGAAAAATTAGAAAGAATAATGAAGATGTCAAACAGTACTTAGTCAGATATAGTGGATCCAAAGAGGATGAATGGCTTACAGCTGATCAGATCCCTGATTCAGAAAGAATTCTGAGACAACATCTCTTTCAATGGCTTTAATCGTGTTAACTTGTTGGGTAACCCAATCAGATGGTTCCACTTCACTCAGTACATCGAATCTGCTCCTTCTGAAGGTATTTTTAACTTATCTTTTCCATTCAGGAGTGCTAAACTTATTAATGATTTCTTTCTTCCAGAATAACCAATTTTTGTTGCCAGGTACTTTTTTTTTCCTAGAATTATACCATGAATTTGCAACTCCAGTTAAGATTGAATTCAATTTTGAACATATGATTTGATCAGGGGCATCAGTATCTTCTTTTGAGTTGTCAATCCAATCAATAAATTTAAAGTGGTCATATTCTCCCACTCCAGAAAAGGTTAGCCACTCATTAGTCTTTGGCAGACCTGCTAATACTAGTTTGTGGATGGCCTTGTCTTCATCCACAGCATTAATGGTGGATGTGGCCACTCTAATTTGTTGATTATTAAGGGTTGGTGTAGCAGTTTGATCCCTGTTTGTTTCAATCTGGGTACTCTGTAAAGATGAAGGGGTTACATTGGCCAATTGGGTTGTAATGACTGGAGGAACAGATTCACTGTCATCTCCAATGTCATTAATGGTATCAGGTCTGCTTCTTGGTTGGGCATCTCTAGTCAGGAGTTCTTCCAACTTGTGCATGATATCTGAGTTGTTTTTAGCCATATCTGACGTAACACGTGTGAACTGTTTTTCTATTCTGTTCACTACATCTTCAAAGGTTCTAAATTGAGAATCTACTTTATTAGTAGTGTCTGATTGTAAGTTCTTAATTTTTAATTCCAATTGTTCCACTTTTTTAATCAGATCTTGGTTGGAATTCCCTTGCTCTTCAACCCAGTCATCTATTCTGGTCATAGAATTAGACAATTGTTTACTAAATGTCTTACAATGATCAGCAAATTCTACATTAAACATATCAATCTTGGTATCCATTTCAGTGAACCTCTGTTGAATAAGATGTAATGTACTATCTTCTGAGTTCACCTGCTCATCTGTGGCTCTCATAGTTTTACGGCATAATTCTTGTAAATAATTGGACAGAGCTTTGTTACTATTGTTCATAGCATTTACTACATGTTGAAATGTGGTAATTTGTTGATGTTGTTCAGGGGTACAGGCAGAATTTTTTGAGTCATTAATTACTACACATGGGGAACTTTGTGTTCTAATGTTATGACTAGAAGATGGGGGACTTGTACAATTTATGGGGATTCCTCCATCTGGCGCTCTTGACGGGCTATTTTGCCTTGTTCCAGATGCTGATAAGTGCCTTGGAGGGATCTCCCTAGGCTTACCATTTCTGAATAAATTTGGCTGCACCATTGAGTATTCCTCCCTGTGTTCCTGGGATGTCTGGAGTTGACATTTCTCCCATTTGGACCATGGGGACTTTGGGTTCTGATGGGAGAATTGGATGGGTTGGGGGGAGAGAAAAGGATTCCTGGAGACAAATGAAGTGGATTCCAATCCTTGGTACGGTAAAGGGTTGCTGGTAGACCTTTGAGGCTGACCATCTGACGGAAATTCTCCTGGCAATAGCTTAGATGGGCTTTCACAGCGTTGAAACTGCGTCTGTTTCTCACATACTTCAACCAGTATTTGTTTTCTTTCATCCTGTAATAAAACCTGTCAAATTTTTCCTCTGCTTTGACTAGAATCAGAAGAATTTGACTTATTATTAGTCTTTTTATTCCTATAAATGATTTTATTTAGTGATTCCTGCTTGCCAGGGGGCAAGACTGATGCGTATGGAGTGCATCCATTTTAACCTCTATGTCTAAGGGAAGGAGGAGTCATGTTAATAAGGCGTAAAAACTTGTTAGTAGGAGTTTTTTAATAAGGATTTATGTCACCCTCTGTGATGCCAAGGACTGGTATCCTTCTAGCTACACAAGGTGCAAGCCAAAAAACAATATAGAATAAGGGTTTTTTGGGTGATTTTTAATATCTTTTTTATTAATATAAAAGATATTAAAGGTTTTTAGGAGGGGCCTGCAAGCAGGGGTGGTTTAGTTCCCTCCAAAGGTTATTTAAGACCTTATTAAACTGGGGCCTGAAAGCAGGGGTGGTTTAGATCCCAGTGGTAATAGTGGCTGAAAAGGGCCACAACTCCTGAAAGAAAAAGACTTACTGTAGGCCTTAAGGGGAGGAGTGGGGACTGTTCAGAGGGAAAATGGACAGCTTGAAGCGGTTGGAAAAGTGGGTTGGACAGCTGGACAGAGTGGGAGTTGAGAGAAAGAGGATTTGAGTCTTGAGGACTGATTTACTGGGCAGGACACTAGTATGCTGGACTGGTGGAATGCTGGTTGTAAATATGATAAAGCTGGGGAGTCAAAATACAGGGGGAAAAAAGGGCATTTTAAATTCCTCTCTGGAGCCCTGATGGCAAAATATCAAGTGTTATTTTGGCTATGGGAACACTACAAGGAAGGAGTCATCCTTAGTAGACATAAATGATGTAATTGATCAAATTATTACATGTACAGGCTGTCAATAATTAATACAGCCTGTCATTCATCTGTAGATATCATCTGAGGGCGCTTCAAGAGCTCTTAGTTTTATGTACAAAATGTATTGATCACATGATCAATAGAATAAAAAAGAAATAATCAAATTCAAGTACAGAATCTTATTTCTGTTTAATTTGGTTATTTCATATATAAAGTTCTGTACCATGAGAGTTCTTGTCATACTTGCATTGTGGGCGCTCTTACAGCTCTCCATTCAATTGTTTGACAAGCAAACATCCCGGGAAAAGTGTCAGCATTTGTTATTTTCCCGTGATTAAAGGAGCTTGTCTTTTTTTTAATTGTACAAGTTCCTTTAGGCTTGTTTGAAGTATTCTAATGTTTTATTTCTCCCCTGTTTCGTGTCTTTCATGTATTATGATATCATTTAACTTATACAGTATGCATTGGTAGAAGTTGATAATAATACAAAGGCTATAAAACAGCGTGGTATTTATGTCAAATGTTATTTAATATTTTATTTATGTGTTAAAGGGTAATTACATAGTTTATTTAAGCTATTATCCCGTTTTTTAAGGATTTCTAATTATTAGAATACTCTTATATTGCATATGTTTATACCTAGTAAGTATTTTAGCGCTTAGTAGGAGTATTCTTTAAGTTATTTTTAATATTAGAAGGAGTAAGTTTTCTAGGAGACTTTGGCTCAGGTGCCCTAGGTTATTTTACTTTCTCTTTCATAATGTGAAATAATATTCTCACTTATCTCAAAGGTTAATGAGTTATTATTTATTTTACTATTGATTGATTTATTATATTTATTTATTACATTATTACTATGTAGTAATGTTTCTATTCTAAAATTTTGTCTTTTTCTTATGTGTACTATAATTTATGTTAAATTATTAATTATGTAATAATTTCTCTTTCATATGTATTTTTTGTTTAATTAATTATTCCTTATTTATTGTTCTAGTCAGGTTGTCTCTGAACTAGTAGCAAGCTGACAATTTAATTTGTTGAAAATTAATTCACCAGATGATTTGTCTGATGGAGTAATAGAGGCCTCTCTATTAGTGGTAATTTCAGAAGTGTATCTAGTGTCACGGGCTGTAGTGGTCTTGTCAGACACTTTCAAGATGTCCAATTCAGGAGTACGTTTGCCTGTGTTGGTGGACACTAAAAACAAAACAAAATTTAGTAAAAACATACTATATTTTTACTTACTTAAAGATTTTTTGGCTTACTCTTCAGAATTTTCCTTTGAAGAGGGCTTAAGGGGGTTCAAGAGAGGTGTTATTTGTAGAGAAATGAGGTATAAAGTAATGTTAATATGTTACTTTTTAAGGAGTAATAGTAGTGTTACTATGATTTGTATGAGGCAAATTCAAGTGGCTTGTTGTGAGTATGACAAGTCTTGAAAGAGGTTGCTTTTATGTCTAAATTTCCAGGTGGAAATGACAAAAAATGCACAGATTTTTAGTGAGATGTGCCTGAAAGGGGATTAGTCTTCCTTTCAGGGTGAGAATGTGTATTTGAACTGATCAATTGATTTGTGTCATTGTTTATTTTTGTTATTTTACACTTTTTTATTGGTTCAAATCACAGAGTTAGCTCTTAAACGTGATTTTTTATATGTAAAAAGTCTTGACGGGGATAATACACTATGTTCTAAGTGTTTAATAAGGAAATGGATCAGCTAGTTTTGTTCTGCTGAATTTTCTCGTTATTTTGATGTACTCAACAGCTCAATAGCTTAACCAATGACTGAGAAAGTCTAACATCAAAGGTTACTACAATTGGTTATAGGGGTTCCACTGTGTATTACACTATGGATTGTATGCTGGAATTTCCAGAAGTGCGTTGGTGCACGTATGTATACTGTAGATCCTGGAATATCCAGGGAATACAGTATGTATGACATGATAAGGCTAGAAGATCCATCTTCCAATCACGTGTGTACTATGTAATATGCACCAGGTATGTCAGCCTCCTTGATGCCAAAGACAAGTCTTTCTAGCTACAAGTGGTGCAAAGATGTGAGAAAAGAGTAATATCACTCTGGGTAAGGTTTAAAGTTGCAATTCCCAAATAAAATGGGGGAATTGTGACATAAAATTTAGAGACAAAAGTAAGGTAATAATTATATTAAAATAAATTTAATATAATTAAAACCAGAGGGGCCTGATCAATCAGGGGTGGTTTAGATCCCTCTAAGGTATCTTGCAAATAAATTGCAGAGGATTTAGGTACCTGGAACACTGGGGCCTGTTGACACAGGGGTGGTTTAATCCCAGGAAAGGAAAGTGGGGAATATCTTCAAGAAAAGGGTTATTACTTACTGGTAATAAACCTTGAGGGATCTTGGGGATATTCAGGGAGGAACTGGACAGCTCTGGGCGCTTTGATGGGTGGATGGTGGAGCTGGATGGTCACTGTGAAGTTGTTGGGGAAGACAGGGCTAAAGAATAACTACTGAGAAGCTTACCAGACTGTTGTATAAGGATGTATATCTAATGGGCATTGATATTTGCACGCCCATCGGCGCACGCCCACGCCGAACGCACGCCGATAAAAAGAAAGGCGTGTTCCCCGCACGCCTTTTTTTTATCGGCGTGCGGGCTGCACGCCCATCCTTGGGCGTGGGCACGCCTGTAGATGGGCGTGCGTGCTGCACGCCCATCTACAGGCGTGCGACACTGCAGGCGTGCAGTCGCACGCCCTGTTCAGAACAGGGCGTGCGGCTCGCCCGCCCCTTCAGAAAAGGGCGTGTGGGTCGCACGCCCTTTTTATGTGTATAGGCAAGGGCGTGCCCCCTGCCTATACACATAAAAAGGGCGTGCGACCCACACGCCCTTTCTATGTATATAGGCAGGGGGCACGCCCCTGCCTATACACATAGATTGGCGGACCGCCGACCTATGTATATAGGAAGGGCGTGCCCCTTCCTATATACATAGAATCGGCGTGCAGTCGGCACGCCGATTCTATGTATATAGGAAGGGGCACGCCCTTCCTATATACATGCTGATGTCATGCGTACACCAGAATGTACGCATGACATCAGCATGCCCCCACCTGCCCCCTCCCCCCATCCTTTGCCGATTGGCCCTCCCCCCCCCTCCTGAAATCCCTCCCCAACCACCACCTCACCGACCCCACCACCCACCTTCCAGACCACCCACCCGTTCCGACCCACCACCCACCCAACCCAGCCTTGCCAACCGCCGACGCAAGCCGCCGGAACCACCCAGCCGCCCGACCACCTCAAGCCAGCCGCCAGGACATCGACAAGTAAGTCGATGTCCCCCCATCTCCCCCGTTTCCCCCGTTCCCCCAAACCTCCGCGCCCCCCCTACCCCCTGCCCCTCACCCAAAACCCCGCCCGCTCCTGGGCCAGCTGGGCCTGGCCCAGAGGGGCCAGATGGGCCAGCTGGGCCTGGCCCGAAGGGGCCAGATGGGCCACCTGGGCCTGGCCCGAAGGGGCCAGATGGGCCACCTGGGCCAGGCCCAAAGGAGCCAGATGGGCCACCTGGGCCTGGCCAAAAGGGGCCAGATGGGCCAGCCAAAAGGGGCCAGATGGGCCACCTGGGCCTGGCCAAAAGGGGCCAACTAGAACCAGTGGCCCCTATGGACACATTCAAGGTGTGAATGTGCCACTAGGCCCCCTTGCAAGCCCCCCATTGCACCCAAGGCCCAGGAAAAATGTGCAAGGGACACATCTTGGCCTAAAGGGCCCCGGGAAATGCCCACAGATGCATATCAGGCCCCAAGTCCCCCGTCTAAGCCCCCTACACACCCAAAGTGCCCCCCCAAACCCCCCGCAAGGGCTGATATTCCCCTTTCTCATATTCTCACTGCAAAAGGTACTTAATTCCAGGAGCAGCAGCTGACATGTGTTTTATTTTGCAATCCAACCAACACCAACACCGTTTTCTCCTCCTCCATCAAGCTTTAGACGTATTTCCACGCAACAACAATGTCTGGTAGTCATGAACAATCACGTAAGTTCTGTTTCCTCATAAGATGTATGACAATAAACCTCCTGCTTACCACTTTCCACCCCAAAACACTGCAAATCAGGTTTGGACTTCTGGCAAAAATGCACTGAGCTTGCTCAGCATCCCGCATGCAGTCCCGAGGAATACAAGTATCTGGAAGTTCTTGCCAACAAAATCAAAGCCGAATACGAGCAGTCAGACGATGAGGGTCATGAGTCCTCAACTCGCCCAGCTCCAACAAACACGTTTGACCCCCCAGCTAGCCAAACCATCCTACATTCCACTCCTAACGTCAACCAACCACCTCCTAACCTCAACCGATTCATTCCTTGGTTTCCTGATCTTCCCAAAGACCTCCCACCACCTCAAACAACCGCTCCACAACTGTCAGATTTTATCTCAGCAAACAATGCGGCACCAACACTTCATCGCACACCAGAACCCACTCGAATTAACAACATACCAGCTCAATGGGACAACGAACCCCCTCCATTTGACAACGGCTTGCCCAACGTTATGAACCCGGCATATGGCCCCATCCACCCATTAAGGTCACCCAGGCGCAACAGCAAAGGCGAAAGCACCTTTCTCACCACCTCTAATGAGGCTTACCTTGATGCTATAACTACCGCCATTGAATCCCAAAATGCCAAACGAGCCTTGCATAACTTATCTCAAAACCGTGATGACAATATAAACGACCCGGATGCCGAGGGGGAGACCGACCCTGAAGAATTGGGAATCAGCCCTCCAGCCTCACAAGTCTCTTTGCCGTACAACCATCGTGCAGCCCCACACCCACATTCCACTATTGTTGAAAGTCACCCACGCCGGGCTCGCTACCGCTATCCAACTGCAATATTTGTTGATCCTACATCCAATGATCCTACATCCAAAAAATCCCGGCATCACACCCCAAGTCCAGATGATCCTCCCTCATGTGGTGCAATCCCAGTCCCTCAACAGGGCTCCTCTACCTCTCATCAACAGATTGTGCATATCGACCCAAGGGAAACTGGCCCAAACTTCCCAAGCCACCTATTCACTCCTCACCCAACTGTCATAACGGCCGAACACTTGAAAGGCATGAAGTTCTCGCGCACCCCAACCACTAGTGCAGTGGACAGTTCCAGTTCAATGCCCAGCTCCAGTTCAAACCCCAACAAGAGGTCAACAGGCCCTCCTCGCCCTGCAAGGTCCACACGGGATGCATGTGAGTCATCCCCCTCTCCTCTAAACATTAAACACTTCTCGAACTCATGTCTGTCTGTCTGTTGCAGCTGTGGAACTATTTTTACCAGGCCCACTGCTTCCAAGATCAGTGGTAGAAAACTTGAACAACGATTTGGCGCGTGGCATTGCATGGTCCATCACATCAGCTGAGAAGATGATAAAGAACATCGCCTATGTCCTCAATCACCTCCCCCATATGCTCTCTCGTCATGGCCCAATGGACCACAATTTCAAGGAAAGAGTGTGGCGGGACGTTACAATAACTCTGGCTGCTTGCAAATCAGGTAATTCTCCTAGTTACTATCTATTTATTTAAAAATGACACTGACCAATTTTTGTGGTGCGGTTAAGAAAAAATCCTCCACCCTGCTACTTCAATGTCTCTGATCACTCATGAAATGATCAACATGGATCAGATTGAAGTTGTCCGGGCCAACAAAAGCAAGACAATAACCAACCAAACTCAGGTACACACACTGGCCTCAAACATGGCATCATTCATCTCTCCTCCTGACACGGCATACCTCCGACTCAAATCTGCTTTACATCAATGCTGGGCTTTTCGTCATCTCGAACAGCAGGGCGCCCAATGGGAACCCCTTCCACTAGATACAACAAAGGTCCACTCTGCTCACTGGGGCTTCCAACGAACCTACGAGAACCTGGGGACATTCGATGCCAATTCACCAAACCTTGGCGGCCTCATGCTTGTGTCACAGCACCTGGTGGGGGCAATGTCAGCTCTGGCGTATATCTGCAGCTTATCCGACTTTACCCGGCCACGTCCAAAGCATACAAGGACGGATGAGTGCTCCACAAGGAATACACCCTCTCAGATCCAGATGCTAGCTGGTCTGCTCGTTTTTGGTCCAACATCAGTCTTCACATTCAACAGACAGACTGCCAGCAATGCCAACGCTTCAGCCTTGCTAGAATTTGGGGCCAAAGTCCTTAAACAAAAGGTGGATGGTGGTATTACTCTCCCAATGCCCCACCAAACTTTA
This sequence comes from Puccinia hordei, assembly GCA_007896445.1. Taxonomy (NCBI): domain Eukaryota; kingdom Fungi; phylum Basidiomycota; class Pucciniomycetes; order Pucciniales; family Pucciniaceae; genus Puccinia; species Puccinia hordei. Next base: position 494,081 of record RDRW01000020.1, read on the forward strand.
GACAATCTTCGTATATATTTTCTGGACTTCTTGTGTGCTATGGGCTTTGACAAGATTGGTGAGAACGGACTCCCCCAAGTGGATTGGGAAAGAACCTACAAAGAATTTCACCACTACTTTGCTACTCACCACCTACTCCACATTTTTTCTCAAGATATAGAAATAGCTTTGTCCAACTATCACTTCTGACTTGTATTGTATTTAAATCCTATCCTGTGTCTCCAGCTCTACATGTTGCATGTTCCATGGATCACTTCCATCCAAATGATACATTATTTGCCTTTTGGTTTATCTATTTCCTACATTATAGGTGTCAGTCTTGGTGTGCAACTAAAAATTATTATTATACATATGATATGATACTAATAACTGAAAATTTGTATTAATGATCAGTTAAAAGTATGATTACCTAACTTTATGCTTACATACTCATATACATATGCTTACCCCCATTTTCCAGTCACGGAAATGAGGTGTTGTGTAAATCAGGGGAGATAGTATAAATACAATGTGTTTTACTCAAACCCCGTGCACTGCAGTCCGCATACCTTGAAGTTCATCCCGTGTGACTGAAAGCCCGCGCCAAAGTTGGAATATAAGCCCCCGCGCAAGCATCAGGCCCCTTACAGGCTCTCAGCTTGGCACGCGGACTGCAAAGTCATCCAAGGTACACCCAAAGTAACAAAAACACGCCCAATTAACTTCATTACATAAGTTACACATGTAATGAAGATTAATGGGGACTAAATAAATGATTATACCAGATTGTATTATTATTTAGACATATAAATAAAATTATATTGACTGAACAAACAGTACAAATAATACTGCGGCTTATTATAAAATACAAATAAGCCACTAGTATTAATCTATAACAACCAGTACTAATGTACTACAGACTGTAAGTCAACATAAATAAATAAAAAAACTAATAAAATTTTAAAACAGTATGGTAAGCGTATTAGTAGTTATTAGCCCTGTCTTCCCCAACAACTCTACAGTGACCATCCAGCTCCACCATCCACCCATCAAAGCACCCAAAACTGTCCAGTTTCACCCTGAATATGCCCAAGATCCCTCAAGGTTTATTACTAGTAAGTAATAACCCTTTTCTTGGAGATATTCCCCACTTACCTTTCCTGGTATTAAGCCACCCCTGTGTCAACAGGCCCCAGTGTTCCAGGTACTTTAATCCTCTGCAATTTATTTGCAAGCACCTGAGAGAGATTTAAACCACCCCTGATTTATCAGGCCCCTATTATATTAAATTTATTTAATATAATTATTACCTTATTTTTCCTATTTTTCCTCTAAAGTTTACGTCACAATTCCCCTGTTTTATTTGGGAATTATAACCTTAAAACCTTACCCAGAGTAATATCACTCTTTCCTTGTATCCTTGCACCACTTGTAGCTAGAAAGACTTGTCGTTGGCATCAAGGAGGCTGACAATATTCAGGAGTAATGTTGACAGCCATTACTCTACTTTGATTTATGGAAACAAATTTAATATAGTAATTACAAATCAGAGGAGGGGTGTTACATTGGCTTGCAAGTTTTGGAGTAAAGAAGTGTGGCTGGTTCAATGATGCTCAACCAACCAGCAGCTTGGCTCTTTGGAAATGATCTAGGTATGGACGGTGGAGGGAAAGGTACTAGGCCACGCTTAACTATAACATGTATCCAGTGATTCCCGTTAATTAGTGCAAGGTAGATTGGGCTTGCTGGTTTGGGGTCGGGTGCAACAGTTGAAGGGAGAAACGTCATGCAGCCAGCTGCTCGGTCGTTTGTGAGGAACACCACTGGCCTATTGTATGCATTAGCCAGAATAGGACCACCATCAAGCCTGCCCATCCACTTGGAAGTGGGCACTGGTCCCTTGGGATTCTCCACGCAAATGCTGTCGTAGATCTTCTCGAACATTTCTGGTCCACCTAGCTTCCTCGTCCAAAGTGCCCTGTTGATGTCCAGCTCGTGTAACATGTCCAATCGCACTTGATACCACCCATTGTCTCTAGCATACGGGCCCTCGGGTTTTTCAGCAGCCAATGCATGTGCCACACAAGAATACCCACAGTTGCCATCGCCTTTTGGGTTATAACTTGATTGGACATACTTAATGACCCAAGGAGGTAACTCCTCAACCTGGGGGAGATGAGGGCAAATTCAGCATAAGCACAAGAGAGTGAGTAAATTGCTTTGCTCTCATCAGTAATCACAATGAATTCACATTATGTTCACTTACTGATTTATCAGACATAACCTCTTTAGAGGCTTGAGCCAGTGTCCCTAAGGTGGGACCACTGTTTACAACCATACTTTCATCCTGAATTCAACCAGAAAAGCCAATCAGTTATAATGTTGACTCATTGAATGGGCTCATCCTAACCCTTGAATTTACCTCCAAAGTCGGTGGCCTGGGGGGGTCATTGGCCTGATAATCACCTTCCGTATGGGACATAGGAATAGAATCCTGATTTGCAAAAATACAACAGAACAATTAGGCCAATCACTATTAGGAGAATCTTGTTGGTTTGATTAAAGGGGCTTACCAGGGAAGTTGACATTGAAGTCCCGGCAAGAGGAATATCAATCGGATTGTCCTCTGCAAATTCACATGCATCTCCTTCAGACCCAAAGGGATCTCCATCACTGCCATCAGATTGATCAATGGATGAGTCTGGTACTCCACTAGATGACCCAGAATGACTGCCTTCTGCGGAGCTCCCTTTTGCCAAAGACATCTGACTCATTGCAGATGATACTGAGGGCTTTTCTTCCATACGGCGTTGGGACTTGGGCCGGTCGGAAGTGGGGGGACTTGCTTTCCGCTTATGTGACGTGCGGCCTGGTTGGTAGTCTTTGTTGGCTGCATACGTAGATGGTAGCTGAGACTTTGGAGGTCGGCCTCGTCGCTTGGCCACACACGGTGGGCTCTCATTGTCTTCTTCAGAAGATGTTGCGGGATCAGGAGCCTTTCTTCGTCGGCCTCGGGGTTTTGGGGCGGTCAGTCTGGCCAAGGTGGGCAGCTCATCAGGGTCTTCCATTGATGAAGAGCTATCTTGTTGCAACTTGTCCGTCCTTCTCCGGCCCGCGCGATTCTGACTGGTCCTTGCGCGCTGTTTCCCTTTGGCTGTCTGTGCCTTTTCAATCTGAGACTCCACGATTTCTGCCTGAGTAGGATCTCGGGTTTGCACACGGCCGCTTCCATTCTTCTTCTTCCAAGGTTGATTTGGTTTGGATTTTTGCCTGATGGGGTCTGGCTCAATCAGTGGGACCACATGTGTGTTTGCAACAACTCGACGTAAATTCTTCATCAGTGCCGGCAAAGCTGAGGAGGGGTGAGATTCCAAGATCTCCTGCTTTAGCGCCTCAAAATCATTGTCAAAGTTATACGGCTCCTCATCAAGGTTCTGTAATTTAAGCAAGGTCAAACAGGATTAGCCAATGGGTTATGGAGGAGGGGGAAGATTTATACACTGACTGGTCCGTCTGGGTTGTAACACAATTGCCACTGGGGATGAAAGTCCTCTGGTTCCACATCACCCTTCTCTTCAAGCAACTTTTCAATCAAGTGTGCACATGGGACCCCCATTCCCGCGTTAAAGTTCCCCGTACACTGCCTGACCGGATCGTCATGTTTGGCCTTCTTCATTTTCAAGTACTTATTGTACTCTCCAATGGCCAATTTGAGCGCATGGGTGGAGATCTTGGTGGGAAGCGGCTTGAAAACGTTTGGGAGTCCGGATAGCCCTTTGATCCTTTCATGGCCAATGGTGACCTGTGCTTCGTCCAGTTGCCGGTCCACAGCTGATGAAATGGTCAGGAAGAGCGTAGCAAAGTCAATCTTGCCAGATGTCACGTATGTTTTGAGCCAGCTATGAGCTGATTCACCTCTAGATGACGTCAGATTCCCCAAGTGCGGGGTTTTCCCAGCCCATGCAGCCATGAATTGTTTGCGACAGGGCAGAACATGGTTCTGAAGGTATTCCAGAACATTTGCTCGTTCCCTGAGGTCCACCTGAAGCTTTCCCCAAGCTGTGTCGAATGAGGGTTCGTCCGGTGCGTATGTAACCTCGTGCCATAGCTTCATGAAATTTGTCCATTCGTCTGCCTCGGATGCAAAAGCCTGTTTGCAGTTGGTGACAATGTTCCGATCAATGTGCCAGGCGCATAGGTTGGAGGTTGCATTTGGGAAGTGCTCCGCAATTGCATTTCGGAGAGCCACCTCTTTGTCCGTCACAAAGACCTTTGGAGAGCTCTCTGGTTCCCATACCGACCTGCAAGAATTGATAGGTGTATGTAAAATTACCATCAGATTATCAATCTCATACTAAAAAATACAATCACCACACTCACTTCAACTTATTCAGAGCCCAAGAGTATGCCACATTTTTCTCATTCCTCATGAGACAAAATCCAATTGAGAACGAGCTGTTCGTGCAGGTCTGGCCAACAACATGCAGTAAGGGGTACTTGCAGAGGTTGGTCTTGTAGGTGCAGTCAATATTAACCACATGATGGAACTTGCGAGCAAGTAACATTGATCCAGGGTGCGCAAACCATAGGTAGAGGAGCTTTCCGTCATCATCGTAAACTTCATCGTGAACCCAGTTGGAGCCTTTGAGGCATCGTAGAAGATGGTTGATGGGGGTGTCGCCGGCCCTCCGCTGTATCTTCTGCGCTGCTTTTGTGTTGTAAATTGTCCTGTTTGTGACAAAGCGTCCCTCAGTCGTACTCAGCTGCCGGGCAATTGCCTGTGGTTGCAAACCAAGAGAGGCCAGTCGAGCCACCTCTGCTTGGCCCTCTGCCCCAAGTGTCTTGTGGATGGCCTCGTACTTGTGCTGGATGACATTGTGGTTGTGAGGGACAGTCTTGCTGTGGAGATCCCAATAGTCGTTTTCACGGTTCTTGGCACATGAACAGTGGCCCGAAATCTTGAAGGCGCATCCAACTCGCTTATTACGTGATTCACAAGCCCGACAGGAGTCCATGGTGGTAGTGTCTTCTCCAGCCAGTGAGCAGGCAAGGTAAATGTTCTTCCCCGCCTTGGATTTTGAGACTGCCAGCCGATAACCATGCTCGGTGGCCCATGTGGACACAAATTTCTTCAGATCGTCAACACAGGTGAACAGGTATTCAGGTGGAGGGTCCATTGGCTCTACGAAATTAATTCCCATGAGCATCCATTGGAAACAGTATGATAAATCAATGAGGCACTGACCTCCCACAGAGTAGTCAAACAATCTGACATCCTCACTGGTCAGTAGGGCTTTGGGCAAAGCATTTCCATCCGGGAGATTTGGGGCCATCAACAAGTCATTGGTGTGGTGCGCAGATGCACTGGGATCTGTTCAATAAAACATTGGTAAGAACACCGCAAAGGACTTTTCTGAGTGAAATCTACAATCACCTTGGGGATTTTCCTCAGTCATTGGAGAGGGAACAGGCATTTCCAGGGGGATTGGGGAGGGAACAGACAGTTCCTGGGCGGTTCTTGCAGGAGCCAGGACTGCAGACGGTACCACAGATGTTGTAGAGTTGGAACCACCTGATTCATCAATAAATAGTCAGCTCCCAATAAAGCAACTTTACCAGAGAAACTAAGACCCACCTTGAGCTTGATCCTCATTGGTTTGGGTGGGAAAAGAGGGAGCAGGCAGGTCATTTGCAGAAGGCAGGAAATCAGGGGGAAAAGCTGATGATTTACAGTTTGTCAGCTCTCAATAAATATACATTACAAGAGAAAGTTAGACCTACCTTGAGCAGTATTGTCAGTCATTTGAGGGAAAACCAAGGAAGCCAGTGGATCAATTGATGTAGGTAGTTGCGCGGATGGGGCAGGCGGACTTAAAGAGTCAAGCAGAGAATTGATTTCGACAGCGGATTGGTTGGTGTTGTTGTCCCAGTAGTATGTGGGCTGGTTGACGGACGGGTTGCTGGGTATTGATGCAGACAGGTTGCTGGGTATTGATGGTGGGTGTTGGATTGGTTGGGGGGCATTCCAGTTGTTGGAGTACATTTCCTGCTGTAATGTATAGGAGGTTGGTTGATTGGGTTGGTGGGTGGGATGAATGTTTGACGTCTGTTGCAGGGTGATTGCTGGATTGGTGTAGTTTGGAAAGTTTGGATTGGGTTGGCCGGTGACTGGAATGTGAGGAAAGGCAGTACTATTGTTATAGGAGGCCGTTTGGGATGATTGGTGGGGGGGAAGGTTGTTGTATGGGTGAAAAGATGGTATTTGGTGGCCCATATGGGGTGCAGGTTGCCCGTGATTTGGAATTGGAAAGGCCATTGAGCTTGACGGGTATGCGGGGTGGCCATGGTTGGTGAAGCTGGGGTGTTGGTTTGTGGGATTATTTGTGATTGGGACAGCATTGGGTGGGTAATTGGGGAAGCAGGGGAATTGATCAGACGTTTGAGGGGGGATGGAGGGGTTGGATGGGACCTGGAACCAAGGGGGTTGCCCAAATGGAACTGGTGGTTGCGGCTGATGGAGGCAGGAGGAAGGACTGTGTGAGAAAGTTATTTAAGTAGAAGAATTGGGCTGTGTGTGCTTACATGCTGTGCCAAGTGAGACTGGGTGACATTAGGCTGACCACTGGCATGCATTATTGCATTAGGGTATTGGGGGTGCGGCTGATTGTGGACGCCATATGGGTTGGGAGATACGTGGTAGTAGGAGGAGTTTTGGCCTGGCTGAGACATTTTCTGCTGTAAATAACGGCCAGAGTGAGTAATTTTGGATGATATTTACTTTGATAGACATGCACTTACACTGCTGGAGGGTAATAAAAGTTGATGCAAAGAAAACTTGCTGATATCTGTGCGTTCAGAGGAACAAGAAGAAATAATCAGTTGGCATGAAAATAATATTAAAGAAGATGTGGAGAGATTAATTTGGATCTGAGTGGAAGAACATCAAGTGCTGGTGTGCCCGTCCGGGGCTTGGACAAGGGGAATGGGGCCCTTGGATACCTATGCGGAGATATAAAGGGGCCCTGGCCTAACATGTCAAACTTGGGCGGCAGGGAGCACAGTTGGCTCCTTTTGGCCAGTCATAGTGGGCCCTGTTGGCCCCTTTACTAGGCCCTTTGGGGCTTGTCCCACTGTCAATACAGGGCCTAATGGGCCCTGAGTAAATTTTTGGTTTTTCTTATCAGAATCTTTTTTTTTCTTGATTTATTTATTTTATTTTTATTTTATTTTTATTTTATTTTTATTTTTAGTTTTATTTTACTAATTTTATTTTTATTTTATTTTATTTTTATTTAATTTTATTTTATTTTAATTTTAATTTTAATTTTTTATTTTTTTAATTTTTTAATTTTTTAATTTTTAATTTTTTTTTATCTTACGGGGGCACGGTGCGCACGGGGCGCACGGGGGGCTCGGGGGGCACGGGGGGCTCAGGGGGCACGGGGGGCTCAGGGGGCTCAGGCAGGATAAAAAAAAAACACCCACATTTGGGTGGGTCGGGTGGCTTGGCTCGCTTGGATCGGGTCGGGTGGGTCGGATCGGGTCGGGTGGGTCGGCTCGGGTCGGCTGGGTTGATGTGGAGGAGGTGCTGTGAGGTGGGGGGGAAGTGATCGAGTGAGGTGGTAGTTGCGGTTGAAATCCGCGGAGGGGGAGGGGGGGTGGGGGGAGGGGGGGAGGGGGCGGGTGGGGGCATGCTGATGTCATGCGTACATTCTGGTGTACGCATGACATCAGCATGTATATAGGAAGGGCGTGCCCCTTCCTATATACATAGAATCGGCGTGCCGACTGCACGCCGATTCTATGTATATAGGAAGGGGCACGCCCTTCCTATATACATAGGTCGGAGGTCCGCCGATCTATGTGTATAGGCAGGGGCGTGCCCCCTGCCTATATACATAGAAAGGGCGTGTGGGTCGCACGCCCTTTTTATGTGTATAGGCAGGGGGCACGCCCTTGCCTATACACATAAAAAGGGCGTGCGACCCACACGCCCTGTTCTGAAGGGGCGGGCGAGCCGCACGCCCTGTTCTGAACAGGGTGTGCGACTGCACGCCTGCAGTGTTGCACGCCTGTAGATGGGCGTGCAGCACGCAGGCCCATCTACAGGCGTGCCCACGCCCAAGGATGGGCGTGCAGCCCGCACGCCAATAAAAAAAAGGCGTGCGGGGAACACGCCTTTCTTTTTATTGGCGTGCGTTCGGCGTGGGCGTGCGCCGATGGGCGTGCAAATATCAATGCCCATATCTAATAATCAGTGGGTAAGGTTGTTGGTGGGTATCAAAAAGCATGAGGAGCCTTCTTTGGGCGGTTGAAGAGCTCCTTAAATAGTCTTGAGTTCCCTCTGGGGACCCTGTAGGTATTATTGGCCAACTTGTGGGATCTTTGGACCACATTTTGGCCATTTTTGCTTTCTTGGTGACGCTTCAGCAGCCCCTGCTTTGAATACACGTCACCAATTGATTTTATTAGTGTATTTATTTATTTATATTGACTTACAGTCTGTAGTACCTCAGTACTGTTTGTTATAGATGTTAATACTAGTGGCTTATTTGCACTTATAATAAGCCACTGTATTGTTTGTACTGTTTGTTCAATCAATATATTTTTATTTATATGTATAAATAATAATACCATCTAATATAATTAATTATTTAGTCCCCAGTAATCTTCATTGCATATGTAACATATGTACTGAGGTTACTGGGGCGTGTTTTTGTTGCTTTGGGTGTACCTTGGGTGACTTTGGAGTCCGCGTGCCAAGCTGAGAGCCTGTGAGGGGTCTGATGCTTGCCCGGGGGCTTATGTTCCAGCTTTGGCGGGCTTTCAGTCACGCGGGTTGAACTTCAAGGTATGCGGACTGCGGTACTCGGGGTTTGAGTAAAACACAGTGTATTCACACTATCTCCCCTAATTTACACAACACCTCATTTCCGTGACTGGAAATGGGGTTTAAGCATATGTATATGTATGTATAAGCATTAATTAATGCAAGTGCCTTTTTATTAAAGGTACTTGCTAATTCTTCTTTGCTGATTTACATAGTGAAGGAGTGAGAATTAGGGGTACCTGTGAGTGAGTTACCCTAGGTTAATTTTAGTGTAGATTTAGAATGTCAAATAATGTTCTGACTATTATTTGATTTTCTATGTAATTTTTAATAATTATTTGTAGAAATCTTGTTACAGGTTGCTCTGTCATAGTAGCAAGCTGACAAGGTATGTGCTACGGTGTGTATTACCACTTGTATGCGGTTACTATGTGTATTACCACTGTGTATTTGTGATTGAGGAGGATTTTAAGGATTTAGATGATTAGTGCCTTGGGAAGGGAGGCTCCAGACATTAAGGGAATGGGATTTTAGTAATATAAATCTACTACTCAGATTTCTTCTATGAGTAGAGGATCTACTAGAACGTAGAATTTTTAAGGATTTTTATTATAAAAAAGGCGCTCTTGTTCTTTGTTTTTGATCAATATCTTCAGCCAGATGTTGGATTTTAATATTATGATATGTTTTTTAGATGATAAATCCGAAAATTTCTCTCAAATTTAATAATTTTTATAGGGTTTTTATATTTTCAGACGTAAATTTGTGAAACATGTTGAAGTTGTAATCCCCGTAGAAGGGAATACAAGCAGCAATGGTATCAGCATTGATGGAACTGCTGCCACACTCGCTGAAGATGGTGTATCAGAAATCAGTAAAAGAAGTAATGCACCAGAGGACTGGAGCATTCCTGTAAAAAGAAGAAAAGTATAATTACATTCTTTAAAGGAAAAGCCCTTGGAGCTTTCCCATTCAGAATGTCTGCTGCTTGGCTATTTTATCAGCATTCATTGATTATAAATACTAGTTTATTTTCCCCCATTTTTATCTCTCATCCATTCTATCATCTCATCTTATCCACTCACTTATATACACACATACACACATACCAACTACACTTTATTCTTTATTCTATATTCTATATTATAAATACATTACAAATAAATAAATACTTGACAATAATACCCCACCAACAACAAAACAGACTGTATTTTTTATTGGAATTTTTAATTTTAGAGGCGTAAAAATATATGAAAACAAGCAGTATTTTTTATGATTGTTTATTTTTTCTATAATTAAAGGCAGTCAATCTAGGATCTTTGTTTCTTCTGCTATTTCTTAGAAGATATCTAGGGACTTCAGGAGGATCACAGTCTAAAAAAGGTGGAAAAGTCACGTAAGTATTTGTGGAAGAATGTATATCACAAAATATATCATCAAATGTAGGGTTTCCCTGCTCTAGAGCTGATTAAATTTGTTTTCTGACAATTTTTGTATGTTCTTATTTAATTAACAGGTCAGATTCATCCCAGTTAGTAAAGTTCCATCAGGAGAGTAAGTATTTGTGAGTTTTAATTGTTTTATTTTGGTCCAGGAACAGTCATAAAATTGGTCTTCTCCCTCAATAACTTCTGTTTTGATTACCAGTGGTGAGGTGATAATTTTATCTGGGTTGTCCACTTTAAGCTACACTAACTGTTAGTGTCAGCCTCCCTGATGCCAAGGACAAGTCCTTCTAGCTACAGGTGGTGAAAGAATGAATGGAAAGAGTTACAAGACTCTGTGTAAGGTACAAGAGTTACAATTCCCAAATAATATGGGGGAATTGTGACGTAAAATTTAGAGAAAAATGTAGTAATAATTATATTAAATAAATTTAATATAATTAAAACCAGAGGGGCCTGATAAATCAGGGGTGGTTTAGATCCCTCTAAGGTATCTTGCAAATAAATTGTAGAGGATTTAGGTACCTGGAAAACTGGGGCCTGTTGACACAGGGGTGGTTTAATCCCAGGAAAGGAAAGTGGGGAATATCTTCAAGAAAAGGGTTATTGATTACTAGTAATAAACCTTGAGGGATCTTGGGGATATTCAGGTTGAAACTGGGCGTTTTGGGCGCTTTGATGTATGGATGGTGGAGCTGGATGTTCACTGTAGAGTTGTTGGGGAAGACAGGGCTAAAGAATAACTACTACGAAACTTACCAGACTGTTTTATAAAGATGTGTATCTAATAATAAGGGGGTAAGGTTGTTAGTGGGTATTGGGAAGCATGAGGAGCCTTCTTTGGGCGGTTGAAGAGCTCCTTAAATAGTCTTGAGTTCCCTCTGGGGACCCTGTAGGTATTATTGGCCAACTTGTGGGATCTTTGGACCACATTTTGGCCATTTTTGCTTTGTTGGTGATGCTTTAGCAGCCCCTGCTTTGAATACACGTCACAGTTTGATTTTATTAGTATATTCATTTATTTATTTATTTATTTATTTGTATTGATTTACAATCTATAGTACATTAGTACTGGTTGTTATAGATTTAATACTAGTGGCTTATTTGTATTTATAATAAGCCACAGTATTATTTGTACTGGCTAGTTTAATCAATATAATTTCATTTGTATGTTCAATATCTAATATAATTAATTATGTAGTCCCCAGTACTCTTCATTACATATGTAACCTATGTAATGAGGTTACTGGGGCGTGTTTTTATTGTTTTGGGTGTACCTTGGGTGACTTAGGAGTCCGTGTGCCAAGTTGAGAGCCTGTAAGGGGTCTGAAGCTTGCGCGGGGGCTTATATTCCAGTTTGGCGCGGGCTTTCAGTCACACGGGTTGAACTTCAGGTTATGCGGACTGTGGTACGCGGGGTTTGAGTAACACACGGTGTATTTACACTATCTCTCCTAATTTACAAAACACCTCATTTCTGTGACTGGAAATGGGGTTTTAGGCATATGTATATATACATATAAGCATTAATTAATGCAAGCGCCTTTTTTATTAAAGGTACTTGCTAATTCTTATTTGCTAATTTACATAGTGAAGGAGTGAGAATTCGGGGTACCTATGAATGAGGTACCCTAGGTTATTTTTAGTGTAGATTCAGAATATCAAATAATATTCTAACTATTATTTGATATTCTATGTATTTCATAATAATTTTTGTAGAAATCTTGTGACAGTTTGCTCTGTCATAGTAGCAAGCTGAGAGTTAGTGTAGAACTATTTTCAGCTATGCTAACTTTTAGTGTATTGCCCTTTTGCAGTGCACTAACCGTTAGTTTAGCGCTACAGTAACTGTTAGTTTAGTGCTACAGTAACTGTTAGTTTAGCGCGATACTTGTGGGAGTATAGCAATCATATCTTGTCTTGAGGCTTTGATTCTTTCAAATCAATATTTTCATGAATCCTGTCAGAGCATTTCTTTTCCAGCTTTACTTGCTTCCTTTGAGTTAAATAAGCATTTCTTCTCATTCTCTGATGGGCATTCTGATTACTGTTCTATTTCCATATGATTAAAATGTGTTATTCAATTGAAATTTGTCCAGGCAGTAATCATATTTTCCAAAGAAATGGAAGAAACACATATCCAAACATTGGAAAACAGAAAGATGGAGAAGAAACAAACAATTTTTTTGAAAAAGAAAAAAAAATTAAAGATAGAAATGTTTGTTCACAAAAACAAAAACAGAAATAAGCTGTTTTTGTTGCTGAAGTTGCACAGGTACAGGATTTAAAACAGAATTATGATTTCTTTACTTGTGCAAGTAGAGATTTTTGATTGCTTTGCGTGTGCAAGTACAGGATGCTAATTGAGCAGAGTGGAGCAGCTTTGACCTCAGACAAGGGATTTTATCCCTCCTGCTATACTATAAGTAACTGCAACATACCTAATCAATGTCACCCTCGTAAAAAATCCTACTCACCAATGAAGGTGACACTGATTAGGTATTTTGCAGTTACTTATAATATAGCAGGAGTGATAAATTCCACACTTCCAGCATAATTGCCTAGGTTGAGTTCATCCCAGTTAAACTAGGATACAAACAACCAATTTAAAGTAGGTTGACCTGAACCAATGAAATATAAAACCAAGGGGGGTCCCTTGGATTTATATTTCATCAGTTGATTTCAACCAAGTTTAAATTGGTTGAGTGCATCCCAGTTTAACTGGGATGAATTCATCCTAGGCAATTATGCTGGCAGTGCCACTGTCTGAGGTCAAAGCTGGTCCACTCTGCCCAATTAGGATCCTGTACTTGTGCAAGTAAAGCAATCAAAAATCTCAAATTTCACAAGTAACGCAATCAAAATGCTGTTTTAACTCATGTACTTGTGCAAACTACAGCAATCAAAACAGCTTTTTTTTTTTTTAATTTCTATCTGTATTGTTTTTTTTTTCAAAAAAAATTGTTATTTTTTTCATCTTTTCTATTTCCAATAGGGGGTATCAAATATGACCAAATCCACCATTATCTAATCAACTGGTTTTGAAAATCCACCATTTTTAAAAACAATGGATATTAATACAAAATGATTCAAAATTCTCAAAAGTGAAATTTTATTTGAAAACTTAATCCACTGGTTTCAATTGTGGATTTGGTCATATTTGATACCCCCTAATGTTTGGATATGCATTTCTTTCATTTTTTTGGGAATTATGGTTACTGCCTGGACAAATTTCAATTTAATAACACATTTTCATCATATGGAAATTGCCCAGAACAGTAATCAGAATGCCCTCAGAGAATGAGAAGAAATACTTATTTAACTCAAAGGAAGAGAGTAAAGCTGGAAAAGAAATGCTTCAACAGGATTGATGAAAATATTAAAATAAAAGAATCACAGCCTCAAAGCAAGACAATTTGTGCAAGGGAAAAACTTTCAACGTTCCCTCATCCTTTTCTTTGCCCAAGCACATCACCACAACTATTGGTACAACAAGCAGGGATGTAATCCACCCAAAAAAATCTGTTCAGACTGTTCACTCAACTTCCGGCGGGCCAAAACAATGCACCATTTGAGCATAATGTAGTGGGGAAAACATCAAGCTAACAGCTAACATTTAGCAGAAAAAAATCAAGCTAACAGCTAACATTTAGCGGGAAAAAATTCAGCTAGCAGCCAAAATTTAGTGTAGCGTATCATAGATCTGATGCCGCTACACTAATGGGAACTTCAATATGTTTTAGCAGAAAAAAGATTACACTACTTGTTAGTGTAGCGGTTGTTTTGACAAGCTAACACGACAAAAAATTTGGCTGAAAGATTTCTTGCTACACTAACTGTTAGCTTCAGCTAACACTACAAATTTTCTGGCAAAAAAATAACTGCTATGCTAACAGTTAGAGGCCAAATAGTGTAGCATAGCGTAGCGGCCCACCGTTGGTAGAAATCACATCATAACCTTAACAGATCCTCCCAAAAGGATCTTTCTTCCCCCTGAAGCTCCCCAGTACCTCCCTGGTCCTGGAAGTGCTCACATTTCCCCCCCCCCCCTGAGGAGATCTTACAATATATAAACAGACTGTAAACAGTTGTTTATCCCCCAGAGAATATTCAGAACACACCAACACAGTACATACCTTAGAGTTATTTACCTTGCTTAGAGAATCCACCACTGTCTCTGTAAAACGGCTTGGTGAGCCAACTTTACAGAGATGAAGCCCCTGCGGGCCACCCTTGTGGCCTATTTAGCCCTCTTTAAGTGAAGAATATTTAAGATTCTTGTTAGAGGTCTCTAAATTTAGAGACCTCTAATAAGCTTGGTAAGGTAATTCCTCCATTCCCATGATCCAATCCTTGATCCCCCCCCCCCCCCCTACAGCCCCACTTACCAAGAAACTTGGAGAGTCCCCAAGGGTGGGGAAGCTTGGTTAGCCAGCTGCAGAGCCCCCCTACCAAGTCACATGTGGTTTCTCCATGGGGTAAACATTGCACTCGCAAACCTCTCTGCAGTTGCAGGAAAGTTAGAAAGACAAGTGTGGATGCTCTTAGTTCCCCATTCTCCACCAATACCCCAATTCTGGATGATACATAGTTTAATACTGGTATTACCTCAAGAATTGGCCACAACCTACCTTCAATATGGTAGAAACCACAAACCCAAATGAGCACTCCTTGGATGCCTATGAATACTCTGTGTTGATTTGGATCCACCCTTTTTAGATCAAGCCTCTCAGACAAGACTTACTGATTGAGTATTAATCCTTTTTACAGGATATTTAACCAACCAAAACACTTTAACTCATCAACCTGAAATTGTTACAACCATCAAACAGGGTTAGTTTCACACCCAGGCTGACACAGTTGTTGAGTTGGGCAGTTTTGTTTCCCCATTGAAGAGTGACTTGTCCAGTAACCTTGACTTGAATATCTGTGTTCTTTTTCCCAGTTTGCAATGTGTTGAGATCATTGATTAATTATTGCTCAAACTAATTTTTTTCATTGAAAACATGAGCAGAAGACCCAATGTCTAGAATGATCTTAGATTTCTCATTGCCTCCTTCAATCAAAATTGTTACAAGAGACATATAGAAGCTAGATTGTTTCCCTGATCTCTGATTCTCCTGCGCTTCTTGCCACCAATCTTGTGCCTTTTTGGGATGAAGATGCCAACAAGATTAAGCTGAATGATTTGCATCATGTTTTGGATTTTGTTAACCAGTAGTATATTTCTTGGGAGTAGACTGTTGATCCAATTTCTCATCTTTGAAGGAACTTGACCTTTCAGCCTTCTGTTGTTTATTTTTGTTTACAAAACAGTGCAGCTTGATTCAAAGGAATACACTCTTTCAATTCCGCTAGGTTTTAATTGTTGAATTGAATGAGATGATTACATAAAAATTCCACAGAGAGTTCCTTGTCTGAGTGGATGATTTTTCTCTTCAGAGCCTGCATTTTCTCTGGGTACTTGAATAAGATCAATTATGCAAGGATTTCCTGAGGCAATTCAATCCCAATATCAACCAGTTTCTTGATTGATACCTTGAATCTTTGATTGCATCTTCCCAAAAATTGAAATAATGTAATTCATTGAACACACATGATCTATTCCAATATTGTGAGGAAGCAAATATGTCTTTGATAGCTTTCCAGAGAAGCTTTTCCAATCCTCTGTTTTCTGCAGTAACCATTTTGTTATTTTTCACACTGTCTGTTTGTGATTTTATTAGAAGTTTTAATTCTGCATTAACTTTGATTGCTAGAGTTGAACCAGAAATGGATCCAAGTGAATTGAGATAGCTCTAGCAGAGCCATCTTGTCCATCCATATGGAATAGTTGTCCTCTGTCAGTTGGGGAATCATGTCAAGCGGTGATTTTATCATTGCTTGCCAAAACCCATCTTGTATAAATGATGTCAACGGTCTTGTTGCATCCATTGTCCTTGTCCTTGAGTCAGCCCTTTGTTACGTTGAATTCAAACAGTAGGCTTTTAACCGTAAAAGATTTTGAACCTACAGTTTTGATTTCTAAAGAGCTGAAACACTAAAGAAGAAACATTCAGAAAACATGATAGTATGATAGAGAAGAAAGAAAAATACCTAAAAGTTTGACGAAGGAGATGATAGTGAGAATAAGACAGTACTAGAGGACAGTTGAAGACAAGAGAGCAGAGAAAGAAGTAGACAGACTAAGAAATAACAGTTAGTTGTTGATGTTATGAATTGAGTGTTAGTATTGAGGAAATCTCACCAGGAAGGAAGAACAGGTTTGAGTGGTTGATAGAAAGAGAGAGATAGAAAGAAGGAGATAGGGAATAGAGAAAGAGAGAGATTTGAATGGTGAGAAGGTGAGAGGATTGAATTGATAGTGATATGCTGTTTGGGATAGAGTGATGAGTGTGTTTTGAAAATGGTGAATGAGTATGTGGAATGAAGAGATTAGAGTGCTGAGGATTATGACACACTAGCTCAAATGCTCTGATCAACTCCAACTCTTAGCTTGGCACTTAATCATTTCAATAGCCTTACATTGCAATTGATCCATTATGTCTTAGGCATTTCACTTTTGACTTGAAGACATTCACTTGACAACTCATCCATGACTATCATGTGATTTTCGTTTTGCTTGTTCATCTTTGAAAACATGTACTCTTCTTTGTTACTGAACTTCTTCAAAAATCATTGTACCTCTCATCTCGAGTACCTAATCTATCATTTGTCTTTGACGCATCTGCTACCTATCTTCAATAACCATAGCTTTTGCTTTTATTATACATGCTCTTTTATTTTTCATCAATATCTCTTTCCTCAGTTAATTAATATAACATTGGTTTATGCTTACTACTGAACTATTCAGCTTGCCATAATCCTGGCTGAGTACTGAGTGATTCTATCCCCTCTGAGTTCACACATCTTCATCTTTGAAGTTATCCTTGAACTTCAATCACTCAAACTTATCTTCAATACTCCTTCAAACTCATCTTTGAGACCTTACCTCTTCTTCATCTAGCACTTAAGGCCAACTAAATCCCTACTTAGTATGTTGGGTTGGTTGCATGAAAATATTAAATGCAGATGGGAACATCTGCAACAACATGAAGCTTAAAACCTTATATTAGCTAAATGACTTGATAATTTATGTTCTCATCACTTACACCACCATAAATTCTTCTGTAGTCACCAAAGCAAAACCAGATTCAAATTCTTGTGATAGTCAAGCATAAGTTTTGAAAAAGAAGGAGCTTGACCAATATCACTCAAGACAAAACTATATCCTGTTTCTTTACCTTTTGGTTAGTTTTCATGGTCTTATTCTGGCTGATGATAATTGGCAGTTTTACTCCAGCACTTCTACTCTGGGTTTCTTGAACGCTGTCAGCCCCTGTCTCTTATGTGACGCAGGGTTGAATATATATATATGTATTAATACTTGGAAAAGTATTATTATATATTTCTGGGTCACACTATAACCGATGAGGCCAGTGGAAAAAAGCTCTGATACACTATATAGTGTATGAGCTGGCACCCAAGAGTAAACAAGGGAACGCGGGTCTTATGATGCCTCAGCGCTTAGTGACCTCAACTACTCCCTGCGAGTGGGAGAGGACCTCTAGTCACCTGAATAAGTATTCAGAGACTAGGAAAAAAGTCCAGAAAGGGTAAGAGTTAGAGAAAAGATGGGTTTGGATTATTGTAAACCCCACTCACTGGTTGATAGTAAGGTGGATGGGTTTGTATGGTAATAATCTGGGGGAAATTCCTTTTAGAAGGAATCTCAGCCCCTTTAAATATTACTCAGTATGTTACCCCAATTTAATAACTCAAAGAGTTTGTATTACATGGGGTAATTCAAGATAATAGTCCCCTTGTAGGAGGCATAACTAAATGAGGGTAAATTCATGGAGAGATATTAATCTCTCCTTAAATCTAGAATTTCTTATTATTATTTAATTTATTAAAAATGATAAATACTATATAAAATGAATACAGAAATTATGAGTCTTATGGGAATTGAACTTGTAAATTTAAGATAATTTACGTAGTTCAATTTTATTCCCTTGTTTATAAAAACAAGTCCTTAATTAACCATTGGGTTATGTGACTTGTATTATTTTGGAGACATGGACCAATTGTCTCAATGTCTGACAAACGCTGTTGAAATCCTCTTCAAGAGAAACTTACCACAGAGAGAGGTTTTGGAAAACATTTGGAAACAAATTGGTGCATACATTGACAGCCTTTTCATTAATTCCTTCCTTACCCCCAACTTCTCATTCAATTTCTGCAATCCCCAAATAGTCCAACTTGCCCAAGCAGTTGTGTCTGATTTCCTTGTCTGCCTTCAAAACCAAGTTCCAACTACTATATTTCAACTCCCTCATGCTATCACTTCCAAATGAGAATTTTTCTGTTCCTGTCCAAAAACATTTTTCCTGTGTAAAATGCTATCCCTTTACTCAATAAAAAATATACACTGTTACATTTGGCTTACACATGTCCTTTTGATCACCTGTGCCTATTGAATATTCTGAAATGTTGATTTTTCTTGAATTGGAATTTATATGGATGATTTGTTATGTATGCCTCTGAATTCAACCTGAATTTCCAAGCAAACTCCTTTTGCCTGTCCAAAATTGTTTTTTTTGTAATATTAACAAGTATAAATTTCTGCCACCACTGGTGCCTATGTATTACTTTTTTTGTACATTTTGGTGTATATTTTGGCAGTGAGGTTCAAATTGATATGTAACACATCTGCTCAGCTTGAACACTTTGGCCTGAAACTACCAACCTGGTAAATAGGAGGTATCACATATGAACAAAGCCACTATTATATAATTGACTGGTTTTCAAAAACCCAAAACATTTAGAACATTCTGGTCCTTCATCTAACCCCTTTTGGGACCCACAGATGTATTTTTTATTTTTGGATAACTGACTGGTTTTCAAAGTGGATTTGGCCAGATTTGATACCCCCTAACATGAGGCTCAAATGGCATTTGACCTTCAATATCTTTAAGAGGGAAAGCTCCAACTGATTTCATTTGCATCTAGTGCTGTGCCTAAATTTATTTCAATGGGGAGCCAGTTGAAGTGCCATGCCATGGGAGGGAACATTGGAAACATCCCCACAACACATCAAATTATATAAAAAAACAGAAGGAATTTTACTATTTAGCATGCATTTTTTAATATTGTTTCTCATGCTACAACTTACAAGTTAGAAGTACCAGTACTACATTTCTTGAGAGGAAAGTCTGGGTGATATAAGAAAAATATAAGACAAATGTGAGAAACACATTATGAACACACACAACACATGATTCAGTGATGTGTGATGCATGTACAATGTCAGCCTCTGTGATGCCAAGGAGTAATCCTTCTAGCTACACAAGGTGAAAAATAAAAGATAAAGAGCAATATAAAGCTCTGGGAGGATTTATAAGAGGTAATACACATAAGGATATGAGGTATGAGGGGTAAAAGATAATTAATTATATTAAATAAATTTAATATACTTAAAATTATGAGGGGCCTGATAAATCAGGGGTTGTTTAATCCCTCAAAGGTATCTTGCAAGCAGAGGATTTAGGTACCTGAAAACACTGGGGACTGTAAACATGGGTGGTTTAAATCCCAGATAAAAGATGGGGGGAGAATCTCAAGAGAAAGGTTTATCTACTTACTAGTAATAAATTACCTTTACAGACTTGAGGTTCTTCCAGGGGGAAATTGGGCAGTTGGATGCGCTTGGACAGGGTGTTGGAAGAGGGGTGGACACTGGACAATTTCAGAAGAGTAAGAAGGGGCTAAGAGACAGATACTAGGACCTTACCAGACAGAATAACAATTGTAAAGCTATGTAAGTGGGTAAAGGTTGTAGTATATATGTAAAAAGCATGAGGAGGCAAAATACAGGGGGAACAAGGGCTCCTTAAATGCCTTTCTGGCGCCCTGATGGCAAAACACAGGATGTATTTTTGGCTATGGGAACATTTAAAAGGAAGGGTTTAAGATTTTAATATAAATGGATGTATTTGTTTAATCAAATTTCCATATGTACAGGCTGTCTACTATTGGTACAGCCTATCTCTGCTCTGTTGCTAGCATCTTGAGGCGCTTCTGAACCTCTAACAAGGTTTTTTAGATGTGTTGATCCAAGGTTGTAATTACATGTCAATAATTATTTGATTACATGACATATGTACTTGTTGATCACACTTGTCAGAGTTTAAAAGATGTGTGTTGTCTACAATGTGAAATACATCTGTTTATTTGTTCTGTGGGCGCTTCAAGAGGTTCTTGTTTCATCCCTGTCATGCAGGCTCTTTGGGAATGCATGACTGCAGGGATCTGTCAATCATTAATGTCAGCCTTCCTGATGCCAAGGACAAGTCCTTCTAGCTACAGGTGGTGCAAGAATATATGGAAAGAGTATATTAACTCTGGGTAAGGTACAATGTTACAATTCCCAAAAGATATGGGGGAATTGTGACGTAAAAATTGAGAGACAAATAGGTTAATAATTATATTAAATAAATTTAATATAATTAAAAACCAGAGGGGCCTGATAAATCAGGGGTGGTTTAGATCCCTCTAAGGTATCTTACAAATAAATGCAGAGGATTTAGGTACCTGGAACACTGGGGCCTGTTGGAACAGGGGTGGTTTAATCCCAGGAATGGAAATGGGGGAATATCTTCAAGAAAAGGGTTATTACTTACTAGTAATAAACCTTGAGGGATCTTGGGGATATTCTGGGTGAAACTGGACAGTTTGAAGCGCTTGGATGGATGGGTGGTGGAGCTTGATGGGCACTGTGAAGTTGTTGGGGAAGACAGGGCTAAAGAATAACCACTAAGAAGCTTACCAGACTGTGTTATAAAGATGTATATATCTAATAAGCAGTGGGTAAGGTTGTTAGTGGGTATTGGGAAGCATGAGGAGCCTTCTTTGGGCGGTTGAAGAGCTCCTTAAATAGTCTTGGGTTCCCCCTGGGGACCCTGTAGGTATTATTGGCCAACTTGTGGGATCTATGGACCACATTTTGGCCATTTTTGCTTTCTTGGTGACGCTTCAGCAGCCCCTGCTTTGAATACATGTCACCAATTGAATTTATTAATGTATTTACATATTTATATTGTCTTACAGTCTGTGGTACCTCAGTACTGGTTGTTATAGATTTGATACTAGTGGCTTATTTGTATTTTATAATAAGCCACAGTATTGTTTGTACTGTTTGTTCAGTCAGTATATTTTTATTTATATGTATAAATAATAATACAATCTAATATACTTAATTATTTAATCCTCAGTAATCTTTATTACATATGTAACATATGTAATGAGGTCACTGGGGCGTGTTTTTACTGATTTGGGTGTACCTGAGTGGCTGTGGAGTCCGCGTGCCAGCTGAGAACCTGTAAGGGGCTTACTGCTTGCGCAGGGGCTTATGTCCCAACTTTGGCGCAGGCTTTCAGTCACGCGGGTTGAACTTCAAGTTCTGCGGACTGCGGTACGTGGGGTTTGAGTAAAACACGGTGTATTTACACTATCTCCCCTAATTTACACAACACCTCATTTCCGTGACTGGAAATGGTGTTTAAGCATATGTATTTATATATATAAGCATTTAAGTACGGCAAGTACTTTTTATTTAAAAGGTACTTGCTAATTTTTCTTTGCTAATTTACATAGTGAAGGAGTGAGAATTAGGGGTACCTGTGAGTGAGGTACCCTAGGTTAATTTTAGTGTAGATTCAGAATATCAAATAATATTCTAACTATTATTTGATATTATATATTTTTTATAATACTTTTTGTAGGAAACTTGTGACAGGTTGCTCTGTCATAGTAGCAAGCTGACAATTAATTTCCCACTAAGGATGAATACATTTTTTTTGAACAGTTGTTCAATTGTTATTTTCAGAAGGTTCTCATGTTATTTCCTTCCTCTTGTTTGTGGTCTTTGTCCCTCTGAATCATCCTTAGTGTACTTAGTATGTAATAAAATAAAATAAATAAATAAATAGATACTATAATATATTACTAGTGTTATATACTTATATTACTAATGTTATATGTATTTATTTGATTACATTTTTATTTAAATACATTGTTATTTTGTGGTGCTGTATATGTATTTATGTATTTATTCTGTATTTTAATGTATAATAATTATTTCAGCGCTTTAGTGGTAATATTATTTCAAGTTGTTTTACTACTAGAAGTTTTAAGTTATCTGGGGTACGTTGGCTGAAGTACCCTAGGTTATTTTACACGCTCTTCAAGATTATGAAATAATATTTCCACTTATCTTATTATTTATTAACATATTCATTGTTTTATACTTATTACTGTCTTTATCTATTTATTATTAATTTACTATGTAATAATGTATTTATTATTTACATATTGCTTGTTTATGTTGCTTTATCTTATTATTATTCATTCATTACCTTTTATTAAATGTGTAACACTATATTGTTTATTTTTGTTCTAGTCAGGTTGTCTCTGAACTAGTAGCAAGCTGACATACAAGTAGTTTTATATAAATGTTTGAGCACAGCAATGTGCACACATTCCCTCTATTTTAAGGATGGTGACACTAAGCTTTTTCACATGTATTTAATCCTGGTTTGCATTGGTGACTGTAACACCATTTTTATCACATTTTATCATAAATTATGTCAAAAGAAATTTGACCATCAGAAAAAGTGGCTTTAGATGAATCCAAGTAACTTGAAAAAGTTGCAAAATGTAATCAAATTAGCTTTATAAATACAATGTGAACCAGCCAATTGTATAACAGAGGATTGCAAATTTTGGCATATTACAACATAAATCTCTTTCTTGATGATGTGTAGCACAAGTAATAGGACCAAAATCCTCCCGAAGAAAAATCAATCTCCGTACACTCTATCCGCCGATCATACCCAAACCCACAAGCGACCCTCCGATAACTGCTATCACATTCAGCTTCACAATCAGCTCCCGGATTTATCACTATGGCACCTGACAACATTTGATCTCCTGTTACATCTTCTGTTTCATGAAATATCTATCCAAAAGCTCTGACCTCATACATTCTTAACTGAATGGGTTATATGTCATGATCCTTATTTCAGATCAATGTGATCCAAGTCAGAGAGGTTATCACCTCGACTGGCGACTGCTCATTACTCAAGACAAAGCAAAGTTACCAGATAATCCACTATGTTCGAATATTATAGGACGCCGGATCTGGAAGATGGATTGGCCAAGGGAAAATGAAAAGATACAACAATCAGTAATGGACAAGTGATAATAATGAGCCCTTCGCGGCCTTCTGACAAAAAATTATGGTTCACTAACACACGGTAAGAATTGAAAAGAACAAAATCATTTGAACGGTTTCCGCGAATCTTAAAATCCAAATTGAAGTTGGGCTCTAGAGAATACTGGAGGTTTCCAAATCAATTGATTGGGTTGAATTCGTCGGCGATTTTTTTTGTTTGTTTTTTCAAACCTTTCGATGATTGCATCCGATAAACAAATAATATGCTGTTTATTCCGACTAAGCAAAAAGAAGAGATACGGAAAATAACAAATGTTTACAAGGGATCATCCAAAAAAATATTTGAAAAATTTGCTCCGTATAATATGACAAGAAATTGTAAAAATACGTACTATTTCAAGAGTTGTAATGTTTGACAAACATGCATCACATCGCTATGGACGATCGCCGTCTTTTGAGCAATCTCATCAATACTGACGCCTTCGTTTTTCTTGTGACATTCGAGGATGAATCCGACAATGGTTTCTTCCCAGTAGGCACGATAGGAAAGTAGACCAAGGTCACTAAGAGGTTTTTCAGGTGAGCCTAGTTTGCTCTCCTTTTTAGACAATTCGTAACTGAATTCAATTAACAATTTGCCAAAACCGAGTCGTTGATATTGGGGTAAGGTTAAGATACATGCCACGTTGTAGTTTTCCGCCGATTCCTTCTCCTTAGAAAAATACCCAATCAAGTGTAGTCCATTCGAATCTCTCTGGCACATTACGTAATACAAGAATGGGTCGACATCGTAATAGAGCGTCTTGTGGTCTAGAAAACATTTGCTTAGGAGGGATAGGTTTCGGCACCACGTTTTCTGTCTTCGTCCATCGATTTCGAAGAAATGGATCTCTTCTGATCGATAGATCTCATTTCCAGGTGGATGCAACAATGTACATTTCATTCGATGTCGATGGATCTGTGCTTCTGATCCGTAAAACGATAAACAAAATTCACATATATACAAGATCGGTATGTGAGCGAATTCGATCGGGTAAGGTGAGAAGTACCAGGCTTCAACTTCGTGTTTGCCAATCTGAATCCGGTCCAGATTCTTGACGCGTGATATTTCATGATGAGATTGGGTCATACTACCAGAGGTCCTCAGCTTTTCAATCTCGTCTTGTTTAGAAAACTGATTCTTCGGCCGATCTGAATCGGCATCGTCGTCGTCTTCCTCATCGTCATCAGCCTCGTCCTCCTCGTCCTCCTCTTGATCGTGTTCTTCTGGGTCTTGATCATCATCATCTTCTTCTTCTTCATCTTCACTCGCCATACTTTCCGAGTCTTCCAGCTTAGTCTGTGACAATGATTCATCTTCTCCGTTCGCGTCCGAGCCCCTTTTGGCCTTTTTCTGTTTATTCTTGGGTGTCTGGTCGAGTCGATGAGTTTGCTTTTTCTTAGTTAACTTTTGAGCGTTCTTCAAGGCCACCTTCCGAAGCTTTGAGCTTTCGCGTTTATGGATCACCGAAGATTTGCGTGCCTGCTTTCCTGATTGCATGGGTGAGGTAGCTGCACTACTGGCGGAGGTTGATGCGGTTGGGTTGACGACTGGCCACTCGATGGATTGATCCAGATGGACTCGAGATCCCACAACCCATTCATCCAATCGTTTATTGTAACCTATCCAATGCAAACTGAAATCAATATCCACTGTGCATCAGTGATTGGTTCAACTCGTTCGGTCATTCTTTTCATAAATAATATAAAGAGGCCTGAATCCAAGTACCGCATTCAAAGAGAATTTGAATAATTTCAGAATATGAAATAAAACTAATTCAATAATGTTGGGGGTTTGACTAAACTAGAACTCTAAGCTTTCAGCTTCCTTCTCTACGTCATCAGTCTTGATTTCTTCTTCCTTGATAACCGGTTTTGCAAATCGAGAGCGTCTTTGGACACTAGCGGGTCGAATCCCAAGGACTTCGGCTTTGATGGGCTCGGGCTCGTCTAACCGTTTGGCAAACAATTTACATCCTGTGATGATGGCCGAGAGCACGACTGTATTGGGTGGACTGATGAGGGGTACGGGTTTGGGTTCGGTAGAAAGTGCTACGAAGAAACAGAGTCAACTGGTCATGCACCACTCGATCGAGAAAAGAGCACAAATAGATGCCACACTTACGTGTATGACTTGGACCACCCATCGTTTAGGTTATATCAATGATAATCGATTATTGGAAGCTCCGCTTGACACTTCAAGCGGCTCGAGTTTCCGGGCCGAGTGCGAGACGTCGGGGTGGCGCCCGAGCATATCGGGGTCGCCCCGCAGGGTGTCTATCCCACAGAACACCCATTCAGACGCCTTTGAGTCGTCTTTCCTGGCGTCGTAAAGACCCTTTTTTGCAATTCAGCAGGCCTGTCAGAATAAGTTTATGTCTGCGAGCCAATTACTTGAGAAAAAATTGCAAATGAAGGATTCCCAGCCAAATGCGGTCTTCAGGGCGCCTTCAGGACACAATTCTGTCCTGGAGGCGGCTTTTCTTGGGTATTTGTCTTAAAGACAAATCAGATGTCATAAGGTGTGGCCGTGGTGTGCCTGCAAAAGGGCATGGATCCTGGGAATTTTAGGACCAAAAAATTCATGTTTCTTAGTAAATCAGTCATATCTTCTCAATCCTACAGTGCAAAAACATGTTAATTCCTCACAAGCCAAATGGTCTGCCCCAGACAGGAACTCTGCTTTGTCTTACAAAAGTAACCAGGTCTTGCCAACTTCAACCTTTATTTTTTTCAAATGTGACAGTGAATATTGTGTTTTAACATACATGGTAAATTACTTGATAAAGCACAGAGTCAGCTTACAATCATTGAGCTCCACAAAACCACTTGTCAAAGCTGAGCACAGTGAAATGTTGGCCCACTGGAAAAACCAATTTTAGTCAAGGGTGGAAAAATATGTAAGATATTATGTGCACCACTTTCTTACTCCCAGATACAGAGGGCTAATTTGATAGCCAACATAAAAGTTCCCATTTTTTGCTTTGACTTGTGAAGAATTCAAAGAATTGGAGTTGTCACAAGTTCTATTCCAGAAACAAATGGTCTTCAGACTCACACATAACTATTGGATTATTCATCCATCCTCTTTGAGCAATTAAAAAATTCTTAGGACTCTACAACTGGAACATTGATGAATTTCAACAAGCCTGACAAGCTCTTAAAGACCAGGTAAAAATAAATAAAATATGTGTTTACACATAGTTTTTTCCCGGTATTTTCCATGGCCTAATGGACTCAATGAATTTTAAAAAAAACATCTAAAGTTATTAAATCATTTTGATATTCAAGACTCTTCTTTTCAATATCTCTCTCACAATTACATGTTTACTTCCCTTCATATTGACCTCCTGTTAACACTCTCTAACTTGAATTTTTGGACAAGGTTTCCATTTTTATCTACACATCAAGAATCTACAGTTTATTGAGATTATATTTTGTTTCTTGCTCCTGCCTGTGGGGCGTTGATAAACGCACGCCCATCGGCGCACGCCCACGCCGAACGCACGCCGATAAAAAGAAAGGTGTGTTCCCCGCACGCCTTTTTTTTATTGGCGTGCGGGCTGCACGCCCATCCTTGGGCGTGGGCACGCCCTCTTCAGAAAAAGGTGTGCGGCTCGCCCGCCCCTTCAGAAAAGGGCGTGTGGGTTGCACGCCCTTTTTATGTGTATAGGCAGGGGCGTGCCCCCTGCCTATACACATAAAAAGGGTGTGTGCCCCACATGCCCTTTTTATGTGTATAGGCAGGGGGCAAGCCCCTGCCTATACACATAGATCGGCGGACCGCCGACCTATGTATATAGGAAGGGGCATGCCCTTCCTACATACATGCTGACGTCATGCGTACAAAAGAATTTACGCATGACATAAGCATGCCCCCCCCGCCCCCCACCCCCCCTCCCCCCCAGCGGATTTCAACCGCAACCACCACCTCACTCAATCACTTCCCCCCCACCTCACAGCACCTCCTCCACATCAACCCAGCCAACCCGAGCCGATCCACCCGACCCAAGCCAACCCACCCAACCCGATCCGACCCACCCGACCCGATCAGAGCAAGCCAAGCCACCCGACCCACCCAAATGTGGGTGTTGTTTTTTATCCTGCCTGAGCCCCCCTGAGCCCCCCGTGCCCCCTGAGCCCCCCGTGCGCCCCGTGCGCACCGTGCCTCCGTAAGATAAAAAAAATAAAAAAATAAAAAAATAAAAAAATAAAAAAATAAAAAAATAAAAAAATAAAAAAATAAAAAAATAAAAAAAAAAAAAATAAAAAAATAAAAAAATAAAAAAATAAAAAAAAAAAAATAAAAAAATAAAAAAATAAAAAAATAAAAAAATAAAAAAATAAAAAAATAAAAAATAAAAAAATAAAAAAAAAAAATAAAAAAATAAAAAAATAAAAAAATAAAAAAATAAAAAAAAAAAAATAAAAAAATAAAAAAAAAAAACAAAAAAAAAAAATAAAATTAAAATTAAAATAAAATTAAATAAAAATAAAATAAAATAAAATAAAAATAAAATAAAAATAAAAATAAAATAAAAATACAAATAAAAAAAAAATAAATAAATCAAGAAAAAAAAAATTATGATAACAAAAACCAAAAATTTACTCAGGGCCCATTAGGCCCTGTATTTACAGGGGGACAAGCCCCAAAGGGCCTAGTAAAGGGGCCAACAGGGCCCACTATGACTGGCCAAAAGGAGCCAACTGTGCTCCCAGCCGCCCAAGTTTGACATGTTAGGCCAGGGCCCCTTTATATCTCCGCATAGGTATCCAAGGGCCCCATTCCCCTTGTCCAAGCCCCAGACGGGCACACCAGCACTTGATGTTCTTCCACTCAGATCCAATTAATCTCTCCACATCTTCATTATTATTATTTTCATGCCAGCTGATTATTTCTTCTTGTTCCTCTGAACGCACAGATATCAGCAAGTATTCTTTGCATCAACTTTTATTACCCTCCAGAAGTGTAAGTTTATGTCTATCAAAGTAGATATCATCCAAAATTACTCACTCTGGCCATTATTTACAGCAGAAAATGTCTCAGCCAGGCCAAAACTCCTCCTACTACCACGTATCTCCCAACCCATGTGGCGTCCACAATCAGCCGCACCCCCAATACCCTAATGCAATAATGCATGCCAGTGGTCAGCCTAATGTCACCCAGTCTCACTTGGCACAACATGTATGTAAACACTTCCCAATGCTTCTACTTAAGTACCTGGCTCACACAGTCCTTCCTCCTGCCTCCATCAGCCGCAACCACCAGTCCCATTTGGGCAACCCCCTTGGTTCCATGCCCCATCCAGCTCCACCATCCCTCCTCAAACGTCTGATCAATTCCCCAGCTTCCCCAATTACCTACACAATGCTGCCGCATCCTCAATACCCCCAATCACACATAATCCCACAAACCAACACCCCAGCTTCACCAACCGTGGCCACCCCGCATACCCGTCAAACTCAATGGCATTTCCAATTCCAAATCACGGGCAACCTGCACCCCATATGGGCCACCAAATACCATCTTTCAACCCATACAACAACCTTCCCCCCCACCAATCATCCCAAACGGCCTCCTATAACAATAGTACAGCCTTTCCTCACATTCCAGTCACCGGCCAACTCAATCCAAACTTTCCAAACTACACCAATCCAGCAATCCCCCTGCAACAGACGTCCAACATTCCTCCCACCCACCAACCCAATCAACCAACCTCCTATACATTACAGCAGGAAATGTACTCCAACAACTGGAATGCCCCCCAACCAATCCAACACCCACCATCAATACCCAGCAACCTGTCTGCATCAATACCCAGCAACCCGTCCGTCAACCAGCCCACATACTACTGGGACAACAACACCAACCAATCCGCTGTCGAAATCAATTCTCTGCTTGACTCTTTAAGTCCGCCTGCCCCATCCGCGCAACTACCTACATCAATTGATCCACTGGCTTCCTTGGTTTTCCCTCAAATGACTGACAATACTGCTCAAGGTAGGTCTAACTTTCTCTTGTAATGTATATTTATTGAGAGCTGACAAACTGTAAATCATCAGCTTTTCCCCCTGATTTCCTGCCTTCTGCAAATGACCTGCCTGCTCCCTCTTTTCCCACCCAAACCAATGAGGATCAAGCTCAAGGTGGGTCTTAGTTTCTCTGGTAAAGTTGCTTTATTGGGAGCTGACTATTTATTGATGAATCAGGTGGTTCCAACTCTACAACATCTGTGGTACCGTCTGCAGTCCTGGCTCCTGCAAGAACCGCCCAGGAACTGTCTGTTCCCTCCCCAATCCCCCTGGAAATGCCTGTTCCCTCTCCAATGACTGAGGAAAATCCCCAAGGTGATTGTAGATTTCACTCAGAAAAGTCCTTTGCGGTGTTCTTACCAATGTTTTATTGAACAGATCCCAGTGCATCTGCGCACCACACCAATGACTTGTTGATGGCCCCAAATCTCCCGGATGGAAATGCTTTGCCCAAAGCCCTACTGACCAGTGAGGATGTCAGATTGTTTGACTACTCTGTGGGAGGTCAGTGCCTCATTGATTTATCATACTGTTTCCAATGGATGCTCATGGGAATTAATTTCGTAGAGCCAATGGACCCTCCACCTGAATACCTGTTCACCTGTGTTGACGATCTGAAGAAATTTGTGTCCACATGGGCCACCGAGCATGGTTATCGGCTGGCAGTCTCAAAATCCAAGGCGGGGAAGAACATTTACCTTGCCTGCTCACTGGCTGGAGAAGACACTACCACCATGGACTCCTGTCGGGCTTGTGAATCACGTAATAAGCGAGTTGGATGCGCCTTCAAGATTTCGGGCCACTGTTCATGTGCCAAGAACCGTGAAAACGACTATTGGGATCTCCACAGCAAGACTGTCCCTCACAACCACAATGTCATCCAGCACAAGTACGAGGCCATCCACAAGACACTTGGGGCAGAGGGCCAAGCAGAGGTGGCTCGACTGGCCTCTCTTGGTTTGCAACCACAGGCAATTGCCCGGCAGCTGAGTACGACTGAGGGACGCTTTGTCACAAACAGGACAATTTACAACACAAAAGCAGCGCAGAAGATACAGCGGAGGGCCGGCGACACCCCCATCAACCATCTTCTACGATGCCTCAAAGGCTCCAACTGGGTTCACATGAAGTTTACGATGATGACGGAAAGCTCCTCTACCTATGGTTTGCGCACCCTGGATCAATGTTACTTGCTCGCAAGTTCCATCATGTGGTTAATATTGACTGCACCTACAAGACCAACCTCTGCAAGTACCCCTTACTGCATGTTGTTGGCCAGACCTGCACGAACAGCTCGTTCTCAATTGGATTTTGTCTCATGAGGAATGAGAAAAATGCGGCATACTCTTGGGCTCTGAATAAGTTGAAGTGAGTGTGGTGATTGTATTTTTTAGTATGAGATTGATAATCTGATGGTAATTTTACATACACCTATCAATTCTTGCAGGTCGGTATGGGAACCAGAGAGCTCTCCAAAGGTCTTTGTGACGGACAAAGAGGTGGCTCTCCGAAATGCAATTGCGGAGCACTTCCCAAATGCAACCTCCAACCTATGCGCCTGGCACATTGATCGGAACATTGTCACCAACTGCAAACAGGCTTTTGCATCCGAGGCAGACGAATGGACAAATTTCATGAAGCTATGGCACGAGGTTACATACGCACCGGACGAACCCTCATTCGACACAGCTTGGGGAAAGCTTCAGGTGGACCTCAGGGAACGAGCAAATGTTCTGGAATACCTTCAGAACCATGTTCTGCCCTGTCGCAAACAATTCATGGCTGCATGGGCTGGGAAAACCCCGCACTTGGGGAATCTGACGTCATCTAGAGGTGAATCAGCTCATAGCTGGCTCAAAACATACGTGACATCTGGCAAGATTGACTTTGCTACGCTCTTCCTGACCATTTCATCAGCTGTGGACCGGCAACTGGACGAAGCACAGGTCACCATTGGCCATGAAAGGATCAAAGGGCTATCCGGACTCCCAAACGTTTTCAAGCCGCTTCCCACCAAGATCTCCACCCATGCGCTCAAATTGGCCATTGGAGAGTACAATAAGTACTTGAAAATGAAGAAGGCCAAACATGACGATCCGGTCAGGCAGTGTACGGGGAACTTTAACGCGGGAATGGGGGTCCCATGTGCACACTTGATTGAAAAGTTGCTTGAAGAGAAGGGTGATGTGGAACCAGAGGACTTTCATCCCCAGTGGCAATTGTGTTACAACCCAGACGGACCAGTCAGTGTATAAATCTTCCCCCTCCTCCATAACCCATTGGCTAATCCTGTTTGACCTTGCTTAAATTACAGAACCTTGATGAGGAGCCGTATAACTTTGACAATGATTTTGAGGCGCTAAAGCAGGAGATCTTGGAATCTCACCCCTCCTCAGCTTTGCCGGCACTGATGAAGAATTTACGTCGAGTTGTTGCAAACACACATGTGGTCCCACTGATTGAGCCAGACCCCATCAGGCAAAAATCCAAACCAAATCAACCTTGGAAGAAGAAGAATGGAAGCGGCCGTGTGCAAACCCGAGATCCTACTCAGGCAGAAATCGTGGAGTCTCAGATTGAAAAGGCACAGACAGCCAAAGGGAAACAGCGCGCAAGGACCAGTCAGAATCGCGCGGGCCGGAGAAGGACGGACAAGTTGCAACAAGATAGCTCTTCATCAATGGAAGACCCTGATGAGCTGCCCACCTTGGCCAGACTGACCGCCCCAAAACCCCGAGGCCGACGAAGAAAGGCTCCTGATCCCGCAACATCTTCTGAAGAAGACAATGAGAGCCCACCGTGTGTGGCCAAGCGACGAGGCCGACCTCCAAAGTCTCAGCTACCATCTACGTATGCAGCCAACAAAGACTACCAACCAGGCCGCACGTCACATAAGCGGAAAGCAAGTCCCCCCACTTCCGACCGGCCCAAGTCCCAACGCCGTATGGAAGAAAAGCCCTCAGTATCATCTGCAATGAGTCAGATGTCTTTGGCAAAAGGGAGCTCCGCAGAAGGCAGTCATTCTGGGTCATCTAGTGGAGTACCAGACTCATCCATTGATCAATCTGATGGCAGTGATGGAGATCCCTTTGGGTCTGAAGGAGATGCATGTGAATTTGCAGAGGACAATCCGATTGATATTCCTCTTGCCGGGACTTCAATGTCAACTTCCCTGGTAAGCCCCTTTAATCAAACCAACAAGATTCTCCTAATAGTGATTGGCCTAATTGTTCTGTTGTATTTTTGCAAATCAGGATTCTATTCCTATGTCCCATACGGAAGGTGATTATCAGGCCAATGACCCCCCCAGGCCACCGACTTTGGAGGTAAATTCAAGGGTTAGGATGAGCCCATTCAATGAGTCAACATTATAACTGATTGGCTTTTCTGGTTGAATTCAGGATGAAAGTATGGTTGTAAACAGTGGTCCCACCTTAGGGACACTGGCTCAAGCCTCTAAAGAGGTTATGTCTGATAAATCAGTAAGTGAACATAATGTGAATTCATTGTGATTACTGATGAGAGCAAAGCAATTTACTCACTCTCTTGTGCTTATGCTGAATTTGCCCTCATCTCCCCCAGGTTGAGGAGTTACCTCCTTGGGTCATTAAGTATGTCCAATCAAGTTATAACCCAAAAGGCGATGGCAACTGTGGGTATTCTTGTGTGGCACATGCATTGGCTGCTGAAAAACCCGAGGGCCCGTATGCTAGAGACAATGGGTGGTATCAAGTGCGATTGGACATGTTACACGAGCTGGACATCAACAGGGCACTTTGGACGAGGAAGCTAGGTGGACCAGAAATGTTCGAGAAGATCTACGACAGCATTTGCGTGGAGAATCCCAAGGGACCAGTGCCCACTTCCAAGTGGATGGGCAGGCTTGATGGTGGTCCTATTCTGGCTAATGCATACAATAGGCCAGTGGTGTTCCTCACAAACGACCGAGCAGCTGGCTGCATGACGTTTCTCCCTTCAACTGTTGCACCCGACCCCAAACCAGCAAGCCCAATCTACCTTGCACTAATTAACGGGAATCACTGGATACATGTTATAGTTAAGCGTGGCCTAGTACCTTTCCCTCCACCGTCCATACCTAGATCATTTCCAAAGAGCCAAGCTGCTGGTTGGTTGAGCATCATTGAACCAGCCACACTTCTTTACTCCAAAACTTGCAAGCCAATGTAACACCCCTCCTCTGATTTGTAATTACTATATTAAATTTGTTTCCATAAATCAAAGTAGAGTAATGGCTGTCAACATTACTCCTGAATATTGTCAGCCTCCTTGATGCCAACGACAAGTCTTTCTAGCTACAAGTGGTGCAAGGATACAAGGAAAGAGTGATATTACTCTGGGTAAGGTTTTAAGGTTATAATTCCCAAATAAAACAGGGGAATTGTGACGTAAACTTTAGAGGAAAAATAGGAAAAATAAGGTAATAATTATATTAAATAAATTTAATATAATAGGGGCCTGATAAATCAGGGGTGGTTTAAATCTCTCTCAGGTGCTTGCAAATAAATTGCAGAGGATTAAAGTACCTGGAACACTGGGGCCTGTTGACACAGGGGTGGCTTAATACCAGGAAAGGTAAGTGGGGAATATCTCCAAGAAAAGGGTTATTACTTACTAGTAATAAACCTTGAGGGATCTTGGGCATATTCAGGGTGAAACTGGACAGTTTTGGGTGCTTTGATGGGTGGATGGTGGAGCTGGATGGTCACTGTAGAGTTGTTGGGGAAGACAGGGCTAATAACTACTAATACGCTTACCATACTGTTTTAAAATTTTATTAGTTTTTTTATTTATTTATGTTGACTTACAGTCTGTAGTACATTAGTACTGGTTGTTATAGATTAATACTAGTGGCTTATTTGTATTTTATAATAAGCCGCAGTATTATTTGTACTGTTTGTTCAGTCAATATAATTTTATTTATATGTCTAAATAATAATACAATCTGGTATAATCATTTATTTAGTCCCCATTAATCTTCATTACATGTGTAACTTATGTAATGAAGTTAATTGGGCGTGTTTTTGTTACTTTGGGTGTACCTTGGATGACTTTGCAGTCCGCGTGCCAAGCTGAGAGCCTGTAAGGGGCCTGATGCTTGCGCGGGGGCTTATATTCCAACTTTGGCGCGGGCTTTCAGTCACACGGGATGAACTTCAAGGTATGCGGACTGCAGTGCACGGGGTTTGAGTAAAACACATTGTATTTATACTATCTCCCCTGATTTACACAACACCTCATTTCCGTGACTGGAAAATGGGGGTAAGCATATGTATATGAGTATGTAAGCATAAAGTTAGGTAATCATACTTTTAACTGATCATTAATACAAATTTTCAGTTATTAGTATCATATCATATGTATAATAATAATTTTTAGTTGCACACCAAGACTGACACCTATAATGTAGGAAATAGATAAACCAAAAGGCAAATAATGTATCATTTGGATGGAAGTGATCCATGGAACATGCAACATGTAGAGCTGGAGACACAGGATAGGATTTAAATACAATACAAGTCAGAAGTGATAGTTGGACAAAGCTATTTCTATATCTTGAGAAAAAATGTGGAGTAGGTGGTGAGTAGCAAAGTAGTGGTGAAATTCTTTGTAGGTTCTTTCCCAATCCACTTGGGGGAGTCCGTTCTCACCAATCTTGTCAAAGCCCATAGCACACAAGAAGTCCAGAAAATATATACGAAGATTGTCTAAAGTTTGGTGGGGCATTGGGAGAGTAATACCACCATCCACCTTTTGTTTAAGGACTTTGGCCCCAAATTCTAGCAAGGCTGAAGCGTTGGCATTGCTGGCAGTCTGTCTGTTGAATGTGAAGACTGATGTTGGACCAAAAACGAGCAGACCAGCTAGCATCTGGATCTGAGAGGGTGTATTCCTTGTGGAGCACTCATCCGTCCTTGTATGCTTTGGACGTGGCCGGGTAAAGTCGGATAAGCTGCAGATATACGCCAGAGCTGACATTGCCCCCACCAGGTGCTGTGACACAAGCATGAGGCCGCCAAGGTTTGGTGAATTGGCATCGAATGTCCCCAGGTTCTCGTAGGTTCGTTGGAAGCCCCAGTGAGCAGAGTGGACCTTTGTTGTATCTAGTGGAAGGGGTTCCCATTGGGCGCCCTGCTGTTCGAGATGACGAAAAGCCCAGCATTGATGTAAAGCAGATTTGAGTCGGAGGTATGCCGTGTCAGGAGGAGAGATGAATGATGCCATGTTTGAGGCCAGTGTGTGTACCTGAGTTTGGTTGGTTATTGTCTTGCTTTTGTTGGCCCGGACAACTTCAATCTGATCCATGTTGATCATTCATGAGTGATCAGAGACATTGAAGTAGCAGGGTGGAGGATTTTTTCTTAACCGCACCACAAAAATTGGTCAGTGTCATTTTTAAATAAATAGATAGTAACTAGGAGAATTACCTGATTTGCAAGCAGCCAGAGTTATTGTAACGTCCCGCCACACTCTTTCCTTGAAATTGTGGTCCATTGGGCCATGACGAGAGAGCATATGGGGGAGGTGATTGAGGACATAGGCGATGTTCTTTATCATCTTCTCAGCTGATGTGATGGACCATGCAATGCCACGCGCCAAATCGTTGTTCAAGTTTTCTACCACTGATCTTGGAAGCAGTGGGCCTGGTAAAAATAGTTCCACAGCTGCAACAGACAGACAGACATGAGTTCGAGAAGTGTTTAATGTTTAGAGGAGAGGGGGATGACTCACATGCATCCCGTGTGGACCTTGCAGGGCGAGGAGGGCCTGTTGACCTCTTGTTGGGGTTTGAACTGGAGCTGGGCATTGAACTGGAACTGTCCACTGCACTAGTGGTTGGGGTGCGCGAGAACTTCATGCCTTTCAAGTGTTCGGCCGTTATGACAGTTGGGTGAGGAGTGAATAGGTGGCTTGGGAAGTTTGGGCCAGTTTCCCTTGGGTCGATATGCACAATCTGTTGATGAGAGGTAGAGGAGCCCTGTTGAGGGACTGGGATTGCACCACATGAGGGAGGATCAGCTGGACTTGGGGTGTGATGCCGGGATTTTTTGGATGTAGGATCATTGGATGTAGGATCAACAAATATTGCAGTTGGATAGCGGTAGCGAGCCCGGCGTGGGTGACTTTCAACAATAGTGGAATGTGGGTGTGGGGCTGCACGATGGTTGTACGGCAAAGAGACTTGTGAGGCTGGAGGGCTGATTCCCAATTCTTCAGGGTCGGTCTCCCCCTCGGCATCCGGGTCGTTTATATTGTCATCACGGTTTTGAGATAAGTTATGCAAGGCTCGTTTGGCATTTTGGGATTCAATGGCGGTAGTTATAGCATCAAGGTAAGCCTCATTAGAGGTGGTGAGAAATGTGCTTTCGCCTTTGCTGTTGCGCCTGGGTGACCTTAATGGGTGGATGGGGCCATATGCCGGGTTCATAACGTTGGGCAAGCCGTTGTCAAATGGAGGGGGTTCGTTGTCCCATTGAGCTGGTATGTTGTTAATTCGAGTGGGTTCTGGTGTGCGATGAAGTGTTGGTGCCGCATTGTTTGCTGAGATAAAATCTGACAGTTGTGGAGCGGTTGTTTGAGGTGGTGGGAGGTCTTTGGGAAGATCAGGAAACCAAGGAATGAATCGGTTGAGGTTAGGAGGTGGTTGGTTGACGTTAGGAGTGGAATGTAGGATGGTTTGGCTAGCTGGGGGGTCAAACGTGTTTGTTGGAGCTGGGCGAGTTGAGGACTCATGACCCTCATCGTCTGACTGCTCGTATTCGGCTTTGATTTTGTTGGCAAGAACTTCCAGATACTTGTATTCCTCGGGACTGCATGCGGGATGCTGAGCAAGCTCAGTGCATTTTTGCCAGAAGTCCAAACCTGATTTGCAGTGTTTTGGGGTGGAAAGTGGTAAGCAGGAGGTTTATTGTCATACATCTTATGAGGAAACAGAACTTACGTGATTGTTCATGACTACCAGACATTGTTGTTGCGTGGAAATACGTCTAAAGCTTGATGGAGGAGGAGAAAACGGTGTTGGTGTTGGTTGGATTGCAAAATAAAACACATGTCAGCTGCTGCTCCTGGAATTAAGTACCTTTTGCAGTGAGAATATGAGAAAGGGGAATATCAGCCCTTGCGGGGGGTTTGGGGGGGCACTTTGGGTGTGTAGGGGGCTTAGACGGGGGACTTGGGGCCTGATATGCATCTGTGGGCATTTCCCGGGGCCCTTTAGGCCAAGATGTGTCCCTTGCACATTTTTCCTGGGCCTTGGGTGCAATGGGGGGCTTGCAAGGGGGCCTAGTGGCACATTCACACCTTGAATGTGTCCATAGGGGCCACTGGTTCTAGTTGGCCCCTTTTGGCCAGGCCCAGGTGGCCCATCTGGCCCCTTTTGGCTGGCCCATCTGGCCCCTTTTGGCCAGGCCCAGGTGGCCCATCTGGCTCCTTTGGGCCTGGCCCAGGTGGCCCATCTGGCCCCTTCGGGCCAGGCCCAGGTGGCCCATCTGGCCCCTTCGGGCCAGGCCCAGCTGGCCCATCTGGCCCCTCTGGGCCAGGCCCAGCTGGCCCAGGAGCGGGCGGGGTTTTGGGTGAGGGGCAGGGGGTAGGGGGGGCGCGGAGGTTTGGGGGAACGGGGGAAACGGGGGAGATGGGGGGACATCGACTTACTTGTCGATGTCCTGGCGGCTGGCTTGAGGTGGTCGGGCGGCTGGGTGGTTCCGGCGGCTTGCGTCGGCGGTTGGCAAGGCTGGGTTGGGTGGGTGGTGGGTCGGAACGGGTGGGTGGTCTGGAAGGTGGGTGGTGGGGTCGGTGAGGTGGTGGTTGGGGAGGGATTTCAGGAGGGGGGGGGAGGGCCAATCGGCAAAGGATGGGGGGAGGGGGCAGGTGGGGGCATGCTGATGTCATGCGTACATTCTGGTGTACGCATGACATCAGCATGTATATAGGAAGGGCGTGCCCCTTCCTATATACATAGAATCGGCGTGCCGACTGCACGCCGATTCTATGTATATAGGAAGGGGCACGCCCTTCCTATATACATAGGTCGGCGGTCCGCCAATCTATGTGTATAGGCAGGGGCGTGCCCCCTGCCTATATACATAGAAAGGGCGTGTGGGTCGCACGCCCTTTTTATGTGTATAGGCAGGGGGCACGCCCTTGCCTATACACATAAAAAGGGCGTGCGACCCACACGCCCTTTTCTGAAGGGGCGGGCGAGCCGCACGCCCTGTTCTGAACAGGGCGTGCGACTGCACGCCTGCAGTGTCGCACGCCTGTAGATGGGCGTGCAGCACGCACGCCCATCTACAGGCGTGCCCACGCCCAAGGATGGGCGTGCAGCCCGCACGCCGATAAAAAAAAGGCGTGCGGGGAACACGCCTTTCTTTTTATCGGCGTGCGTTCGGCGTGGGCGTGCAAATATCAATGCCCATTAGATATACATCCTTATACAACAGTCTGGTAAGCTTCTCAGTAGTTATTCTTTAGCCCTGTCTTCCCCAACAACTTCACAGTGACCATCCAGCTCCACCATCCACCCATCAAAGCGCCCAGAGCTGTCCAGTTCCTCCCTGAATATCCCCAAGATCCCTCAAGGTTTATTACCAGTAAGTAATAACCCTTTTCTTGAAGATATTCCCCACTTTCCTTTCCTGGGATTAAACCACCCCTGTGTCAACAGGCCCCAGTGTTCCAGGTACCTAAATCCTCTGCAATTTATTTGCAAGATACCTTAGAGGGATCTAAACCACCCCTGATTGATCAGGCCCCTCTGGTTTTAATTATATTAAATTTATTTTAATATAATTATTACCTTACTTTTGTCTCTAAATTTTATGTCACAATTCCCCCATTTTATTTGGGAATTGCAACTTTAAACCTTACCCAGAGTGATATTACTCTTTTCTCACATCTTTGCACCACTTGTAGCTAGAAAGACTTGTCTTTGGCATCAAGGAGGCTGACATACCTGGTGCATATTACATAGTACACACGTGATTGGAAGATGGATCTTCTAGCCTTATCATGTCATACATACTGTATTCCCTGGATATTCCAGGATCTACAGTATACATACGTGCACCAATGCACTTCTGGAAATTCCAGCATACAATCCATAGTGTAATACACAGTGGAACCCCTATAACCAATTGTAGTAACCTTTGATGTTAGACTTTCTCAGTCATTGGTTAAGCTATTGAGCTGTTGAGTACATCAAAATAACGAGAAAATTCAGCAGAACAAAACTAGCTGATCCATTTCCTTATTAAACACTTAGAACATAGTGTATTATCCCCGTCAAGACTTTTTACATATAAAAAATCACGTTTAAGAGCTAACTCTGTGATTTGAACCAATAAAAAAGTGTAAAATAACAAAAATAAACAATGACACAAATCAATTGATCAGTTCAAATACACATTCTCACCCTGAAAGGAAGACTAATCCCCTTTCAGGCACATCTCACTAAAAATCTGTGCATTTTTTGTCATTTCCACCTGGAAATTTAGACATAAAAGCAACCTCTTTCAAGACTTGTCATACTCACAACAAGCCACTTGAATTTGCCTCATACAAATCATAGTAACACTACTATTACTCCTTAAAAAGTAACATATTAACATTACTTTATACCTCATTTCTCTACAAATAACACCTCTCTTGAACCCCCTTAAGCCCTCTTCAAAGGAAAATTCTGAAGAGTAAGCCAAAAAATCTTTAAGTAAGTAAAAATATAGTATGTTTTTACTAAATTTTGTTTTGTTTTTAGTGTCCACCAACACAGGCAAACGTACTCCTGAATTGGACATCTTGAAAGTGTCTGACAAGACCACTACAGCCCGTGACACTAGATACACTTCTGAAATTACCACTAATAGAGAGGCCTCTATTACTCCATCAGACAAATCATCTGGTGAATTAATTTTCAACAAATTAAATTGTCAGCTTGCTACTAGTTCAGAGACAACCTGACTAGAACAATAAATAAGGAATAATTAATTAAACAAAAAATACATATGAAAGAGAAATTATTACATAATTAATAATTTAACATAAATTATAGTACACATAAGAAAAAGACAAAATTTTAGAATAGAAACATTACTACATAGTAATAATGTAATAAATAAATATAATAAATCAATCAATAGTAAAATAAATAATAACTCATTAACCTTTGAGATAAGTGAGAATATTATTTCACATTATGAAAGAGAAAGTAAAATAACCTAGGGCACCTGAGCCAAAGTCTCCTAGAAAACTTACTCCTTCTAATATTAAAAATAACTTAAAGAATACTCCTACTAAGCGCTAAAATACTTACTAGGTATAAACATATGCAATATAAGAGTATTCTAATAATTAGAAATCCTTAAAAAACGGGATAATAGCTTAAATAAACTATGTAATTACCCTTTAACACATAAATAAAATATTAAATAACATTTGACATAAATACCACGCTGTTTTATAGCCTTTGTATTATTATCAACTTCTACCAATGCATACTGTATAAGTTAAATGATATCATAATACATGAAAGACACGAAACAGGGGAGAAATAAAACATTAGAATACTTCAAACAAGCCTAAAGGAACTTGTACAATTAAAAAAAAGACAAGCTCCTTTAATCACGGGAAAATAACAAATGCTGACACTTTTCCCGGGATGTTTGCTTGTCAAAAAATTGAATGGAGAGCTGTAAGAGCGCCCACAATGCAAGTATGACAAGAACTCTCATGGTACAGAACTTTATATATGAAATAACCAAATTAAACAGAAATAAGATTCTGTACTTGAATTTGATTATTTCTTTTTTATTCTATTGATCATGTGATCAATACATTTTGTACATAAAACTAAGAGCTCTTGAAGCGCCCTCAGATGATATCTACAGATGAATGACAGGCTGTATTAATTATTGACAGCCTGTACATGTAATAATTTGATCAATTACATCATTTATGTCTACTAAGGATGACTCCTTCCTTGTAGTGTTCCCATAGCCAAAATAACACTTGATATTTTGCCATCAGGGCTCCAGAGAGGCATTTAAAATGCCCTTTTTTCCCCCTGTATTTTGACTCCCCAGCTTTATCATATTTACAACCAGCATTCCACCAGTCCAGCATACTAGTGTCCTGCCCAGTAAATCAGTCCTCAAGACTCAAATCCTCTTTCTCTCAACTCCCACTCTGTCCAGCTGTCCAACCCACTTTTCCAACCGCTTCAAGCTGTCCATTTTCCCTCTGAACAGTCCCCACTCCTCCCCTTAAGGCCTACAGTAAGTCTTTTTCTTTCAGGAGTTGTGGCCCTTTTCAGCCACTATTACCACTGGGATCTAAACCACCCCTGTTTTCAGGCCCCAGTTTAATAAGGTCTTAAATAACCTTTGGAGGGAACTAAACCACCCCTGCTTGCAGGCCCCTCCTAAAAACCTTTAATATCTTTTATATTAATAAAAAAGATATTAAAAATCACCCAAAAAACCCTTATTCTATATTGTTTTTTGGCTTGCACCTTGTGTAGCTAGAAGGATACCAGTCCTTGGCATCACAGAGGGTGACATAAATCCTTATTAAAAAACTCCTACTAACAAGTTTTTACGCCTTATTAACATGACTCCTCCTTCCCTTAGACATAGAGGTTAAAATGGATGCACTCCATACGCATCAGTCTTGCCCCCTGGCAAGCAGGAATCACTAAATAAAATCATTTATAGGAATAAAAAGACTAATAATAAGTCAAATTCTTCTGATTCTAGTCAAAGCAGAGGAAAAATTTGACAGGTTTTATTACAGGATGAAAGAAAACAAATACTGGTTGAAGTATGTGAGAAACAGACGCAGTTTCAACGCTGTGAAAGCCCATCTAAGCTATTGCCAGGAGAATTTCCGTCAGATGGTCAGCCTCAAAGGTCTACCAGCAACCCTTTACCGTACCAAGGATTGGAATCCACTTCATTTGTCTCCAGGAATCCTTTTCTCTCCCCCCAACCCATCCAATTCTCCCATCAGAACCCAAAGTCCCCATGGTCCAA
Source organism: Puccinia hordei (assembly GCA_007896445.1). Taxonomy (NCBI): domain Eukaryota; kingdom Fungi; phylum Basidiomycota; class Pucciniomycetes; order Pucciniales; family Pucciniaceae; genus Puccinia; species Puccinia hordei. The sequence goes on from RDRW01000020.1 coordinate 536,723, forward strand.
ATGGGAGAAATGTCAACTCCAGACATCCCAGGAACACAGGGAGGAATACTCAATGGTGCAGCCAAATTTATTCAGAAATGGTAAGCCTAGGGAGATCCCTCCAAGGCACTTATCAGCATCTGGAACAAGGCAAAATAGCCCGTCAAGAGCGCCAGATGGAGGAATCCCCATAAATTGTACAAGTCCCCCATCTTCTAGTCATAACATTAGAACACAAAGTTCCCCATGTGTAGTAATTAATGACTCAAAAAATTCTGCCTGTACCCCTGAACAACATCAACAAATTACCACATTTCAACATGTAGTAAATGCTATGAACAATAGTAACAAAGCTCTGTCCAATTATTTACAAGAATTATGCCGTAAAACTATGAGAGTCACAGATGAGCAGGTGAACTCAGAAGATAGTACATTACATCTTATTCAACAGAGGTTCACTGAAATGGATACCAAGATTGATATGTTTAATGTAGAATTTGCTGATCATTGTAAGACATTTAGTAAACAATTGTCTAATTCTATGACCAGAATAGATGACTGGGTTGAAGAGCAAGGGAATTCCAACCAAGATCTGATTAAAAAAGTGGAACAATTGGAATTAAAAATTAAGAACTTACAATCAGACACTACTAATAAAGTAGATTCTCAATTTAGAACCTTTGAAGATGTAGTGAACAGAATAGAAAAACAGTTCACACGTGTTACGTCAGATATGGCTAAAAACAACTCAGATATCATGCACAAGTTGGAAGAACTCCTGACTAGAGATGCCCAACCAAGAAGCAGACCTGATACCATTAATGACATTGGAGATGACAGTGAATCTGTTCCTCCAGTCATTACAACCCAATTGGCCAATGTAACCCCTTCATCTTTACAGAGTACCCAGATTGAAACAAACAGGGATCAAACTGCTACACCAACCCTTAATAATCAACAAATTAGAGTGGCCACATCCACCATTAATGCTGTGGATGAAGACAAGGCCATCCACAAACTAGTATTAGCAGGTCTGCCAAAGACTAATGAGTGGCTAACCTTTTCTGGAGTGGGAGAATATGACCACTTTAAATTTATTGATTGGATTGACAACTCAAAAGAAGATACTGATGCCCCTGATCAAATCATATGTTCAAAATTGAATTCAATCTTAACTGGAGTTGCAAATTCATGGTATAATTCTAGGAAAAAAAAAGTACCTGGCAACAAAAATTGGTTATTCTGGAAGAAAGAAATCATTAATAAGTTTAGCACTCCTGAATGGAAAAGATAAGTTAAAAATACCTTCAGAAGGAGCAGATTCGATGTACTGAGTGAAGTGGAACCATCTGATTGGGTTACCCAACAAGTTAACACGATTAAAGCCATTGAAAGAGACGTAGATAATGCCTCTATTAATGATAAATTGCTGGGACAATTAGACCACAACACAGAGTACATGATGCACAGAGTTCTTAACAGTGACAGTGATTTGACTGAATTTATTAATCAACTGGAAAATTCTAGTCAATGTTAAAAGAAAAGACAAAAAAGAAAAGTATAAATCTGTGAAAAGAGATACTTATAAAGACTCCAGGAAATTAGATCAGAAAGAAACCAAGGACACTTCTGAGACAGAAATAACTTGTGTTTAATGTGGAAAGAAAGGACATAGATCTACTAAATGTCCCAATAAGAAATCCAGCAAAAAGGTACATTGCTATCAGACATTGAGACAATAAGACCACATGTCTCCAAAATAATACAACTGACATAACAGAATGGTTAAGGACTTGTTTTTACAAAAAAAAGGGAATAAAATGAACTAAGTAAATTATCTTAAATTTATAATTTCAATTCCCATATGAATCATAATTGTTATACTTATTTTATTTAATATTTATCATTTTTATAAACTAACTATTATTAAGAAATTCTAATTTAAGGAGAGATTAATATCTCTCCATGAATTTACCATATATTATTACAATTTAGTTATATCTCCTTCAAGGAGACTATTATCATAAATTACCCCATGTAATACAAACTCCTTGAGTTATTACATTGGGGATAACATATTGTGTAATATTTAAAGGGTTGAGATTTCCTTCTAAAGGGAATTTCCCCCAGATTAACACTAACAGTTAGCGTAGCTGAAAAGAGCGCTAAGCTAACAGTTAGCCTAGCTGAAAAGAACACTAAGCTTACAGTTAGCGTAGCTTTTGTTCCAGCTAACATTGGTAAAAATCAGCTAACAGGAAATTTCTGTAGCGTTAATTTTTTTTTTTTGATGTTGCTAATGCTACACTACCCGCTATTGTCTTTTTTAACAAATTTGTTTTAGCGTAAAATCTTCAGCTAACAGTAACTTGGTGTTAGCGTAGCGACAAAAGCTAACATTCCGCTAATGTCAGCCTGCTACTAATTCAGAGACATCCTGACCATAGCAGATTATACCAATATACAACTTCTATTCTTGGTCTCAAAAGAACGCACACCTTACGTCTTTTGTTACAAAAGAAACTATTAAAACAAAACATACAACACAGAATCTAGATATAACTAAGTATAAAGAAAACTTAGAATATTATTTCAGATTCTGAATCTAAATGTAAATTAACCTAGGGTAGCTCAGCAAAAGTACCCCGTAATTATTACTTCTTCATATCCCTTTACAAGGCCGTCAAGTTTTCATATGACTTAAAGATCTACACAAACTTAAATATATGCTAGTAGACTATTTAATTAAGTTTAATAGAGTTCGGGTATAATGCATAAATAAGGTTTACATCATCATTTCCATAGTTACATGTACCTTTCACCTGTAATAGAAGCCACAACCAACGCCGCGGCAATACTTTTCCTACTAAGACCAAGATAGCCCAATTGGTTGGTTGTAAATAGACTACTGGTCCAAAAGGAAGGAAGACACGAAATTACTCATCTTACTGGGAACATTAAACCACTTTGGGCCTTTTGAAACATGTAACTAAGCCCTACCGTAACCAAACCAGTTATACAGGTAACTAGGGCTTAGTAGAAGACTAGACCAGGCAAAACTGAGCTTCTGCTTCGCCCCCAAGAGCCCAGAATAGATATATACACAGCCCTTCCTTCCCAAGAAATGATATCCCCATCTTCACTTACATTTACCAGCTTTTACCCACCATATCAACCAGTCTTATAGCCTGTTATATAGTCCAGTTTTTGCTTGTTTTATACTTGAAGTTCATCCAACAACCTTTCACCTTTCTCAGCACTCATCAACAACCTGTTACCCAGTTGTTTGGAGCGCCTCAAGACCAGTCATACTCTTCCTGAAGTTATCTTTCCTGGAAATAAACTAGTGAGTGTGATTTCCTTATATACTTCAGTAGTATACTACTGTCTGGGCATACTCTTTTACCAAAAAGACCAGAACCTTTGAGGGCACAATAAACCACCCCTGTAACTCAGGCCCCTCCCTTAATAAAAACTTTATTGTTTTTATTAAAACCTTTTCTTTTAAATCAACCATTACCCATTTCCCCTTGACACCTATCCTTGTGTTACCACCTGTTTTTTACTTGCACCCAGTGTAGCTAGAAAGATTCCAGTCTTTGGCATCACTGAGGCTGACAGCCAAGCTACAGCTATTGTTAGCGTAGCGGGCCCACTGTTGCCTTGAGTACCCTGGTCTTACTCACCACAAAGCTGCAATCCATGTATTCAGATAATTCAAAGGATCAAAAAACAGGAACCTCTCATTTTCCAAATCACAGGTAGCCTCTTTCATTACCTTGGCAAATTCCAACTTGGGAAACTGCCCCAACACAAGATGATCTCACAGTGGTTACACTGTCTGTCTCAAACAACACCTAATATCCTGGAAGTCCACAAAACAACCAATTGTGTCTCAGCCTTCAACTGAGGCAGAATTGAAGGCCTGTGCCAATTTATGCAAATGGGTGGTTTGGATTTGTAATCTAATATTGCAACAGATTATACTCTACTCCACTGATTCTGGCTGGTACAGTAAGGAATAAATAAGAGTTACACTTCAAAAGTTTAATAAGACAATACAACTGTAACAATAATTACATTGGTGTTATCAAAACACTAAGTATAAAAATATAACAGGTTATTACCCTTCTGAAAGACGGGCGTTGATAAACGCACGCCAAGCGCGCACGCCAACGCCAACCCGCACGCCAATTTTTTTTGGCGTGCGGGGCCTACACGCCAAAAAAAAGTGGCATGTAGGGTCTACACGCCAATTTTATTTGGCGTGTGAGACCCACACGCCAAAAATGGCGTGTGGTTCCCACACGCCAATTTTTTTTGGCGTGTGGGCCCCGCACGCCAAATAAAATTGGTGTGTGGGCCCTGCACGCCAATTGTTTGGCGTGCGCTCCCACACGGCAAACAATTGGCGTGTGGGAGTGCACACCAAACAATTGGCGTGTGGGAGCGCACGCCAAACAATTGGCGTGCGGCTCCCACACGCCAATTGTTTGGCGTGTGGGGGGTCCCGCTCACGTAATCGAATGGGAGGTCCCATTCAATTACGTGAGCGGGCCGGCTGACGAGGCTGTATAGCCTCGTCGGCCGGGAGGAAGTCCTCCCGGCTGACGAGGTTGTATAACCTCGTCAGCCGGCCCGCTCGCGTAATCGAATGGGCCCTCCCATTCGATTACGTGAGCGAGGGGGGACCCGCACGCCAAAAAAATTGGCGTGCGGGGCCCACACGCCAAGAAAAATTGGCGTGTGGGAACCACACGCCATTTTTGGCGTGTGGGTCTCACACGCCAATTTATTTTGGCATGTAGACCCTACACGCCAATTTTTTTTGGCGTGTAGGCCCCGCACGCCAAAAAAAAGTGGTGTGCGGGTTGGCGTTGGCGTGCGCCGTTGGCGTGCGTTTATCAACGCCCCTGAAAGACTTCTGATTAGGAAAAGGTTTGTTATTGTATGATAATTATTCTGTTTGTCATACATGTTGTATGTTCTTCTATTCATATTTATCTTTATGATTATAGTAGTTAAAGTGGATTTACTATGAGAAGGATTAAAGTTAAAGGGGGACTTTGGCTGGGAACCTAGGCTATTTTAAGTGTAGAATCAGAATATTAAACAATATTCTATTATTTCTATGTTGTTATATTTATATTTTTACTTTTGTGGTGTAAAGGGTAACAATTTCTCTTTCCATAAATATCTTGTAATAATAGGGGGTATCAAATATGATCAAATCCACAATTAAAACCAGTGAATTAGGTTTTTCAACAAAATTTCACTTTTGAGGATTTTGAACCATTTTATATAGGTATCCATGGTTTGTAAAAATAGTGGATTTTCAAAACCAGTTGATTACATAATGGTGGATTTGGTCATATTTGATACCCCCTAATGTCTCTTTCATTATTATGTTGTTGTATATATTTTAATTATTTTTGGTTTATATGTATTTTTAGATGCTAGTCAGGTTGTGTCAGCCTACGTGATGCCAAGGATAAATCCATCTATCTAAATGTGGTGCAAAGTACAAGGTAAGAGTATGAAACTCAGGGTAATGGATAAATGGTTAAAATTTGCAAGGATTATTGGGGAATTGTGACGTAAAAAATAAAGAAATAGAGAAAAAGAGTAATAATTATGTTAAATAAATTTAATAGGGGGTATCAAATATGACCAAATCCACCATTATCTAATCAACTGGGTTTGAAAATCTAACATTTTTAAAAACCATGGATATCTATATAAAAGGGTTCACAATTCTCAAAAGTGAAATTTTGTGGAAAAACCTAATTCACTGGTTTTAATTGTGGATTTGGTCATATTTGATACCCCCTAATATAATTAAAATCAGAGGGGCCTGATAAATCAGGAGTGGTTTAGATCCCTCTAAGGTATCTTGCAAATAAATTCAGAGGATTTAGGTACCTGGACCACTGGATCCTGTTTACACTGGGGTGGTGAAATCCCAGGAAAGGAAGTGGGGGAATGTCTTCAAGAAAAGGGTTGTTACTTACTAGTAATAATCCTATAGAGAGCTTGAGGATATTCTGGGTTAAACAAGACAGTTTTGGGTGCTTTGATGAGTTGATTGTGGAGCTGGTTGGACACTGTAGTGTTGTTGGGAAAGACAAGGCTAAGGAATAACTACTAAGGAACTTACCAGACTGTTTATTAAGATGTGTATCTAAAGTAAATGGTGGTAAGTAATCTAGTGGGTATTGGGAAGCATGAGGAGCCTTCTTTGGGCGGTTGAAAAGCTCCTTAAATAGTCTTTAGATCCCTCTGGGGACCCTGTAGGTATTTGTTGTCCAACTTGTGGGAGCTTTGACCACATTTTGGCCATTTTGTCTTTATTGGTGAAGCTTCAGCAGTTATTGCTTAGAGTACACGTCACTTGAATTAATACATATTTCTTTATTGTATTTATTATTTATTGGGTTTAATTACAGTTTACAGTAAATTAGTACTGGTTGATATTGATTAGTACCAGTGGCTTTGTCAGCCACTGAGTACATATCTCAGTACCTGACATGTACCACGTAACTGCAATTATTAGTAATTATGATTATCTCTAATAATAATTACTATTCTTATTTATTCTTATTAATATTTATTAATATTATTTCCTTAAAATAACTTCATGTAATATTTATTATTATTATTGTCAGCCTATGTGATGCCAAGGAGTATTCCTTCTAGCTACACAAGGTGCAAAATAAAATATAAAGAGCAATATATGGCTCTGGGAGGATTTATAAAAAGTAATACCAATAAGGATGTGAGGTATCAGGGGTAAAAGATAATTAATTATATTAAATAAATTTAATATAATTAAAAATATGAGGGGCCTGATAAATCAGGGGTGTTTACTCCCTCAAGGGTATCTTGCAAGCAGAGGATTTAGGTACCTGAACACACTGGGGCCTGTAAACAGGGGTGTTTTAAATCCTAGATAAAAGATGGGGGGAGAATCTCAAGAGAAAGGTTTATCTACTTACTAGTAATAAATTACCTTTACAGACTTGAGGTTCTTCCAGGGGGAAATTGGGCAGTTGGAAGCGCTTGGAAAGGTTGTTGGAAGAGCTGGGTGGACACTGGGAAATTTCAGGGGAGTAAGAAGGGGCTAAGGGACAGATACTAGGACCTTACCAGACAGAATAACAATTGTAAAGCTATGTGAGTGGGTAAAGGTTGTAGTATATATGTAAAAGCATGATGAGGCAAAATACAGGGGGAACAAGGGCTCCTTAAATGCCTTTCTGGCGCCCTGATGGCGAAACACAGGATGTATTTTTGGCTATGGGTACATTTAAAAGGAAGGGGTTAAGATTTGATACAAATGTATGTAGTTGTTTAATCAAATTTCCATATGTACAGGCTGTCTACTGTGGGTACAGCCTGTCCAAGCTCTTTTGCTGGCATCTTGAGGCGCTTCTGAACCTCTGACAAGGTTTGTTAGATGTGTTGATCAAAGGTTGTTGTCAAAATGTATTGATTAAATTTCACATGTACCTGTTGATCACATTTGTCAGAGTTTAATTTGCTTTGTATTGTGTACAATGGGAGATACATGTATTTGTTTGTTCTGTGGGCGCTTCAAGAGCTTCTTGTTTGATCCCTGTCATGCAGGCTCTTTGGGAATGCATGACTGCAGAGATCTGTCAATCAATAAGTTCCCACTAAGGATGTAGTATATTTATTTTGAACAGTTGTTCAATTATTATTTTCAGAAGTTTCTCATGTTATTTCCTTCCTCTTGTTCGTTGTATTTGTCCCTCCGAATCATCCTTAGTGTACCTAGTATGTAATAGAATACATAAATATATACTATAGTATATTACTAGTATTATATACTTATATTATTAATGTTATATGTATTTATTTTACTATGTATTTATTTAAATACATTGTTATTTCGTGGTTGTTTATATGTATTTATGGTTTTTATTCTGTATTTTAATGTATAATAATTATTTCAGCGCTTTAGTGGTAATATTCTTTCAAGTTGTTTTACTACTAGAAGTTTTAAGTTATCTGGGGTACTTTGGCTGAAGTACCCTAGGTTATTTTACACGCTCTTTAAGATTATGAAATAATATTTCAACTTATCTTATTATTTATTAACATATTCATTGTTTTATACTCATTACTGTATTTATCTGTTTATTATTAATTTACTATGTAATAATAGGGGGTATCAAATATGACCAAATCCACCATTAAAACCAGTGAATTAAAATATTCAACAAACTTTGGATTTTGGAAATTCTGACCAATTTTATGTGGGTATCAATGGTTTTTAAAAATGGTGGATTTTCAAAACCAGTTGATTAGATAATGGTGGATTTAGTCATATTTGATACCCCCTAATGTATCTATTATTTACATATTGCTTTTTTATGTTGCTTTATCTTATTATTATCCATTTATTACCTTTTATTAAATGAGTAATACTATATTTTTTATTTTATGTTTATTTTTGTTCTAGTCAGGTTGTCTCTGAGCTAGTAGCAAGCTGACAATTATCTTTAATAATAATTACTATTCTGTAGTTATTATTATTATTATATAGTCATTATTATTACATTACTATTATTATTATTAAAGTAAATTAATTACAATAATTAATATAAATACTTTAATAATATATTCATTAATAACACATGGATAATTCCGGTTAAGCTATGCACTCCTGTTATACAAGATACATAACTTGTAAGCCCTTTACCCCCCTGTCACGTGAAATATCCAGAGTAACAGATATCACTCTTTCCCCTCTAATTACGCCCACATTCATTAACATTGGGATATTTCACGTATAAGATATGTACTTCAATATCTTATTAATCAAAGAACTTATTAATATTATAATAATTGATACTTATAAGATGTGCCAATAATAAATGACATCATTAAAATTTAATATCTTTAATAATATTAAAAACAGATCATTAAATACAAATGTCATGATGTGATCCAATCACACTAAGGATTACTGATCAAAGAGGTGTCCCATAACACAGCCTTAGTAGAAATCACATCATAAACATTAACAGATCCTCCCAAAAGGATCTGTCTTGCCCCTGAAGTTCCACAGTACCTCCCAGGTCATGGAAGCGCTCAAAATCTCCCCAAGAGGAGATATTACAATATATAAACAGCTTGTAAACATCTGTTTATCCCCCAGAGAATATTCAGAACACCTTAGCACAGTACATACCTTAGAGTTATTTACCTTGCTTAGTTCCCATTCTCCAACAATCCCCCAATTCTGGATAATCTATAGTTTATTACTTTTATTACCTCAAGAATTGGCCACAGACTACCTTCAATAAGGTACCCACCACGAACCCAAGTTGAGTCCTCCTTGGATGCCTATTAATACTTTGTATTGATTTGGATGCGCCTAATTAGAGCAATTAGAGCAAGCCTCTCAGAAAAGACTTACTGATTGAGGAAGTTACTTTTTTACAGCACTTTAAACCTTCCCCAAACCACTGTAAACCATCAACCTACCTTAGTTACAACCATTAACCACGGTTAATTCCACACCCAAGCTGACATCAAATATGACCAAATCCACAATTATCTAATCAACGGGTTTCACCAAATCCACAATTATGAAACCAGTGGATAAAAATTCCAAATAATGCCATTGTTTGCACTAGACGTGTCAAGTATCAACAAAAAAACCCCCAATATAATTACAAAAACCACGATCCTCCACATTTCAACCAATCACAACTCAGGATCCAAACTTACAATATACAACCCCAATACAATCAATAATCCTCCACGATTCAACCCCAACAAGCAATAAATTGTTTCCAATACAACTCCACCCAATCACAAACCCAAAATTGTTCTTCAGTTTTCCTCAAAATTGGTAAGTTTCGTCAATTATAAACTTGCATGCAGAAAAACACATTAATCCATCATTCCCTGATCCCAGAACAATGCCTATCAAAAAAACAAATAAATTTATCACCGGAAAAGGAAAAGTGATACCAAAGAAGTCAGCAAGCAGGAAGAAACCCATCAAGAAGCAAGCACAACATGTGTCTGAAGATGATACAACCAGAAAACCTTCTTCTCACCTACAGAAGGACGACTTCCTCATAATCATTGACTGGCTCAAAATCCACAAGAATTATGATTTGTGCTTTGGAACTGGTAAGGCACCAGCGGTTGGAAAGCCAGCCAAAGGGAAGATTAACAGATTCGAGCTTATGGCAATCAATCTGAGAAATCAATCCCCTTCACAAATCAATCTAACCCCCAGTCAGATGAAAGATTGTTTTAACAGCTACAAGGACAAGTACAAGAAAACACATACCCAATCCCTCTCCACTGGCTTTGGACTCACCGTTGAAGACCAATCAGCAGGAATTATTACCATTGATGAGAAGCTTGAAAAAAGGTTTCCACATTTCCATGCTATGCATCAGCTGATGGGGAAGTAACTGTTTTTGACGCCCTTGTACAAAGTCAATGCTCAAAACGGTGATGAGAGCTCTGACACGTCTGGTCCCAAGGACAAAAACTTGGACAAAAATGTTGAGAAAGATGAATCAGATAATGTATCTGTGGATTCAAATAACTCTAGGGCTCCACTTGTAAGATCAATCAGTTGTTTCATTGACTTTTTTGATAATTGCTAATATATTCAATATTGTTTATATGTGATGACTTAGTCAGCAATCTTGGAACCTTTAGAAACAAATGAGAATAGGTCTGAAGGAAGCAGGGACGGTGAAGAGGTGTGTTTGAATTTCTTTTTATTACTTATGCAATTTCTTCTTCAAACAATTGACCTTTCCACTTAATAATTTAGGAAAAAGTTGCACCTGCAAGTTTTTGTGACAATCCGTCAGATGAAAATGAAGTGGCAATGCTGGTTTTTTATTGGATCAATTATTCACTGTTTTTTGATTAAATCATCCTGACAATAAATCAAGGCAATGTCAGCTGAAGCGGGTAGGTTGCCCATGCATCCAATCAAGTCTGCACCGACTGGCTCACCTTGAGCTAAATCAAACAGTCAGCATGGCATCAGCCAAAGAAAGTCAAGATAACAAAAAAAAGGGTGATCACATTCACCTTTGTGGAAGGGATTGATAAACCGCATGTATGTCAGCAAATGATCTGAGCACCAAAGGGGAGGGATGATGGTTCAATTGGCTTACCTTTTTCAGCCACAAAGCAAATGAGCAAGCCAGTTTTTCCTGATGATTGTTTAATGAATAAACAGTGTGAAATGTAAAAAGATGAATTGAAAAATCAGAGGAAATGTTACCATGACAGTGTATTGTGCACAATTGCAACATTGAAACAAATTGAGCTAGTGGAAGAAGCAATTTTTTGTTTGTGCGGTGGTTGGTTTTTTCCACAGCTAGATACATAATGGTTTCAGGGAGTTTTCCCACAGAAAATTCACTTTGCCAACAAGAGTCAGCAATCATAATGATGATGAATTAAAGGTCCAATTGTGCTCAACAATTAGTTTTGAGAAAACCAAACAATCTGTAGAGATGTGCTTACTTATGCAAGAAAACATATTTTGATCCAACATATAAGTGTAAAAACTTTATTGATTTTATTGGCATTCAAGAAGAGAAGAGAACGAATATCTGTAATGAAGCAGAGCAATCAATAAAAAATTGGGTCTGCAAGGATGCAAAATCAAATGCAAGAGTCAGAAAGCTGGAAATGTATTGTTCTACAATTCAATGTTGAATTATTCACCTTAGTTGAAGAGTCCAAGCGTTATGGGGCATAACAGTCCACGTCATCCATTGTTACTAGATTCAACGTTTTCCAACAAGGGCGGGGCTGCTTCTGGTTCCTCCTCATTGTAAAGTTCATGCCACTGATCCTTGAGGTTGGCTAGAAGATTATGCAGAACAATTCAGGTGATGATCCACTTGACCGTTCCCTTCATCTCACAAGGGTTCCTGATTTGTGATTGAATTTCTTGCAAACTGGCAAATCAACGCTTTAGAATACCAATGGCATGTTCAATCTGTACTCTTGATTGGGCTAGATGGTAATTGAAATCAAAATTCTCAGGTGTAAGTAAGTCAGAACCTTTGTAGGCTGGAACAGTATGTTGATCACTTGAGTAAGCAGAGTCTGCCAGGAGGAATTGGTGTTGGTCAAAGAATCGGTCTGGATTTTGAGCAAGCTTCATATTAGAGAAGACATAACAATTGTGACAGGATCCTGGGTAGCCTGCAAGGTACGATATGAACTTTTTGTTTATGTCACAAACAAGAGTGACCAAAATGGAGTAACTGTTTGGAAAGAAAACAACACATCAGCTCAGAATCTGTCAAATAGTGGAACCAATGCAAACAATCCAACCATTTTTTTTGATCCCAGTAGTGTTTACCGCTGACCGGAGGCTTTTGAATCAGTGGAATGGTTGTTCCATCAACAAAGCCAACACATCCAGGGAAGCCTTCATCTTGCCTGACCTGAGATGATTCCATACGTTCTTCTTGAGTCGGCCATGATACCAAGTGCGAGCACATTTGATAAAGAATCTTGATCACCCAACATGTGTAAAGGTTGATTTTTCCATAGCCAACTTGGAAGAGATTCTTGAGTCTGAAAACAGCAGCACCGTTTCCATTTCATCCAAGACAGCACATAGCAATAGCTAGTTGGACCGATGGGTCTCATTGAGGATTCTGAGAGGAGTTGTGAAAGATTGGATTTGACTCAATCAGTTGAAGAAGATTGAGGAAACATGGGAAAGACATTTGAAAAAGATGGACAAAGCATGATTGAGGAAGTTCTTGAATGATTGAGAGGTCATATCGAGGATGGAATCGTGTAGTGGTGCCTCTGGCATTGAGGTATCGTTTGTGGAGTTTTGATCAACAATAACGGTAGAAATCTTCAAGACCTGAGTCATCGTTATCTGAGTTGAAAATCATTACTGTTGCAGCAGAGTTGGCAGCTTGAAATAGTTGCTTGTGTTGAGAGGGTGATTGTTGCATGATTGGTTGAGGTGAGGTGTGATGTTTGCTTGGTTTGACAAGAGGAAATGGATTGAAAGGTGAAGTGTGAGCTGATGTGAGATGTGATTTAATGGGTTATTTTGGAAATGAAGGATTTGGATGGAAAACCAGGGTTTTTCATTTCAAAATCCTTTTGTTTTTTAGCTACCCCTTTTTGAAAACCAGTTGATTAGAAATTGTGGTTTTGGAAATTTCTAATCAACGGGTGTTAATGGTGGATTTGGTCATATTTGATACCCCCTAATGAATGATTCTTTATCCATTTATCTTGTGTATGAAGATTGATTTTCCAAGGATTTTCTTGAATTATATTCTTAAATACATATGGTAGAAGAAATATAATTGTAATAAAAAAAATTGATATCTGGTCATTGGTGGGGCTTGAACTCAAAGCCTTCTTATCTATGTGTGTATTTCTAAGGTTGTTCTGAATTTTTAGAGTATGATACCATTTGTTGAAACAAGCATGTCTAACTCTTTCTTTGTTCATGATATCAAAGTAACAAATAAAGATAATAAAATAAAGAATAAATATAATTATTCAAGCTTGCAGTTTTGGGTGTTAAATGGTAATATCTTGGTGGCTCAAATACTACATGAATCAACATCTCAACTAAATTCTCTCCATCCACTATCCTAGTTGAAAATTAAGGTATGATAGCCCTTGCTCTTAGCCAGGTCAGTCACAATGTATTTCCAATAAAATGGTGAAACTACAATATACTTCATTATCAAAAAAAACTTTCTGAACTCCTCACCAAGCTAGTAGGATGCACTAAGATCATCACACCTTTTCAGAATCCTCTACGGGATTCTTCAAGAATTTCTGCCTCATGCTTTATAGCACAAATCATTCCAGGCTGTCAGAGTACTAATTTTACTAATGACGGCACCTTCAGCCTTCTGAAGCTTTCCATCAACAGTCAAGTTCAAAAATTGAGATGAAATACAATACCTCCAAGCTACCTACCAGCCCCTTACTGTTGTCTCAGGTGTTGATGAAAATGCTGATTCACCCAATCAAGAACATTCACCCATAGATACTGTCCTCAGCTCATGTCAGCTTGCTACTAGCTCAGAGACAACCTGACTAGAACTAAAATAAACATAAAATAAAAAACATATTGTATTACTCATTTAATAAAAGGTAATAAATGAATAATAACAAGATAAAGCAACATAAAAAAGCAATATGTAAATAATAAATACATTATTACATAGTAAATTAATAATAAATAGATAAATACAGTAATAAGTATAAAACAATGAATATGTTAATAAATAATAAGATAAGTGGAAATATTGTTTCATAATCTTAAAGAGTGTGTAAAATGACCTAGGGTACTTCAGCCAAAGTACCCCAGATAACTTAAAACTTCTAGTAGTAAAACAACTTGAAAGAATATTACCACTAAAGCGCTGAAATAATTATTATACATTAAAATATAGAATAAAAACCATAAATACATATACAAAACCACGAAATAACAATGTATTTAAATAAAAACATAATAATTTCTCTTGAGACTCTCCCCCCATCTTTTATCTGGGATTTAAAACACCCCTGTTTACAGGCCCCAGTGTGTTCAGGTACCTAAATCCTCTGCTTGCAAGATACCTTTGAGGGATTAAACACCCCTGATTTATCAGGCCCCTCATATTTTTAATTATATTAAATTTATTTAATATAATTAATCATTTTTTACCGCTCATACCTCATATCCTTATTGGTATTACCTCTTATAAATCCTCCCAGAGCTTTATATTGCTCTTTATCTTTTATTCTGCACCTTGTGTAGCTAGAAGGATTACTCCTTGGCATCACAGAGGCTGACAGCTCATATGACCCTGGTGGCATGGCTTGTCAGCCTGGGTGTGGAACTAACCGTGGTTAAGGGTTGTAACTGAGTTAGGTTGATGGTTTAAAGTGGTTTGGGTGATGTTTTAAGTCCTGTAAAAAGGTACTTCCTCAATCAGTAAGTCTTGTCTGAGAGGCTTGCTCTAATTGCTCTAATTAGGCGCATCCAAATCAATACAAAGTATTAATAGGCATCCAAGGAGATACTCACTTGGGTTCGTGGTGACTACCTTATTGAAGGTAGGTTTTGGCCAATTCTTGAGGTAATAAAAGTATTAAACTATAGATTATCCAGAATTGGGGGATTTTCGGAGAATGGGGAACTAAGCAAGGCAAATAACTCTAAGGTATGTACTGTGCTGTGGTGTTCTAAATATTCTCTGGGGGATAAACAACTGTTTACAGTCTGTTTATATATTGTAAGAGTTCCTCAGGGGGGAACTGTGAGCGCTTCCATGACCTGGGAGGTACTGTGGAACTTCAGGGGCAAGACAGATCCTTTTGGGAGGATCTGTTAATGTTTATGATGTGATTTCTACTAAGGCTGTGTTATGGGACACATCTTTGATCAGTAGTCCTTAGTGGGATTGGATCACATCATGACATTTGTATTAATTGATCTGTTATTAATATTAATAAGGTTATTAACTTATAATGATGTCATTTATTATTGGTACATCTTATAAGTATTAATTATTATAATATTAATAAGTTCTTTGATTAATAAGATATTAAAGTACATATCTTATACGTGAAATATTCCAATGTTAAGGAATGTGGGCGTAATCAGAGGGGAAAGAGTGACATCTGTTACTCTGGATATTTCACGTGAAAGGAGGGAAAAGGGCCTACAAGTTATGTATTTTGTATAACAGGAGTACATAGCTTAACCAGAATTATTCATGAGTTATTAATGAATATATTATTAAAGTATTTATATTAATTATTGTAATTGATGTACTTTAATAACAATAATAGTAATGTAATAATAATAATGAATGTATAATAATAATAAATAAGAATAGTAATTATTATTAGAGATAATAATAATTAATAATAATTGCAGTTACGTGGTACATGTCAGGTACTGTGACATGTACTCAGTGGCTGACACTTCCTCCCTCTAAAACAGGGTTGACTAAAAAAATTTTAATGGTTTCTTTTGTCAACTCTGTATTGTCTCAAAATTCTTTCTGAATCAGGGATCTGATCAGCTGTAAGCCATTCATCCTCTTTGGATCCACTATATCTGACTAAGTACTGTTTAACATCTTCATTATTCTTTCTAATTTTTCTATGTTGTATAACTTTCTTAACTTTAATGAGTTGGTCTTTCTCTACTGGAGGTATCACAACTCTAATGTTATCTTTCCTTGGAGGAAATTTATCATCATTATTAGGAATGAATGGTTTGATTAGACTAACTGGGAATGTGGGGTGTTTCCTTTCTAATTCTCCAGTTAATATAACTTCTACTGCATTTGCACCATGTAAAGCTTTAATTGTATAAGGTCCAACATAGGAATCCCTGAGTTTCTTGGGTCCTGATAAATTAGTAAAATTGAATGTAGAAATAAGAACTTGATCTCCAACTTTAAATTGGTGAACTTTATGGGTTTTATCCCATCTGGTCTTATTATATTCAAAAGATTTCTCTATACATTCTGCTGCGTAATTGGCAGTTTTAGTCATCATTTGATGGAAATTTGTAGCATTGGGGTGAATTGTCACTGATTTAGAGAGAACTAATTCCTTGAGGAACCAAGGTATCCATCCTCTTTCTAATTCAAAAGGAGTAATGTCAGTACTACTGTGTTTACTGGAATTATAAGCAAATTCTAATGCTGGTAATAGTGAACACCAGTCATGTGAGTAATTATCTTTGTCTTTAAATTCTAGACCATAAGCACAATATCTTCTAATCATATCTTCCAAGGTTTGAATCATTCTTTCAGCCAATCCATCTGTTTGAGGATGATAAGCTGTAGAGAACTTCAATTGAGTGCCACATAAATCATATAAACCTTCCCAGAATTCAGATGTAAATTTTGGATCTCTGTCTGTAATAATATATCTAGGACATCCTACATCAGCTATAATCTTCTGCCAAAATAGTAATGCTACGTCAAATGCATTATTTTCCTTATGACATGGCAAGAATTTAGCTCTTTTAGAGAATCTGTCAACTACTACTAGTACAGAATTGTAGTTATTCATCCCTGCTGTAGGTAATCCTGTAACAAAATCCATATTAATTACAGACCATCTTTCTGTTGGTTCTTCAATTTCCTGTAGTAAACCATATCTTTTTCCAGTAGCTTTATTTGCTTTTTGACATCTTTCAAAAGATTCACAATATTCCTTGGTTGCATTTCTATAATGGGGCCACCAAGCTATATGTTTAACTCTTTCTATAGTTCTGTCAAAAGAAAAATGTCCTGCTGTGATATTATCATGGCATTCCTTAAGAAAAAGATTAATATGTTCCTTTTTAGCCAGAACTACTACACTAGTATGTTTGGTTCTATGATATATTAATCCATCCAGAAGTGAAAATCTGTTTTCATTAAAGGCAGTAGACCAAGGTTCTTCTAAAGAATTAATCAAGTCTAGGTTTTTATGTTTACTTTGTAGAATTTCTTTAAGAGAGGAGCAATTCTTGTCCAAGTTATAACTTTCACGTATTTCATCCCAAAATTCGTCCTTCATTTCAGTAACATGAAGTCCAAGAATGTCATATGTTTCAGAAGGGTCATCATAAGCAGGATTATTTTCATCATTAATTAATGGAAAAAGGCACATAATTTTTGCTGCTATCTCTCCATCCCAAGCAGGATTTTCTGGTAGATTGTCTACAGACCATCTACTGAAACCATCAGCATTTTTATGTATATTTCCAGCTCTATGGACAATAGTCATACTTCCTCTCCATTCTTGGATTGCAATCTGCCATCTTAACATATGTCTGTTGGGAGTTTTCATACTGAGTAAACTTTTGAGTGCACTACAATCAGTAATAACTTCAAAATCACAACCATCCAAGTAGTAATATAATTTGTCTAAGGCCCATACTAGACATAAGCATTCTAGTTGGCTAGCACCATATTTCTTTTCACTGTCCTTAAGTGTGCGTGAAATATAACATATTACTCCTTCTTTGGGAATGTCCTGTAAATCTTGTACTTGATGTAAAGCAGCTCCAAGTCCTTCCATGCTTGCATCTACATATAATTTGTAAGGCTTGTGAGGGTCAGGCATTAATAATATAGGGGCAGATGTTAACATTTCTCTGATTTTATTAAATGCATCTACTCTGGGGGAAGTCATCTCATATGCAGTGTTTGGACTAGTAATTTGGTACAGGGGTCCAGTAATTTTAGCAAAGTCTTTAATGTGTTGCCTGTAATAACTAGCAAAACCTAAAAATGACTGTAATTCCTTGACATTAGTTGGCATGGGCTTAAGCAATACTGCAGCCACTTTATTCATGTCAATAGCAATACTAAGTCCAGAAACTATATGTCCAAGTGCTTTTAATTCCTTAAAACCAAATTGACATTTGCTCATGGATATTTTCATATTCATTTTTGTAACTCTGTCTAAAACTATTGAAAGTTTTTCCAAATGTTCTTTCCAGTCTTGACTAAAAATAATGATGTCATCAATGTAGATAATAAGCCAACCTTCACGTAATTCTTTGTGGAATTCTATGTCCATCATTCTTTGGAAGTGAGAGGGGGCATTCTTAATTCCAAAAGGCTTCTTTGGTACTCATAAATTCCCATATGTAATATTATTCTCATCAAATATCTACTGTCTTCATGAATTACATTCTGATGGAAACCTTTGAGTACATCCATACAAGTTATAAATTTTGCATCTTTTAGCTGAGTCAGTGCTTCACTGATTTTGGGCATGGGGTATCTGTCAGGTATGGTATAATTATTAAGACCTCTAAAGTCTCCAACCATTCTTGATTTTCCATTATGCCAAGCAATAATAACTGGGGTAGTAACTTCTACATTTTCATTTGCTCCCACTTTGCGTAAAACATTCATTCTTACTAATTCAGTAACATGCTGCTGTAGGGCTTCTCTACTTCTGGGGGAAGCAGGATAAGCAGCTTTCCTCAATGCAGGAGGATAAGGTCTAGTAGTATTAAGAATAATTCTCACTTCATGACCTCTAATGCTTCCAAAGGGTTCATCAGCAGTGGCAAATGCAAGTTTCTTTCTATGTAGCAAATTCTTCAGTTCCTTTAATTGCTCATCATCTAAAGTTTCAGCAATCTTTGCTTCCAATATTGTATTATCAAAGTTAGAATTATTAATAGAATTACATTCAAGTTGTTCCCGGTTCATTTTGTCACTTATGCCAAGTTCAAACTTGTTCATAAGGTCACCTTTGAAGGGAAAATATCTTCCATTAGAATTTATTACGTCTATTCCATAGTTAATGATATAACCATTTCCTAAAATGATATATTTCATTTGAAAATCTTCCATAACTATTAATTCAGTACTAATCTGAATACTTTGCCTGTTATGAGGGAATATAATATCTAATTTTATAATACCTAGTGGTTTTAATTTGCTGTTACAACTGTAGAACTTTTCAGAATTAATGGGGATTAATTCTTTCTTCCATTGTGGTAATATCTTATCTAATAAATTTGGACCAATAATAGAGCAGAAGGCTCCTCCATCAATTAAACATTTAATTTTAAACTTGTTACATATTATATTAGTGATATTAGTACCACCAGTCTTATGTATCTTTCCAGGATGTATCTCATTGGACAAGTGTAATTTCTTAATGTTCATAGGTTTGGATTTATCTTCCATTTTAGAAATATTAGATATGATTAATTCTTCTTTTGAAAAAATAGCATGAGTACAATGAATAGCAGAATCAGAATCATGGGAGTCAGAATCAGAATCATCTGGCAAAGATTCTCTACTAGATTGGGAATCATCATTAATTGGGACCAAGTTATCATCAATATTTTCAATGCAGTGTACTTTCTTACTAGATTTCTTATTGGGACATTTATTGGATCTATTTCCTTTCTTTCCACATTCATAACACGTAATTTCTTTCTCAGAAGTGTCTTTGGTTTCCTTCTGGTCTGATTTCCTGGAATCTTTATAATTATCTCTTTTGACAGATTTATACTTTTCTTTCTTGTCGTTTCTTTTGACATTAACAAGACTTTCCAGTTGATTAATGAATCCAGTTACATCACTGTCACTTTGAAGAACTCTACGCATCATGTCCTCAGTATTGTGATCTAATTTTCCAAGTAATTTATCATTAATAGAGGCATTGTCTACATCTCTTTCAATGGCTTTAATTCTGTTCACTTGTTGTGTAACCCAATCAGATGGTTCTACATCACTCAGTATGTCAAATCTGCTTCTTCTGAAGTTGGTTTTCACTTTTCTCTTCCATTCAGGAGTGCTAAATTTATTAATGATTTCCTTTTTCCAGAATAACCAATTTTTATTGCCAGGTACTTCTTTTTTCCTAGAATTATACCATGAATTTGCAACTCCAGTAAGAATTGAATTCAATTTTGAGCATATAATTTGATCAGGGGCATTAGTGTCTTCTTTCAAGTTGTCAATCCAATCAATAAATTTGAAGTGGTCATATTCTCCCACTCCAGAAAAGGTTAGCCACTCATTAGTCTTTGGCAGACCTGCTAACACTAATTTGTGGAAGGCCTTGTCTTCATCCAAAGTATTAATGGTGGATGTGGCCACTCTAATTGGTTGATTATTAGGAGTTGGTGTAGCAGTTTGATCCCTGCTAGGTTCAATCTGGGTACTCTGTAAAGGTGAAGGGTTCACATTGGCCAATTGAGTTGTAATGACTGGAGGAATAGATTGACTGTCATCTCCAATTTCATTAACATTATCATGTCTGCTCCTTGGTTGGGCATCTCTAGTCAGGAGTTCTTCCAACTTGTGCATGATATCTGAGTTGTTTCTGGTCATTTCTGACGTAACACATGTGAACTGTTTCTCAATTCTGTTCACTACATCTTCAAAGGTTCTAAATTGAGAATCTACTTTATTAGTAGTGTCTGATTGTAAGTTCTTAATTTTTAATTCCAATTGTTCCACTTTTTTAATCAGATCTTGGTTGGAATTCCCTTGCTCTTCAACCCAGTCATCTATTCTGGTCATAGAATTAGACAATTGTTTACTAAATGTCTTACAATGATCAGCAAATTCTACATTAAACATATCAATATTGGTATCCATTTCAGTGAACCTCTGTTGAATAAGATGTAATGTACTATCTTCTGAGTTCACCTGCTCATCTGTGGCTCTCATAGTTTTACGGCATAATTCTTGTAAATAATTGGACAGAGCTTTGTTACTATTGTTCATAGCATTTACTACATGTTGAAATGTGGTAATTTGTTGATGTTGTTCAGGGGTACAGGCAGAATTGTTTGAGTCATTAATTACTACACATGGGGAACTTTGTGTTCTAATGTTATGACTAGAAGATGGGGGACTTGTACAATTTATGGGGATTCCTCCATCTGGCGCTCTTGACGGGCTATTTTGCCTTGCTCTAGATGTTGGTAAGTTCCTTGTAAGGACCTCCCTAGGCGTACCATCTCTGAATAAATCTGGTTTCTCCATTGGGTATTCTTCCCTGTGTTCCTGGGATGTCTGGAGTTGACATTTCTGCCCTTGGGACCACGGGGATTTTGTGTTCTGATTGGAGTGTTGGAAGGATTGGGGGGAGAGAAAAGGATTCCTGGAGATAAATGAAGAGGATTGCAATCCTTTGTGCGGTAGAGGGTTGCTGGTAGCCCTTTGAGGCTGACCATTTGACGGACATCCTCCTGGCAGTAGCTTAGATGGGCTTTCACTGCATTGAAGCTGCTCCTGTTCCTTAGATCCTTTAACCAATACTTTTTTTCCTTCATCCTGTAATAAAACCTTTCAAATTTCTCTTCTGCTGTTACTAGAATCAGAGGAAATTGACTTATGATCAGTCTTTTTGCTTCTGTAAATAATTTTATTTAAGGATTCTTGTTTGCCAGGGGGCAAAACTGACGCTGGTGGAAAACCCAGTCCTGGCTCTGGCTCCCTGGTGCGGCCATTGTAACCTCTATATCTAAGGGAAGGAGGAGTCATGGTAAAAATGCGTAAATAAATTTGTTAGTAGGAGTTTTTAATAAGGAAATAAGTTGTAAAGATTAATTCACCAGATGACTTGTCTGATGGAGTAACAGAGGCTTCTCTGTTAGTGGTAATCTCAGAGGTTTCTCTAGTGTCACGCGCTGTAGTGGTCTTGTCAGACACTTTCAAGATATCCAACTCAGGGGTGAGTTTGTCTACGTTGGTGGACACTAAAAACAAAATAAAATTAGTAAAAATGTGTTATATTTTTACTGATTTAAAGATGTTTGCTTACTCTTCAGAATTGTTCTTTGAAGAGGGCTTAAAAGGGTTATTGTTTTATAGAGAAAGGAGATCTAAAGTAGTGTTAATTTGTTACTTTATTGAGAGTAATAGTAGTTGTACTATGATTTTTATGCGGTAAAATCAAGTTGCTTGTTGTGAGTATGACAAGACTTGAAAGGAGGCTGCTTTTATGTCTAAAATTCCAGGTGGAAATGACAAAAAAATGAGCTGAATTTTTATTATGATGTGCCTGAGAGGGGATTAGTCTTCCTTTCAGGTTGAGAGAGTGGATGTAAACTGATCAAATTGATCTGTTTGACAGTTAAATTTGTTAATTTTATTTGTCTTTATGTGTTCAAATCACGGAGAGACTTGACGTGATTTGTGAGATGTATTTGAAAGGGGATTATTCTTCCTTTCAGGGGGAGAAAGTAGATGTAAACTGATCAAATGATCTGTTTTACAGTTGGTTTAATTAGTTTACACTAATTTTATGTATATTTTTGATAAATCACGGAGAGACTTGACGTGATTTGTGAGATATTCCTGAAAGGGGATTAGTCTTCCTTTCAGGGTGAGAAATAATGTGTAAAATTGATCAAAAAAGATCTAAACCACTGTTAATTTTGTTGAAGTACACTCTTTTATTATGTACAAATCACGGAGTTACTCTGAAACGTGATTTGTAAGGTGAAAAAAGTCTCGACGGGGCTAATACAAACTGTTCTCGATGTGTAATAATGGAATAGATCAGACAGTTGTATTCTGCTGATTTTTCCCGTTATTTTGATGTACTCAACACCTTGATAGCTCAAGTATTGAGTGAGAAAGTCTAACGTCGACGATTCTTATGATCGGATATAAGGGTCTGATCCGTGTGTTACACTGTAGAATGTATGCTGGAACTTCCAGAAGTGCATCGGCGCACGTATGTATACTGTAGATCCTGGAATATCCGGGGAATACAGTATGTAACACGTGATAAGGCTAGAAGATCAATCTTCCGATCACCTATGTAATATGTAGTATACACCCGGTATGTACTACGGTGTGTATTACCACCGATATGCGGTAACTGTGTGTATTACCACTATGTAATTTGTGATCGAGGAGGATTTGTAGGGATCAGGAGACTAGTGCCTTGGGAATGGAGGCTCTAGAGATTAAGGGAACTGGATTTTAGTAGTGTAAATCTACTACTGCGGTTCGAATTTTCTACTCAGAATTTCTCTATGAGTAGTGGATCTACTAGAACGTAGAATTTTGAAGGGATTTTATTATAAAAAAGGCTCTTTTTTCTTGTTTTTTGATCAATATCTTCAGCCAGATATTAGGGGGTGTCAAATATGACCAAATCCACCATTATCTAATCAACTGGTTTTGAAAATCCACCATTTTTAAAAACAATGGATATTAATACAAAATGATTCAAAATTCTCAAAAGTGAAATTTTATTTGAAAACTTAATCCACTGGTTTCAATTGTGGATTTGGTCATGTTTGATACCCCCTATTGGATTTTAATTTTTTATATGTTTTTTATTTTATAATTTCGAGTTTTTCTCAATTTTTGTAGTGTTTTTATTTCTTCTTAGACTGAAATTTTGGAACCAGGCTTTGTTTTTATTGCAATTTTAGAATTTTATAGATAAGAAATATAGAAAAACAAGCTGTATTTTTTATGATTTTATATTTTTCCTGTAGTTAAAAGTAGTCAATCTTGGATCTTTGTTCCTTCTACTGTTTTTAAGGAGATATCTAGCGACTTCTGGAGGGTCACAATCCAAAAAAGGGGGAACAGACACGTAAGTATTTTTAGAAGAAATTATATCACAATATATATCATTAAAGGGTGGATTTCCTTCTTCTAAAGCTGATCTAATTTCTTTTCTGACAATTTTAGTGTGCTCTTCTTTGGTTAATACGTCAGATTCTTCAGTATTAAGCAAGGTGCCGTCAGGGGAATAAGTATTAGTGAGTCTAAGTTGTTTAATTTTAGTCCAGGTGCAGTTGTAAAACTGATCTTCTCCCTCTATGACTTCAGTTTTGATCACTAGCTGTGACGTGATGATATTTTCTGGGTTGTCCAATTGATAATATCTTTGCTGAAATAAGTTGGAGTTCTTCTTAAAGTCACAGATAATTTCTGGCATCTATCAAAGGGCCATTTTCACGAAAATTAAAAAGGTAAGGAGGTGTTAGTGATGATTTTTTAAGGGTTAAAGGGTGAAAAAATCACGGATAAATAAAGGCCAGACCCCCAATTGTCAGCCTGGGTGTGGAACTAACCATGGTTAAGGGTTGTAACTGAGTTAGGTTGATGGTTTAAAGTGGTTTGGGTAATGTTTTAAGTCCTGTAAAAAGGTACTTCCTCAATCAGTAAGTCTTGTCTGAGAGGCTTGCTCTAATTGCTCTAATTAAGCGCATCCAAATCAATACAAAGTATTAATAGGCATCCAAGGAGATACTCACTTGGGTTCGTGGTGACTACCTTATTGAAGGTAGGTTGTGGCCAATTCTTGAGGTAATAACAGTATTAAACTAGAGATTATCCAGAATTGGGGGATTGTTGGAGAATGGGGAACTAAGCAAGGTAAATAACTCTAAGGTATGTACTGTGCTGTGGTGTTCTACATATTCTCTGGGGGATAAACAACTGTTTACAGTCTGTTTATATATTGTAAGAGTTCCTCAGGGGGGAACTGTGAGCGCTTCCATGACCTGGGAAGTACTGTGGAACTTCAGGGGAAAGACAGATCCTTTTGGGAGGATCTGTTAATGTTTATGATGTGATTTCTACTAAGGCTGTGTTATGGGACACATCTTTGATCAGTAGTCCTTAGTGGGATTGGATCACATCATGACATGAGGTAATAACAGTATTAAACTATAGATTATCCAGAATTGGGGGATTGTTGGAGAATGGGGAACTAAGCAAGGTAAATAACTCTAAGGTATGTACTGTGCTGTGGTGTTCTACATATTCTCTGGGGGATAAACAACTGTTTACAGTCTGTTTATATATTGTAAGAGTTCCTCAGGGGGGAACTGTGAGCGCTTCCATGACCTGGGAGGTACTGTGGAACTTCAGGGGCAAGACAGATCCTTTTGGGAGGATCTGTTAATGTTTATGATGTGATTTCTACTAAGGCTGTGTTATGGGACACATCTTTGATCAGTAGTCCTTAGTGGGATTGGATCACATCATGACATTTGTATTAATTGATCTGTTATTAATATTAATAAGGTTATTAACTTATAATGATGTCATTTATTATTGGTACATCTTATAATTATTAATTATTATAATATTAATAAGTTCTTTGATTAATAAGATATTAAAGTACATATCTTATACGTGAATTATTCCAATGTTAAGGAATGTGGGCGTAATCAGAGGGGAAAGAGTGACATCTGTTACTCTGGATATTTCACGTGAAAGGAGGGCAAAGGGCCTACAAGTTATGTATTTTGTATAACAGGAGTACATAGCTTAACCAGAATTATTCATGAGTTATTAATGAATATATTATTAAAGTATTTATATCAATTATTGTAATTAAGGCACTTCAATAATTATAATAGTAATGTAATAATAATAATGAATGTATAATAATAATAAATAAGAATAGTAATTATTATTAGAGATAATAATAATTAATAATAATTGCAGTTACGTGGTACATGTCAGGTACTGTGATATGTACTCAGTGGCTGACATGGCTTGACAATTACTACACCATGAAAACCAAGCTTTTAAGCTTAAAACCATGCAGATTCTTAGGTTTACCTGCCTAATATAAGAAGACTGGATACTTTCCCCCAGAAAACAATCCTCCCCATCATTTTCATAAAAGGAAGATCCAACTGCATAACTCTGAACTCTCAACCACTATCCTACCCTTGTCCAAAATCTACTCAACTCAAATTTCCTTTGGAAATCATCCCCCCAATACATTCTTCATTCCTCTCTTCATAAGAAAAATTTCACCCCATCTCTAACCATCTCATTCCAATTTCCCTTTTGATTTAATTTTTTTACTTTCTCCCTATCATAAAATCTACTGCGCTGCCAATAAAAGCATTTACCTCTACCCTTTTAGGTATGAGAGATGCATTCACAACCTTTCTCTACACGAAATCATGCATCATACAGATTACATATTAATACTAACAAATGAAATAACAATCTTTTAGTCCTTCTAATTCTGACACAACTAGTCAGGTATTTTTTTATCATACAAACCCAAGATTCAATACAGGAGGAGGGTTGGATCTGAGAATTTTTATTGTCTATTTCATGTGTATTTACAATATGATATGTTAGAAAAGGTGAAGATTTCTTTCCACTGTGAATAACCACATTAGACATTGGTATAAGCTTTAAATTTTCACTGGTCCATTTTGATTCAATTAATCAGAACACAACCAAAGTCAAATTCTACAGTGAACACTACTGGGTTTAAGTTTTTTTGTTTTTTTAAAAAGAAATTATCTAAAATATATTAGGGGGTATCAAATATGACCACATCCACAATTAAAACCAAGGAAATTGGGTGGTTCCACAAAATTTAACTTTTGAGGATTCTGAACCATTTTATATAGATATCAATGGGTTTTAAAAATGGTGGATTTTCAAAACCAGTTGATTAGATAATAGTGGATTTGGTCATATTTGATACCCCCTATTGTTGAAGTTTTGGGATGATGAATATTGATCCTGATTACATTGAACTTTTGATATTTGATAGAGAAAAAAGGTGTAGCAGATTGGAAAAGAAGCAGAAATGAGATGTACAGAAAAGAGAAACTAATAGATAAACAATTTCCTACAGCAGAATGAATTGTAATAATTAATGTACTGAGTGAAATAGGTATTTTTTGGTTAGAGTGGTGAGGTGTACTGGGTAAATTTTTGATTTTCTAAAGTTTATTTTGTTGATCTGCCTTAGTATTCTTTTTCCCTTTTTCCCTGTTTTGTCTGTTTTGTCTGTTTTGTCTGTTTTTTCTCTATTTCTCTCTGCTCTAAAACCTTCTCTCACATTTAACATCTGTGGCATCTTGTAGAGTAGATTAGTAATGCAGCATGTATTGAAGCATTCTTCCTTCATCCTTCCACATATATACTCACTTCTCTTGTCTACTCTACTGCTCCAGGGTATTCATCTCCCAAAAACCACAATATAGAGGAGCAAAAACCCATGATCCTTTTGTTTAAAAAAAGAATGGTCTTATGAAACCTTGATCAGTTGTTTTAATTCCTGTGAGACCCGTCAAATATATATATTTTTCAACATAGATAAGATTGGAAACATTATCAATCAATGCCTTGGACACATATCCTGGAAAATAAAAAATCTGAATGTTTTTCAGAAAACCTTCTGGAGTGAGCACAACCACCTGAGTAGTCACACTTGGAAAATAGCTAGTTTATGGAAGCCAGTTTCCTCCACTTATGATTTTTGTCATTTCTCAAGGTTTGACTGGTGATAAATTATGGTGGAAGATTAACTTAAAACTGGAAAATTTATTCTCTGGCAATTGTTCTCCTGGTTTTTATCTTACTTTCTTTTCAATCAAGATATTTCTCTTTTCATGGGATCAACTTCAATGCATTGGAAGTAATAAAGTATATATATTATTTAAAAATCAGCATTGCAAAAGATAGAAACATTCAGATAGAAAACAAATGACAGAAGTTGAAAAGAACCAAAGAAAACCCAAAAATATGTTGGTGGTTGGGAATTGGATTATCCTTTGGTAGTACGGCCAAGAACTACTAACCAAACCAAGCTGATTTTTTTGTTGTTCAATATCATCATGAAAAAGAAAGAATTACATCCCCTAAAATAGATTGATAAAAATAATGATTCTGATGAAAAAATTCCCACCCATTAGATTAACAATTGGGACAAATGATATAACTTTATTCATGAGTTTCTTTATCCATCTTCAATTTACAATTCTTGGGTTAAGAATTAACAATATTGTTTTTTTTTCTTATTTGAATTCGAGTTTTACGTTCGAAACCCTTGAATAAATTTGGATTTCTATTTATCAAATCAATCATGACAATTGAAAAACTCATTCTATTGAGGAAAATCTTGTTCCATAAATCTGGATGTGTCTCTTGAAACCAAGATCTATTTAAACCAATTGAAAGCTGCAAAAGCATTGATATACCTTCAGTGCTTAAAAAGTTGATGATTCCAATTTGAGATTCTCCATACTTTAAAATGTTGAGTTTTTCCTGTATTTCTTGGTTGACTATTCCAAAAATAGGCAGAATTGTCTCTGATCCTATGAATTGAACTCTAATCCAATCAATGTATGATTTTTTTGATTCTTCAAGGGTTCCAATAAACTTCCCTGCATTTTTAGATATGTGTGTCACTAGTAAACAATTGCACCAGAGTGAATAAGTTAAAAGACTTTTAACTCTACGCATAAATGCATGTTTTCTTATCGGTACATGGTGCTTGTTTGTAACTTTGATAAATGTTGAGTGGGGTTTGGAATTTTTTGATTTTATCACTAATAATGGCATGTCTTCAAAGCATTTTATTTTTTCAACTTGATAATGTTTCAAATTGTAGGAACTGTGTATAGATTCAATTTCAACACAAATCTCAGCAACATTTTTCCCAAGTGATTGAATTCCATCAAAATGAAATGCTGGCATTATCCCTGAAGGTATTTTTTTGAAATCAACAGCGGAAAAACAAAGAAGTTGGTCTTGACTTGAAGAAATTTCAATATTTTTATTACACTTCTTGTTATTTAATTCCAAATAAAATGCTTCAACCAGAAGACTCCTCTCAATCATCTCACCTGATCCTTTGAGAAAATTAATGACTTGTGGATTGCCTTTGTGATTCAATTCCATTGTGATACACAGGGCAGTTTTGAACATGGTTTCTTTGGTAATTGAAGTTGCAGAAAAATATTTTATCAAATAGATTTGCAATTCTCTAAATGATGTTATGTTCATTCCACATTGTTGGTTTGGGATTTTCCCCAAAGCAGGGAGGCCAAATTCCGGGCAAAAAAATTCATTTCTAAACAATTCAATCAATTTTTTGTTTGAAGAATTTACCTCTGCTTCTGGAATTTTATTTTGAAAAAATCTTCTGAGGATAGCTGTGTTTAAAAACACTATCACCCTGGTCAGACTTTTCAAACGCCTCAAAAAAAATTGTCTTTTAATCAATTTTTTGGTTGATTCTTGGACAATTCTAATATGTTGGTCTTGAAAAAATGCATTGAGATTTCCTATTTGTTTTTTCTTATATTGAATGCGGAGATAGCGAGTAAGTGAGAGACTATCATAACCCTCAACAAGAATTGAAAATAAAGCTGGAAAATTAAGGTCTTCTATAACCCCCATTGTTACCTGACTTGAAAATATTTCTGACAATAGTTGTAGATCATCTGGTTCAATCCTACCAATCTGTGTATTTAAATAATTTTCATCTGTTTCAAATTCACCTAGATGTGTTTGCACAGAAGTCCCTGATTCAATAGTTTCCTCTAGTGGCTCAGAAAGTGAATTTGATGGGTTTTCTTGGTCTAAAGAAATCATTAATTCAATTGGATACAATAACACAGATCAATTCCTCTAATTGTTTTTAGCATTTCACAAAGATACTTACCCTGAGCATGGAGTTCATTTTCTTGAATTGGTTCATATGATTTTTGTGAGTGTGCCAATTCTGGAATAGAACCAAACTGTTTATCCTTAAGTTTCAAAACCGGATTGTATCTTTCATCTGGACCGTGGTTAGAGGATTTGACTGCTTGATCAAAGTATTCCTTTTGGATATGATTGGTCAATAAACCTGGCTCATAATGTAATCCTGAAAATTAAAACCAATAAAGAAGATTATTAAAATCAATCCAGAAGACAATGTAGGCATTCAGTTTGGTGGGTATTCTTGATTTCATTCTACTCACTCCTGGCTTTAAATATTTGATCTGGTGTTAGTTGTTCTGAATAATCTGGTGGATCAATTGGGTGATGTTGACCCCAAACTGAATCTATCCTTGGTTGTGCAGAAACAAATTGTGTATTTGAGTTACTTGGTCCTGAAAACAAGAAAAAGCTCAGTTTCATTCTAACTATTCAGGATAAATTTGACTTCAGCTCCAAAAAAATAAAAGAAAACAGGTGGTATTACCTTCTAAGAATGTTTCAAGATTACTGGCAAACCCATTTAAGGATTCCAAGGTTGTGGGAACTGGTGAACTTCCTAATATCAAAGATATGAAAACAATTATTTTTTAATCTTTGTGCCTGTTTGTTCTTTAGAGTACTAAGTTTCTATGAGAAATCTCTGTAGATATATACATAAATAAATAAATATATATATATATGTATATATCAAAAAAAGGAAAAGGAATAGCGCTTGCCAGTATCTCCAGCTTCCTGTAATCTTTCTATTGGAAGATTGTAATCAACCTGATGATTCCATTCTTCCCATGAAAAAGGACTTGATCCCAAAAGCATTTCATGAGTATTGATTTCATTGTGTTTACCATAAAATTTGTGTTCATTCATTTCCAAGCTTCCAGGTATCATTAATTGCTCTCCATACACATTTTCAGCAGCTTTTCTTTTTCCTGATAAATTTTTAATGTCTATTTTATTGAGCTGATTTTCAACATGGTTATCATAAAACAAAGCGTCATCAAGATTTGCTGTACTTGAACCTATGTGATCTTCACATGGAGGTAGATGATTAGATCCAAACAGCTGTTCATCAGTCATTAATAAAAGCCCATCGAGTGTACCATCGAGTGTACCATAATGAATATCTAGATCTGATCTGGTGGTCTCAAACTCTGGTTCCAGATTCCCAACTGGAGTACTGTTGCAGATTGAAAAGTATAGAGATAATTTGAAGACAGTTTGAAGCGTAAGAGATTGAAAGGGATCCATCCCATTCTTTCCAAGGATGTTCATAGAAGATCAATGATTATGTTTGGCTTGCCACAGTAGATCCAACAAATGTTGGAACTTGGGGTAGGAAAGCTAAGAGGTTCCTATAATTTTCAATACGCTCGTTGTGTCAGAATGGTAAATGTTATTGTATAAATGTGTAAGGTATTAGGATATGTACAAAGTTTCAATTTGCCACACATGGGACACGCAGCGCACTGGCGAAGGTTTCAAGAGACATTCAGGGGGATCACTTCAGACTTTTGCTGCCGGTTTCAGTGATTTTATGTCAGATCCAGCTGGTGCAGACTGGTTCAAAAGCTCAAAGATGAAACAAGTTGGAAACCATCTGCAGGTTCATCATCATCATATCGAGCGTGATATGAATGTTAGGTTTCCCAAATCGGCGGTCGTTCTTCACCCACAAGTCAGCCGGTGAACTCGAGCTCACCTGGAGGGTATACAGGTCCCCTTTTCCTCATGACCAAAGTGAGTAGTTCACGCCACCCCCAACCCAAAACCAACGAATGTAGACAAACTAACCCTTCTTTACCTTCGTCTCCCAGCTCTTCAGGATCTATTTACAGTAGATACCCGATCGTTTGTCTCACTAGCTCAATTGAGCCACAGTGTTTACAAGTGTTGATGATTCAAAGTTGGCTACTTCCTTGAGCGAGAACTGTCTCTCGGCACATGCCAACAGACTCGATGACCTTGGGCTATCCTCCACCACCACTTCTTGATTGATGAGGTTTGTCGTGCTTGCCTCTACCCCTTGAAGGTTCTGGCCCGCTGTGGTAGTGGCCAGAAGTAGTAACTCTGCTGAGTTTACACCTTCCTTGTTGCTTTTATCTCTTAGAGCTCCCAATCTTTCCATGTACACTGTTCGCAGGTTACTCGCAAGTTCAATCCAAAGAAATCTTGTCTTACAGTCTTGACTGACTTCAGTTCAATTCGAGCCCTTTCCCGTGTTTCACCCGCACCACAAAAATACTGGTGAATGAGTGTGAAGATATATGGGTACACGTGCAGCATAGGAAGATTGCCCACCCTCCAACTGGGTGTAGATACCCTAGAACATAAAATTATGAAGCTAGTCCAGGTCAGTTATCCCGCCGGGGATGATGACTATCTAGTGGATTCCAATGGACAAAGATTGATGGCTATTTATCAAAAGGCTCTCAATCTCATTCATCCTAAACAACCTACACTTATTAAGAGACTCAACCCCGACTCGGGAATCCTTTCCACCATCGACCTCAACCATGATTCCTCTTCCTCTTTCTCTTCCTGTCTTCCGCCTCCTGCAAAATTCACTCTGTTCAAAACTCAGTTTGAAACAAACTCACTTTGTTCAAAACTCAGTTCAAATCAGTTATTGGTTGGGTAAGTTGAATTGTTCATTTTTTTGACACATTATGTCAGCTTGCTACTATGCCAGAGACAACCTGACTAGCATCTAAAAATATAAGCAAAATAAATAAATAAATATAAATTAATAAAAGAAATAGTACAAGGTAAAATGAAAGAGATATTATAACAACAGTACTTAGAAAGAGACATTTTTACCTTTTACGCCACAATAACTGTGAAAGGTAGACATAAAACCATAAAAAAATACAAATTACTGGATATTATTTAATATTCTTATTTTACACATAAAATAACATAGGGTGCCTCAGCCAAATTACCCCCTTAACTTTACTCCTTCCCATAGTAAATCAACCTAACAAAAATTAACTACAGTAATCAAACAGGATGAACATCATAAAACATAATATAATATAAAATGAAGAAACATATGTAAAACATAGTTGAATACATATTTTAAATTTGTGGCCCGGTTGGGATGACAAGTTACCACAGATGCTCATGACATTTGTTCACAGGGTTACAGTTTCAAATAGACGCTTTGGAAGCGCAAATCTGAACCTTATTAGATGACAGTAACTGTGGTAATACTCACATGTCAACCATTGACATCATTGCCAATCTTTCATGGCTCATCCTTAGTAGTTACTACTAAGAATCATACACAGAACAGCCCTTTCTAGCCCTCCTGTTTTGCCATCAAGGCTCCAAACAAGATATTAAGAGGCTCTTCTCTCCCTATGGAATAATCCCAATCATCTTTGTATACATACACGTACCTACATAGCATTCCACCAGTCATAGTAACCAGTGTCCTGCCCTGTAAGTTGGTCTTTATAGATTTGATCATCCTGTCCTCATTTTTCCCAACTGCCCAGTCTTCAGAAAATCAAACCAACCGCCTCAGTCTGTCCAGTTAAGTCCTAGAAGATCCCCTTCCTTCAAGAAAATAACAGAACAGGAAGTCCTTTTCTGTCAGGAGTTGTGGCCCTTCTGGCCATCTTTACTGGGATCAAAACAACCCCTGCTTGTAGGCCCCAGTTGTATCAGGTCATCAATTTCCTCTGCATTTGCACAAAAACCTGTGGAGGGAACTAACCCACCCCTGCTTGCAGGCCCCTCCTTAAAAAATATATTAAAATATTTTTAATATCTCAAAAAACACCTTATTGTCACCCTTATTTTATCCTTGAACCCTGTTTAGCTAGAAGGATCTTAGTCCTTGGAATCACAGAGTGTGACACATTATTCTTTCAAAACTCCACAAGCTGCCAAAGAATCAATCAGAAATTTGTCAGATAGCCAATTATGTCATGGATTGTAATTTACCAGTAAGCTTAGATGATTCATTACCTTGATTAACTAACTACCAGCCTTACCATTTCTATAGCCAACAAAGACGGGGCTGAAGTAACAGACTCTGTTAATCAAATGCCACCCTCTTTCTCTGAAGCCCTTGTGGCAATCCTGTGTAAAGACTGTAATTCTGTTTCTCCAGCAGATACCAAATTCTAACTTCATGAATTAAATTGGCTTGATGTAGCTTACTCAGTGTAAGCCCTGCTCCTCAAAAGATTACACAAATATGTCACATGATTACCCAAGCATTTTTCTGTCTTGTATTTAGTCTTACCCTTTCCCTTTCCCTAGACAGCAGAGAACTTTCTCTTACCATTTCCTCCTCCCTTTGTTTCTCAATCCCTCTCCTCTTTTCCTTCCTGTGTATATACTGATAGAGAGATCTGTCTCTCCCGTCTAGACGCAATACATCTCACATTGGTACTAGAATTGCTCCTCTGTGTCTCAAATCCAACGGTTCAATCCATACGGAACTAGTGAAGGGAATCAACCCTCACACTTTTTTTTGAGAACCAAGATATGTATTTCTAGTTCAGCAGATAGTGAATGTAGTAGTAAAGATCTCTCAGTGCCCGTATAATACAAAAATAATGATAATATTGGAAAGAAAGGAATAATGAAAATGAAAAAGAGAAAGGACAAGATGAAAGAGTAATGAAATGTGGTGTGCTTATTAGAATATAATAACAGAGGTGGAAAAAGGGGTTTTTGTGAGGAAGAACTACTGGGTCTAATTTTTTAGCAATATTTAGTCTACTACTGTTGTTTCAATTTGTCTCTCCTTTGTCCTTATCTTCTTTTTATGTTATTTCACTACAGGGTTGCTGCACCTGCCATCTCCATCTTTCTCCCTTGGTACCACAATACTTATCCTTTATCTCAGCCTCCATTCCTTTGTCTCTTTAACAGATGATGAGACTGGTCTAGACTCTCCTCTACCAAGTATTCCAAAATCTATATTTATCATCAAAGATGGAGAAAAAACAGTTTTGAACTCTCTGAAAAATACAAACGCAGGGGCAAAAAATTCATACAATGGCCAACACCATGGCTCTCATCTCTATAAACTGTGATCCAATCCTAGTTGGTACTATCATTGACAAAAGTAACAACAATCCTCAATTCCGTTGGAAGCTTGTAAATGCCCACTTTCTCCCAAAAACTATACAAAATCAAATGCCATACTTAAATAAAACATTTACTCAATCATTCAATTTCTCAACAATTCAAAAAGAAGCCAAGGATCTTCAAGAGAAAGCTACACAGCTTGTGAATCTAATAGAAGACAAGACCACAAAACCCACAGTACTCCTTGACATGGTTACTGCCATGTCTATAAAAACAATCTCCCAACCAAACTCCAAGTTATGGGAGAATTACTTATACAAAAATGTGAAATTGAGATGACCTCACTATTAGAATTGACGCCTTATGATAAATTACTAAAGACCAAAACCAGACTGAAGAAATAACATGATCGAAAGAATGATTTAGATAAGAAAGAATAATGAAACTTGTCGTACCACTTTTATGAACAAAGATTTATAAATAAGTTATGAAGAATATAGGGATAAGGATCGGAAGTAGAGAGATGGCTGAAGACATCTAGAATGAAGATAGTTCAGAGATGACAAGCAACAAATCAGTGGAAGAATAACAATAAGAATAATAAAGAAACAACCAACTTATGAGAATTTATCAGGTTTTATTTTTAAAGAGTATAGTCAAGTTGGTTTATAGAGTGTGTAGAGAAGAGTGTGAGAAGGAGATGGAAAGTAAAGAAAGAAAGAGAAAGACGTGATGTAGAGTATATATGATGAAAGGTTTAGAATGAAGGAGTTAGGCGAAGGGAAGAGATTAAGTCGATGAAAGAACAAGGATAGGAAGATCAACGACAGAAGAGATAGATTGATGATGAGAAATTAGAGGGTTTATTGTTGATGAGAAAGAGGAGAGATTTCAACGAGAAAATAGAGAACGGAAAAAGAAGGGATAGAGAAAATAATAAAGTCAGATAAAGCGTTGAGTGATGTTGATTAAATTAATTTAACAATGATGTCATTGATGATTGTTTTTAATGACATCATAGGTGGCACAAAAGCGCAGAGGGTTACTTAAAATAATGGTGGCTAAGGTAAATATTAAAGAATTTCAACACTCACCCTCAATAAAAACCACCCTTGAAGAAATTAGAAGCTATTTACAACAATATAACAGTCAATCTGAAAGTACTCAGGCTCTGGCTGCCTCTTGAGATTGATCCAGATTCAAGAACACTTCCTATCCTTGCTGTTCCAACAGCAAACATTATCCTATTTCTCCACATCTAGAGGCTTGATGTGTTGAAATCATTGGGTACCCCAAGCAAGAATCTGCTCTACATTTGTCTCAAGAAGAGCACATTCTGGACTCAGGGGCCTTGATTTCCATGGTAAACAATTGATCTTGCTTCCTGAATTTCTCCTCAGACCATCAAGCTGCCTACCTTGCAGAACACTCAAAGATCTACACAGAAGGAAAAGGATCTTTTAAACTACATTCTCCTGATAAAATTCTCACCTTGAATGAGTTTTTATTTTTTCCTCAACTCAAGTACAACCTAATAAGTCACTGTCATCAAAGCCGGACACTCCCTAGTCCCTGACAGTCAGAGATTTTACTGGTTGTATGATCTTCATGTATTCCGTTGAGTGTGTTTGTGGTGGTTTTGGGAAGGATGAGGAACACACAAACATGTGGCCGGGAGTGAACTTTGATTCAGAGATGGCTGCACCGATACAGAGTACAGAGCTGGAAGAGTACAAGACTTGAGAGCACAATTTTCTTCTGATATTCTGACAAAACCCCATGCTCAAAGGGGCTCAGGCTATGATACCAGAAGCTGAAGATCCTTAAGATCTTAAGCTCCCTTTGTATTGAAGCTTTAGAAACCTCTTTGGGGAAGAAATCTGCTAGTATCTGATTAGTTGGAATATACTGCAGGGTGACTGACTTGATTTTGCCGGATAAAGTGGTGCTGGGGTTACATTTGTTTTTTCTTGTAGTTGGAATGGTTTGATGTGTTATTGTCCAGAGCAATGGCCCCCTTATTTTCTTCAAATATTTGAGTTGGCCCAGGAATTTTGACGTTGAAAATCTTCTTGAGCAGTGTCTTGATCCACATCAGCTATTTGGTTATGTCACCAATGGATTTTTACTCTGCTTCTGTTGATGACAAGGACAGAGTGGTTTGCTTCTTTGATTTACAGGATATGATATTTCCATCAAGCAAGGAAAAGGTTTCCAGAAACTGACTGCCAAGACTCAGGACATGAAAGCCAATCAGCATCCGCATAACACACCAGGTTGTCTAACTTGGTTGTTGGCTTCACAAAGCGCAGTCCCACATCCCTGGTGCCTTTGAGGTAGTAAAACACTTGAACTCCTTTTTCTCAGTTTCTGGTTCCCAGATTGTTCAGAAATTGTGATAGAGAGCTGACTGCAAATGTAATATTGGGCCTGGTTGTGAAGCTTAGTTAATTCAGTGCTCCAACCAGCAACTATTAATTGTGCCTGGTCTCCAGCTGCACTAGCTGCTCATCATACAATGCCCATACCAGTTGTCCACCCAGTTTTATGGATGTAGGTGCCGGGAATAGGTCTTGAAGTCCAAACCACTTGAGTTGAGTATTGATTTAGTGCCGTTGCAAGAGATTAACAGCACCCAGTTTGTGTTTTAGGTCCATTCCTAGAAGAAGGCTTGACATTCCTAGATCCTTCATTCAGAACCTGGATTGCACTTGATCTTAGAATTCCTCAGGGTTCTTGCTAAATATAGCAAGGTCATCTACGTGCAGATAGAGAAAGGTCCCCTTCCTCCAGAAGACGCAAGGTTCCACATTGCCCCTTTTTAAACTGTTGAGTTTTCTGACACTCATTGCGTGCAGCGCCTCAAGCGCCCTAATGAATGAAATGAAGTTTACAACCGCTTAGGTTTAATCAGATAAAGGATAAAAAACCAAGTGGAGTCATTCTTTGTCCCTCAGACTTGAAAAGACTCTTGACTTCTAGTAACTTGCTCAACTTAACTCCTAACTTCTTCAAGCTCAAGACCTCAAGATCTTTGGCTCAATTGCTCACTCAAGTACTTTGCCTGTAAAGTCAAAGTCACTCATTCACATCACTCAAATTATTTCAAATCTCCCTTCTACTCTTCTCCATTTGTATATCAAGAATTATCATAGATATATTATCCTGATTCTTAGTCAAGGCTTTCTTTTTGATCATGTCCTTTATTTGTGCTGTTTTTTTATCTATCTTTCCATTTCTCTTACCTTTCTAAATATTCTCTTTCTTTTTTTTGTTGATGAAATCGCTAATCCTTTTCTTTATTGATATTATTTATTTCTTTTTATTCTTTGTTTTCTTTTTCTTTCAATAGTTGCTACTGTCAGATTTTTCTCAGAACCTATC
Organism: Puccinia hordei; assembly: GCA_007896445.1. Classification (NCBI taxonomy): domain Eukaryota; kingdom Fungi; phylum Basidiomycota; class Pucciniomycetes; order Pucciniales; family Pucciniaceae; genus Puccinia; species Puccinia hordei. The sequence continues at coordinate 575,131 of RDRW01000020.1, forward strand.
AAGTCCTCACTAGTTTACACTTCATTTCATCCAATTAGCAGTATTCTTTCTTCATTCTTACTCTATCTTTTTCTATTTTTCCAGCTCTTGTAATTCTTTTTATCTGATTCTTTCTCTTTACATTTTTAGCCTGGTTTTGGTTTTCTAGCAATTTTATCAAATATCCTGTAGAAACCCACTTGGAACAGCCATGTTACGAGCATTTTTTGCCACACATTTGGAGCTTGCTTTGATCCACAGATGGCTTTTTGGAGTTTCAGCACATGATTTTCTGGCACTTAGACCCCTGGTGGCGGATTAAGGTATAATTTTTCTTTGAGAGGTGCATTAAGGAAAGCACTTTGAATATCTATTTCATCAGATACAAAGCCCCTCTTGACTTCAAAAATAATAAGCATTCAAGCAAAAAAAAATTCCCCATTGGCACATATGTATTGAGATAGTTGTACCCCTTGTGTTGTTGAAATCCCTTTGTACACACAAGTGCTTTGTACTCTTGAGGAATGTTGAGCTGATCATTCTTTACTTTAAACACCCAAGTACAATTTATCCTCTTCTGGCTGTTATTCTTCTTCACAATGATCCATATATCATGATCCTCCATGTTTGAGATTTCTTTGTCAGTGGCCTGTTTCCAGAAAGAACAGTTGGCCAAGTTTCCTGCCTGGATGTATGAGGTCGGAGTATTATCCTCAAGGTCTTCAGTCAGGTAAACCAGAATATCTCTGCCCAGTCAATCAACGGGTAAGGTATTGTCCTGTGAGGTGGAGCTATCAATATTCGGTTGGGTGACTGGAGCAGTTATTGATGCCCCACTTCCCCTTTCTGGGGTGATTGCAAGCTCTGGAGGGGTGTCAGGCATTATCATTCCTTGAATATTGTTGGATGGTAGTGCGTTTGATGGTTGAGAGTTTTTCTTCAAATCAAAAAGATGTTCATTCTTTTCTGGAATGTGATCCTCAAGTCCTGGAAATATATATTTGTCAAAGGTGATTTCCTGTGTTTTAACAACTTCAATGCATGTTGACATGTAGATCTGATATGACAAGAAGTCATTAAAAAGCCAAGCATGATTCCTTGTTTGGTGGTAGCACTGCCAGCATAATTTCCTAGGATGAATTCATCCCAGTTAAACTGGCATGCACTCAACCAATTAAAACTTGGTTGAAATCAACTGATGAAATATAAATCCAAGGGACCCCCCTTGGTTTTATATTTCATTGGTTGAGGTCAACCTACTTTGAATTGGTTGTTTGCATCCTAGTTTAACTGGGATGAACTAAACCTATGAAATTATGCTGGCAGTGTAGGAAATAGCTTGAAATTCCCCGCCTCCTTTGGAACCAGCATGTATGCAGCACAACCAAAAGTCCAAAGTGCTTCAGATTTATATTTCATCAGTTGATTTCAACCAAGTTGAAATTGGTTGAGTGCATCCAAGTTTAAGTGGGATGACTTCATCCTAGGCAATTATGCTGGTAGTCCTAACTAAACCACTACCACTAAATACAATAACCACTGTGACCAAACCTCTGTAGGTTGATGATAAAAAAGGGAACCAAAAAGGGAGAAAGAGGCCTCCTTATATATTGAAGAGTCAGGGATTTATGCTTCAGGGGAGCTCCTTGTGAGTGTGCTATGCCACAGAATTTTGCCTTGGGAGTGAATTAAGCTTCAGGAAACCACCTATAAACCTTATGTTCCTGCATATACTGCAACGGTGGGCCGGTAAGCTACCCTACACTATTTGGCCACTAACTGTTAGTGAAGCAGGTATTTTTTTTTGCCAGAAAATTTGTAGTGTTAGCTGACACTACACTCCGCTAAACTAACAGCTAGCGTAGCAAGAAATTTTGCAGTCAAATTTTTTGTAGTGTTAGCTTTGGGAAATAACCGCTACACTAACAAGTAGCATGATTGGTTTTTTGCTAACACATTTTGAAGTTTCCATTAGCGCAGCGGCATTAGATCTACACTACACTACGCTAACTGTTAGCTGTTAGCTGATTTTTTTCCCGCTAAATGTTAGCTGTTAGCTGAAGTTTTTCCTGCTAAATATTTCCATTACACTATGCTCAAATAGTGGATTTGCTTTTCCCGCCAACTGGTGGTTTCAGCAATTCAGATGGCTGCATTAGAAGAGAAATCCAACGTCTTTCTTTTGCTTGAATTATTGAAACCAGGACCAAAACTTTAGATCCACAAAAGTGAAAAATCTGGAAAGAATTTTGTGGGTGGATTACATCCCTTCTTTTTTTTACCAATAGTTGGTGTGATGGGATTGAGCAAAGACAAGGGTGTGGGAATGGTGAAAGTTTTTCCCTTGCACAATTTGTGTTGTGTTGAGGCTTTGATGCTTCTAAATTAGGATTTTCATGCCTCTGATAATTCAAACAAGCTCCCAAGACCGGTGTAATCCCAAGATCCATCATTTAAAATCAAAGGCATTTAAATAGGGGGTATCAAATATCACTAAATCCACAATTATCTAATCAACTGGTTTCAAAAATCCACCATTTTTAGAAACCATGGATATCTGTATAAAATGAAAAGCAATTTGTTTTTGAAAAAAAAAAATTGAAGATAGAAGATAGAAATTAAAAATAAGCTTTTTTGATTGCTGTACTTGCTCAAGTACAGCAGGTACAACAGCATTTTGATTGCTTCACTTGTGAAAGTACAGCTTTTTGATTTCTTTACTTGCACAAGTACAGGATCCTAATTGAGCAGAGTGACCAGCTTTGACCTCAGACAAGGAATTTAACACTCCTGCTATATTAACATTAACTGCAAAATACTTAATTGGTGTCACCCTCATCACACATCATAATTTATGATGAGGGTGACACCAAGTAGGTAAGGATTGTGAATTGATTGAAATTTATAGGAGCTCTCCAAACTCGCTGGGGCACCTGACTGACCCCCCTTTGAGTTTTCTTGATTGGTGTTAACCTCATCACTACTCTGTTAGTATAGCAGGAGTAATAAATTCACCTGTCTGAGGTCAAAGCTGGTCTACTCTGCTCAATTAGGATCCTGTACTTGTGAAAGTAAAGCAAGCAAGAATCCGCAATTGCAAAAGTGAAGCAAACAAAGTTTTGTTTTAACTCCGGTACTTGAGCAACTACAGCAATCAAATCTGGTTATGTTTAATTTCTACATTTTTTTTTTTTTTTTTTTTTTGATTTTTCCTTTTTTTTTTTGGGCATTAATAAAAAAAACCCGGTTCGTCCGCGTTTACACCGTTTTTACGCAGCGGCAACGTAAAAACTGCTGCACAGTACACCCGTTTTTCCGCTTGTACACCCAGTTTTTTTATTTATTTCTTTGCGGGCGGATTTTCATTGTTTGTCAAAATTATAAATTTAGTTATTAGAATTTCAGGGGTGCAGAATCTTATGTTAATATTAACTTTGCAAAACAACCATCCCTTCTAATTCTTTTTGCCAATCCACCCGGTTTTTTCAAACAAAGTCCCCACGGCTTCATTTTCAGGGTTTTTCAACATTTTAAAATTTCTTAAAGCACTTCAAGGAGGGTAGAATGTAATGTGATCAAAATTCTTTTTTAAAAATCATTGGTTGGAATTTTATGATTTTTGGACACATTTTTTTTCCAAACACTGTCAAGTCTGTTATTCAAGATGTTCAGGCAGTTGTTACATGGTTTCCTAAAATGTAGAGGGTGAAGAATTTATTGGAAACAAATACTGATTAAAAAAGGGACTTGTTCTCAGATCTCATGAAAAATAAATGGAAATATAAGGCACAAGGTAAGGAAAATAGTTAAATAACTATTCAACATCAACAATCCTGGCAGATCTTCTGTTTTGAGGGAAAAGAAATTTTTCCCCAAGGTCCAGATTGGGCTGAATCCACTCTTTCTATACCAGAGCTTCCTCTTCAGCCCAATTTTGCCAATATGGATCAATCCTAGGGGCAGGCCATATTTCAGCCTTAACAGTGAAGCTGATGAGGTGTAGAAGACTAGGAAGGAGTATGAGACACATGGGGGTGTGGGGGTTTGTGGAGAAGAGAGAGGAATAAAAATGGTGGGCATTGGGCCAGAAAACAAGGCCACAGGTCTTTTGTAAGTGTCAGCCATCAATTATCCATGAGCAGGGAAGGTCATCCATGTCAGCCTACATGATGCCAAGGACAAGTCCTTCTAGCTACACGTGGTGCAAAGATATAAGGAAAGAGTTTTAAAACTCTGGGTAAGTGATAAAAGCTATAATTCCCAAAGAATATTGGGGAATTGTGACGTAAAAAATAGAAAAAAAGGATAATAATTATATTAAATAAATTTAATATAATTAAAACCAGAGGGGCCAGATAAATCAGGGGTGGTTTAGATCCCTCTAAGGTATCTTACAAATAAATGCAGAGGATTTAGGTACCTGGAACACTGAGGCCTGTTGGCACAGGGGTGGTTTAATCCCAGGAAAGGAAAAGGGGGAATATCTTCAAGACAAGGGTCATTACTTACTAGTAATAATCCTAGAGAGAGCTTGAGGATATTCTGGGTTGAACAAGACAGTTTTGGGCGCTTTTATGGGTTGATTGTGTAGCTGGTTGGACACTGTAGTGTTGTTGGGGAAGACAAGGCTAAAGAATAACTACTAAGGAACTTACCAGACTGTTGATTAAGATGTGTATCTAAAGTAAATGGTGGTAAGTAATCTAGTGGGTATTGGGAAGCATGAGGAGCCTTCTTTGGGCGGTTGAAAAGCTCCTTAAATAGTCTTGAGATCCCTCTGGGGACCCTGTAGGTATTTGTTGTCCAACTTGTGGGAGCTTTGACCACATTTTGGCCATTTTGGCTTTATTGGTGACGCTACAGCAGCTATTGCTTAGAGTACATGTCACCAAATTAACAAACATTGTTTAATTTTATTATTTTATTATGTATTGTGTTAATTACAGTTTATAGTACATTAGTACTGGTTGATATTGATTAGTACCAGTGGCATATTTGTATTTCATAATAAGCCACATTGCTTGTTTTATACTGTTGTTCAGTCAATACTGTAGTGATTTTGTGTATATAATAATAATAAAATGATATAATTACTTATTCTAGTCCCCAGTAATCTTTATTACATGTGTAACATAAGTAATGAAGTTACTGGGGCGTGTTTTTGTTGCCTTGAGTGTACCTATTGTTGGCTTTGGTGTCCGCGTGCCACGCTGAGAGCCTGTAAGGGGTCTGATGCTTGCGTGGGGGCTTATACTCCAACTTTGGAGCGGGCTCTCAGTCACGCGGGTTGAATTCAAGGTATGCGGACTGCGGTACTTGGGGTTTGAGTAAAACACAGTGGATCTACACTATCTCCCCCAATTTACACAACACCTCATTTCTGTGACTGGAAATGGGGTTTAAGCATATGTGTATGTATATATAAGCATACAATAATGCAAGTGCCTTTTATTTCTAAAGGTACTTGCTAATTATAAATTGCTAATTCACATAATGAAGGAGTGAGAATTAGGGGTACCTATGAGTGAGGTACCCCAGGTTAATTTTAGCGTAGATTCAGAATATCAAATAATATCTTTAAATTTTATTTGATATTCTATGAAGTTTTTTAAAAAGTAGTGTAAAAGCTTGTGACAGGTTGGTCTGTCATAGTAGCAAGCTGACAATCCAGTACTTCAGTGGGGCCTGTGCTTTTCCATCCCAAGAGAGTGAATTTATTTCATCCTTGTGGATTGAGCCCCATGTGTTTTCTAGCATCCAATGATTTGAATATAAAGGGTTCAATTTGAGTTCTTCTCTCACTTCTTTGCAAATATTGATTCATTTGTCTGAGGAACATCCCATGCTGACGGCAGCAGCTCAAAATCCACAATTCGCATTGCCTTTGACATCAGTAATTTTAGAGAGATGTTGGATGGCTTCTTTGGGATGAATGTGGTCTTTGTACTTGTACTGAAGGATAAACTTAGAACAGATTATTTTATATAAAATCAATAGCCACATTATTGTATGTACTCCAGCTGAGTGCTTCAGACAAATAGATGTCAGGATTAGATATTGAGCTTGCAGTCATTGAGGTCTATGAAAGGGGTAACCAATAAGCTCAGAATTCAAGATCTCTCCAAAAAAAATTAGACAAACTCACATCAAAAGGCCTATAAGCTTCATCTTCTGTCAAAGTGTTTTCATCTGTCTTGGTCCTTTTAACTGATTCAAAATTCACATGTTTGAGTATTTTTCCAGACCTCTAATGTGCCAAAACTTCATGTAACTTCAGTATAATTAATGTACTCAAGATGGAAATCAAAAAGCTTACAGTCTTAATATTGCCTCCTTCATCATTGTGAGAATACAGCGTTGAGGGGTCTAACTAGAACCCTAGCTGCAAGGATTGGTAAGCAGATCCATCCTGCAGTCCGTCAACAGACGCTTAGGCTGATGAATAAAAATTCAGACGCTCCAGAAATAGGCAGACTGAAAGTCAAGAACCAACGTCTCGCTCCAGAAATACTTGGCAGGATCTCAGACAAATCCGAAATCGGTAAGTGTCTGTTATTCTTAAGACAAGCCAGGAGATCAGCAAATTCTAATGATGCACAAATGTGATCAATATTTAGAAAAAGAACTCAATTGAAAACAACTCCAAAAGGACTAACAAGTCTACCACAACACCAAAGTGATTGTGAGTATTGAGAATAGAACAATTGTCTAAATAGACAATCCTAATAAGTAGACAAAGCTTGAAGCTATTCACTAACGAGAACTACCACTTCATCTCTCATTCTTCTCTCAACGACACTATCTAGAAAAGCACAATTCTATTTCTTACCAATCCTCTCTACTGCTACTATTCTACTTGATCATTTCTTTATTTCTCTCTTTCTCTCTTGAACACCAGAAAAGGAAAATCGCTTGTTGCTCTTAGGTAGAAACATTTACCCATGTTGTAGACAAGCATTATCAATTAACTTAAATTCATATCTTAGTTATTCCAAATCTTTTAATCATCTGAGTCCTGTTGAATGATTTCATCCACCTCTGGAAGTTCTCCACTTGATTCAGACTCCTCCTGACTTTCCTCTTCTGTTGGAACAGCCTAGAAGACAAGGAGAAATAATTAGATGTGATATTTGAGTGAAGAATAAAGATTAATCATTACCTCTGATTCCACAGATTCATTCCTCTTCTTATGCCTACCACGTCCTTTTGTCTTGGCCAAAGGTTCCTACAAGTTCACAAGAAATCAGTAACCAAAGAAAAACAGAAAAGAGATAAATGAATAAATACCTTGTTTTCTATCACCTGCTTCCTTGGCCTTCCTCTTCTTTTCTTCTCCAATTCTGTGTATTCATATCCTGAAGGATCCCTTTGTGTTTACTTTTGCGCCTTTTGGTCTTCCTTGTCCTTGTTGATCCTTGCAAAAGAGAGGTTCCTGGATGGCCACAGTGGTGTAGTTCCCTTGAAAGAGCTTCTTGATTTTGCCAATCTAGAATTCTAAAGAACCTGTGACTGAAATTTCTTAAAGATATAAAACCAGAACTAAGAGAAAAACAAGCTTAAAACAAATTTGGTAAAAAAATTTGTTTGAAAAAAAGAGACGGACCCTAATAGATGTTTTAATTCTATGACAGACTGTCTGAAATATTTAGAGGATTAGAAGTGAGGATCTAAGATTTGTAGTAATTGATTTTTAGAAGATCAGTTTTTGATGTGAGAACACATTTAAGAAATAATGATGAGACAAACCCCAACAGTAGGAATAAAGATCAGGATTGTGAGCCTGTGTCTCTTATGTGATTGCAGGACACAAGAAAGGGGAACCAAGTAATTTATTACTTAGTAGAAAAATAGTAGTAATCTTAAAAGCCAATAAGAAAAGAAAGATCTTAAATAATCTGGGAGCTGCCTACTGAGGGTCAGCCTCTTCTTCCACAATGAAACTGCGAGAAGGAGCCTGGTCAAAGGAAACTGAAGCCAGTCAATCTCTTTCTGTTCAAAAGAAACTGACACAAGGATCCTTAGATGGAAAACCAGTTGATTTTCCCTGGATAGAATCAACAAAAATACAAGGGGATATGATCTAAGAATGATCAAGCAATTTATTGCTGGTCAAGGCTTTAATCAAGCAGGATTGTATCCTATGGGTTTATTCCAATAGTGGGTTGCCAATGATTTAGCAGGAAAAGAAGGAAGGGGGGAGGGAGGATAAGACAAACCAGACAGACTAAGGATACTGGATTGTAGAATGAATTGAAGAGTTAGAAGAAGAATGGACTCACTGGTTGATTAAATGACAGTAGAACTGGGAAATAATCAGAGAAGTGAGGGCCTTACTTAATATTCCAAAGCCTTGGTAAGGAAGCTGCTTGAGTTCAACTGATAAAAGTCCTTTTTCCTGAAGTGTGTGGTTTTTGTGTGGTATTCTGGAGTCTGTGTATCTTCTGGGGTGTAGAGGATACTCAGACTCGAAAATTTGCATAGCTTGCTAACATAATCAGTGCTTGCTTGGAGTCAGCTTGCATCTGAAACACTGTGCAGCAGTTTTTATCATAAAATCACTAATAATTCACTGACTATGTGAAGGAGTAAGATATGGAGAAAATGCTCAGTCTTGACTAGGGTTAAAATATGATGAGGAAACAGAATCTGAAGTCAAAACAACATGAAAAAACCTGATTGTGAAAACATATGAGACAGTTGTGACTTAAAGAAGAAGATAAGATAGACTTTAGGTCAGCTGTGCTGGCTCTAAGGCTGACAAGGATGATAAGTATTTGATGGACTTTGAAAGTGAACTACTTGATGAGAACTGAGAATAATTGATGTTTGATCAGCTTGAGTAGGAGATTGTTATGGTCTGATCTGGGGAGAGGAAGGCACTGGGGTTCTGGGGTGTTATGGTCTGATCTTGGGAGAGGAAGGCACTGGGGTTCTGGGGTTTCTGGGGTTTTGGGATCCTATAATGTAGATTGCAGGATGAGGAAGGGATGTGGATCCTTGTCCTGACAGAATATATAGTGGCCTTTCTGTGACATGTACGCGATAGACTATCTACATGTGGTGCGGGCTCTGGTGCGGGCGGGCCTGCAATACGGCTCATGACATTATCCCCCTTTTAAAGCTTAATCCTCCACTCGTTGTCCAATACTATAAAAAAAAAAAAAACCACCTCTTATCAATTCCGTCCCTCACTTCCTTCTCCACGTCTGCCGATGAGTAGTTGCCGCATTTGGAAATCTTGAATTAAATCCCGCTACCAGTTCCTCGCAATTCTTCAAGTTTTCCGCCGGTTCCCATGAGTTCTCTTCTGCTCCAACTCCCTTCCAGCTAACTAGATATTGGGTCTTCCCGCCTCGCCGTCTACAGTCCAGTACCTCTTGAACCTCCCACTCGTCCCCGCCGTCTACTCTGTTAATCACTAATCCTAGTATATGTGTTATTGGGAAGAAAACTCCCCCAGGGGAAAATACATTTTGAAGAGATGAAGAAATATACATAGTGTTTGTAAATACATAGTTTGGTTGTTGAGAAAGATAAACCCATAACATACTATGTATATAAAATATGTATATAGAAATAACTAATAGTATGAGAAAATATAAATATAAATATAAAACCATAATCTGACTCAACATACTCTAATTGGTTCTGGGTCCTCCTTCCGCCGTTCTGTGATTTCGTCGGGTCTGTGTTTGCGGAGTATTGACACATGATATACGGGATGTACCCCCTTCATGGATATAGGGAGTGTCAGCTTATACACGGATTTTGAGATTCTGTTACAGATAGAAAAAGGTCCCAGCCATCTATGTTCCAATTTTGGGCTGGGGCGGGTTGTTGAAATGTTGCAGCCGTCTAGCCATACTTCATCCCCTATTTCCCATTCCGGTGTTTCCCTTGTTTTCTTGTCAAATTGGTCCTTCATTGTCTCTTGCGCCTCTTCCAAGCAATACTTGAGCTCATGTTGAACCTCCGCAAGGTGGCGGAGTCGGCCTTCCACCGCGGGAATGCATTGTTCTGTAGAGGGTGTTCCGCTGTATGCTGGGTTGAATCCGTAGTTGGCTTTGAATGGGGAAGCTCCTGTCAATGTGTGGTCATTATTGTTGTAAGGAAATTCGGCCATGGGGAGGAGCGGGGCCCAATTGTTTTGTCGGTAGCAAACAAAGTGCCGCAGGTATTGCTCGACTGCCTTGTTTGCTATTTCAGATTTTCCATCTGTTCTTGGGTGGTACGCTGTGGAGGGTTGCAATCTAATTCCCAGGCGGGAGCTCAATTCGCGTGTGATTTGGGAGATAAAGATACTTCCCCGGTCTGAGACAATTGTTCTGGGGGTTCCATGCAGTTTCCATAAATGTTCCGCCATCAGTTCCGCTAGTTGTTCCGCATTCATGGTTTTCCTGCATGGGATAAAGTGCGCCATCTTGGTCAGTTGGTCTACTACTGTCAATATACTGTCAGTTGAGCGGGATTCTGGGAGATCGGTGATTAAATCATAGCTAATGTCTGTCGACGGGCCTGCGGGGATTGGGAGGGGTTCTAAGGTTCCAAATGGCCGTTGGGTGCTAGATTTGACTCTTTGACAGGAATCGCAGCGGTCCACGTACTGGTTGACAAATCTCTTCATCCCATTCCAAACAAAACTCCTGCGTACTAATGCCAAAGTGCGGGATCTGCCTGGGTGGCCTGCGGACTTTGTGTTGTGTCTACTTTTGAGGATTGTTGCCCGCAATGCCTTGTCCGCTGGCACTACTATCCGTCCCTTGTTGTAGAGTACTCCGTCTGCTTCCGTGTACCTGGTGTGGTTCCCTGATGGATTGCGCAACAGCTTAATCCAGTTGGTCAATTTTGGGTCAAGCGGGGTCAGTTCCCTAATCTTGGCAATTATCTCAAGGTCAGATAAGGCTAGGTCATCTTTTCCTCCGTCCCCCAAATCAGTCCCCATCACGTTGACTTCAAACCAATGTTCACTATCCTCCATTTTGATTGATTCTTCCAAAAACCAGCTGTCCAATTCCGCACATTCCGCAACCTCCTCAAACGTCCGCTCTGTGATGTTACCTGGTTTCAAAAGTTGGCCAAAAGTCAGCTTTTCTCCTGGTGCTGGGGCAAGGTCTGGTCTGCGGGACAGGGCATCTGGTTTCGTTGATTGTTGTCCTGGTTGGAATATGATCTTGAAGTCGAAACACCCCATGGTTTCCGCCCATCTTGCCTGTCTTCTGGTGAGTTGTTTGGTTGTCATGAAGCTTTCCAGGTTACGGTGATTGGTGTACACAATTGCTGTCAGGGGGTGCGGGTTCCCCTCTAGGTATTGCCGCCACTCTTTGAAGGCAGCCACAATAGCTAGTAACTCCTTGTCAAAGATCTCATAGTTGCTTTCCGCCTGTACTAGGGATCGGGAAAGGTATGTTACGGGGTGAAGTCCTTGGTCCTTTGCGCAAACCTGGGACAGTACTGCACCCAGTGCAAAGGCAGAACAATCACATTCAAGGATAAACAGCTTGTACGGGTCAGCAATTTTCAGGATTGGGGCGGATGTGAAGGCGGTTTTGAGGGATTCAAATGCGGAGTTGCACTTGGTGTCCCACACAAAGGGGGTTTCTACTTTTTTCAGGTTGTGAAGCGGTCTAGTCTTCCCTGAGAAATGGTCGATGAATCGGCGGTAAAAGTTAGCAAATCCGTGGAGATCAGTCACATCCTTTGGTGCGGGCCATTCGGTTACTGCTTGTACCTTTTTGGGGTCCATTCTGATCCGGTTGCACGATATCAACAGTCATAGGTATTCTACTTCCGGCCTTGAAAACTCGCACTTTTTTGGGTTTCAGCCACAATTGGTGCTTGCTCAATGTGTCCAGTATACTGCCCACCGCTTCCGCATGGTCCGATCCTTTCCGCATGTAGATCATGATGTCGTCTAGGTATGCGGCGGTGTCCTTCCCAATCCGTCCGAGGAGGATGTCTTGCATGAAGTATTGGAAGTATCCCGGCACTCCAGTGGGTCCAAATGGCATGGTAAGTGGTGCGAATTGTCCTGCCCGGCAGATGAAAGCCAGTTTATCTTTGTCGCCTTCCGCAACTTGGAGGTTCCCATATGCGTTCCGGAGGTCTATCTTTGTAAATGTGTCCGCATCCCAAAGGCTGTCAACTAAGTCCATTATCAGTGGTAGCGGGTACTTGTTCTTCACCGTTACTGCGTTGAGTCTCTGGTAATCAAAACAGGGCTGCAGGTTTCCGTCCTTCTTCCCAGTGAATAGGACTGGTGCCGCCCAAGGGGATGTGGTCCGTCGGATGGTCCCGTTTGTCAGCCCTTCATCAATCATAACATCAAGCGCCTGGTTCTCCGCCGGAGATAGCGGAATGATTCTTCCGGCCTGTGGGGTAGCCCCTGGGATGAGCTCTACGCGGAAATCATACTTTCTCCGCGGGGGAAGCCTCATGGCGCTCGATTTCCGGAACATGTCAAGGTGTCGGTGGTAACACCGCGGTACCAATTCTTTGGTACTCCGTACCGCAGTCGTGGTTTTTCCTTGTGCTGCCAATCGGGCCGATGTTGACCATGACGTTTTGGCCGCATTGATCAAGCTGTTTTGGGAAGTAAGGTATGGGGTGGGGGGTTGTCAGACTCACATTGCGGGGGCGTTATTGTGCTGTAAGCACACACCCCCTTGTCACTAATCCTAGCTTTCCCCAAGGGCCTGTGGACCATTTGCGGGGGTGTTGGCGGATAGGACAATACTGCTTCAGCAGTAGCATCACTTTCATGGGATACAGTTTCATCGGGTACTTGTTTGGCATGTCGGGTTTCAGGGTTCCGCGTGGGGCTCGGGACGCTATCTACAGGGTGTACAAGCTTGCCAGCCGTTTCGGGAGAGATAGTAAAAATTGGGGCATCGAACTCACATTGCGGGGGTGTTATTGTGTTCAAAACACACACCCCCTTGTCTATTCTCCTAGCTTTCCCCGGTTTTCCAGTCGGGGTGTTTTTCAGGATGGACGAAACTGCCGAAGCGGCCGCAATGTCGGGGTTCCATAGGGTACGGCTTGTCCAATCAATTCAGTGTCCGTACCGGCGGATCCAGGGCATCCCTAAGATCCCATCATACAATTCTTTCAGTCTCGTAATGATGAACCGGGATGGGCGGGGTTCATTGTTCAGGATTAGGTCAATCTCATGTGTTGCTCTGCTTGCGGACCCGTCAAAACCAAAGATGGTCTGTTTTGATGCCAATACAGCCTCAAGCAGTCCCCATCGGGATGCGTACGACTCGCTCAAAACGTTGTGGGTTGCTCCGGAGTCGATGAGGATTAATAGGGGGGGGTAGGGTTTTGTTTGTGTGGCTCTGGAAGTTGTGATGGTGCATGAAAGGAAACATTGGGGATCAATTTCATTTACATGTAATGTCTGACTAGCACCAATACTACATGACAACTCCGCTACTCTTGGGAAAGGCACAACCTTCATTCCCGAGCATCGCCATTTTTTGACTTTTCAGCCTTTCCCTTTCCGGTCTTATCCGCCTGTCCTTCCGCTTTAAGCGTCGCCAATCCATTGGCTAGCTGTCGGACCTGGTCTTCGAGTGCGGATACTGAGGCGGGTGTCCGTCCTTTCCCCTTCTTGTTTGGAAACTCCCGGGAAAGATGTCCACGCGTCCCGCAGCAGAAGCAACGGCCCTCCCTGTCAGCTTTCTGTACTCTAATCCACTTATTGTGGCGTGTACAGTAAGGACTAAAGAAATAACTTACACTTTAATAGTGTAAAATAACAATTAACAATAAAAGATAATACTTCAAGTGTTATAAAACACTAAGTACAGCAATATAACAGGTTCTAACCCTGCTGCCAAAAATTTTAATAAGGGATTTTAATCCTAAAAGGGCTAACCAGATTTTATACACGGTTCTTCCAATCCAATTAAAAGTGTTTAATTGATTGGGGGGGTTTTGGTTGAGGAATTTTAACTAAAGAAGATAGTATATAAATAAAGGCCAGTCCTCCTTACTTACAGGTGAAGGTGAGCGCCTTTGTAGCTTATGATAAGTTATCTAGTGTGTGTTAAAATTCATGGGGAGTAATCTTCATTTTAGTGAAGAAAACTCCTTCTTAAATAATAAAATAAATATTATTTCACAAGCTTCTTTTGAAGCAGTGATCAGGGCAAGATCACCAGGGGGAACTGAGCACCCTGTTCGTGATCTGATGTGAAATATGGTGTCATTGCTATGTGGAATGATCCCATAATTATTTCACAATGTATAGCTTAGTGGGAAATGATTATTTCAACATTAAATAATTATTTCACTATAATTATTTCACTAAGATGTGCTTGTGAATAAATTTTATGGGGACTAAGGCTTGAAAAAGCGCTTGCCCTGAGTGATCAGTAATTTAAAATCACATGTACTTATGTATTTAATACATACTACATAAGTTATATAATTAAATACATATATAATCTTATAGTATATATTACTATGGGTTATGCTGGGATTTTCCAGGATTTTCAAGGAAAAAAAAATATACCAATAAATGGTTCTTTATCCATTTATTGCGTTTTTGAAAATTGATTTGCCAAGGATTTTCCTTAATTAAATTTCCTTGGATTTTTGATAAAAAATGAATATAAAATTTAAATAACTTTATTATTATATTTTACGTGTGGTCATAAGTGTGGCTCGAACACAGAGCCTTATGTATCAACCAGATATTTCTACGCTTGTTCTTAACTGCTACACTATATACCAATTGTTGAAACAGTTAAGTATAATTTCTGGTATAATCAGAAGATCTAGTAAAAATAAATAAAGTAAAAGAAAAAAAGTAAAATAAGTAATAATATAATTAAATGTTATTAATTATTCAGCTTGCAGTTTCAAGTGTTACATAATGTATGTAATATCTTGGTGGCTGACACTCCCGCATCATGCGGACCTTCTCTTCTTCAGAAAGTTGGCCGGTGATCACAGATGTGTCCATGTGGTTGGGGTCTGGGTGGATCTTAGCCAATCCAGAGGTTGCTTCCGCTCAGTGTAACTCGGAGTCAAGCTCCATTGCCAGGCTTGCTGCCTCGTTAACGGTAGTGAAGGTAGTGCGGGCCAATACCAGTGCAGTCCGAATGTCCCGTTTTAGGCCCTGTTGGTATTGGCTGATGAGGGTTGGGACCTCCCATCCGGTGGCGGTGGCATGGGTGAGGAATTCGTGGGTGGATTCGGCCACGGTCCTTGTCTGTCGTAGCGCTTGCAACGCACGTTCCGCCTTTCCTTTCTTCTCGGAGTCAAAATACATCGCTCCAAAATCCTTTGTCCACCCGGTGTCAGCCTGGGTGTGGAACTAACCGTGGTTAAGGGTTGTAACTAAGGTAGGTTGATGGTTTGAAGTGGTTTGGGTAATGGTTAAGTCCTGTAAAAAAGGTACTTCCTCAATCAGTAAGTCTTGTCTGAGAGGCTTGCTCTAATTGCTCTAATTAGGCGCATCCACATCAATACAAAGTATTAATAGGCATCCAAGGAGAGACTCAACTTGGGTTCGTGGTGACTACCTTATTGAAGGTAGGTTGTGGCCAATTCTTGAGGTAATAACAGTATTAAACTATAGATTATCCAGAATTGGGGGAGTGTTGGAGAATGGGGAACTAAGCAAGGTAAATAACTCTAAGGTATGTACTGTGCTGTGGTGTTCTAAATATTATCTGGGGATACACAACTGTTTACAGTCTGTTTATGTTGAAATTCTGTAATCCACAGTACTCTCTCAGCAACACATTAGGTATGGACTTGGTAGCCTAGTTGGTAAAGGCAGCACTTCTAGTATAGTGTCTTAGCTTCTGCTAAGGTCGCTGGTTCAAATCCTGCCCAAGTCAATCATTTTCTGCTAAATGTCTGAAAAATGCTTTGTTAATTCTAACAGTTTATATATTGTAAGAGCTCCTCAGGGGGAAACTGTGAGCGCTTCCATGACCTGGGAGGTACTGTGGAACTTCAGGGACAAGACAGATCCTTTTGGGAGGATCTGTTAATGTTTATGATGTGATTTCTACTAAGGCTGTGTTATGGGACACATCTTTGATCAGTAATCCTTAGTGTGATTGGATCACATCATGACATTTGTGTTTTAATGATCTGTTATTAATATTATTAAATATAATATCTTATAATGATGTCATTTATTATTGGCACATCTTATAAGTATTAATTATTATAATATTAATAAGTTCTTTTATTAATAAGATATTAAAGTACATATCTTATACGTGAAATATTCCAATGTTAAGGAATGTGGGCATAATCAGAGGGAAAGAGTGATATCTGTTACTCTAGATATTTCACAGGACAGGAGGGCAAAGGGCCTACAAGTTATGGATCTTGTATAACAGGAGTACATAGCTTAACCAGAGTTATTCTTGTGTATTAATGAATATATTATTAAAGTATTTATATTAATTAACATAATTAATTTACTTTAATAATAATAATAGTTATGTAATAATAATAATGAATGTATAATAATAAATAAGAATAGTAATTATTATTAGAGATAATAATAATTAATAATAATTGCAGTTATGTGGTACATGTCAGGTACTGTGATATGTACTCAGTGTCTGACACCCGGCATACGAGAAGTCCGCTCCTTCTGTGACTAGGTCAATGTAAGGGGCGGACCATACTGCAGCAGGTCTGTTAAGGTAGGACGCAGCAAATAACAACTTTGTCCTGTTGTCGGGGAACATGGAGCTGTTGACCGAGGTGTAAATTGCCACTTGTCAGGCGAAAGTTTCTGCCTTCGTTCCGCGCTCACCATTGAACTTGTTGGGAAATGCAATCTTTGGTCCGCGGAGTGGGGTGGGGATGGAGGGGATGGTTGGTCGGGATGGTTGGTCCCGTTGGGCTTTGGCCGCTTTTCAGCGGGAACGTTCATTTTCCCTTGCTTGGGTCATCTCCTCAAGCTGTTGTCGGAGTTGCTCCACGTCATCCATCGTTTGGGTGCGGATGAGGTTGGGGTTTCTTGGGTTATCTGTTTGTCAGGTTTGTTTGGGTTTCTTGCCTTTGTCTCCGTAGTGTTAGATCCTGCAATATGTTATGGTCTGATCTTGGGAGAGGAAGGCACTGGGGCTCTGGGGTTTCTGGGGTTTTGGGATCCTATAATGTAGATTGCAGGATGAGGAAGGGATGTGGATCCTTGTCCTGACAGACTATATAGTGGCCTGTCTGTGACATGTACGCGATAGACAATCTCCATGTGGTGCGGGCGGGCCCGCAATACGGCTCATGACATGGGGTTTCTGGGGTTTTGGGATGCTATAATGTAGATTGCAGGATGAGGAAGGGATGTGGATCCTTGTCCTGACAGACTATAAAGTGGCCTGTCTGTGAGATGTACGTGCTAGACTATCTACATGTGGTGTGGGCTCTGGTGTCAATTTTTGAGGCAAAAACTAAAGATCATATTTCAGTAAGGAGAGAGAAAAGAAACTGAGAAATAACAAAGAGGAAATGTACCTAAAGGATCACAAGGCTGTATGATAAGTAGAAAAGAGGAGAAGGGAAAACAAACAGAAACAAACACAATCCACCACACTTTCTCTCAGATACACAAAATAAACAAACAAATCAGTAAGGGCCCTAACAATTAGAAAGAAAGATGGGGAATAATGAATTACCACTACTTGTGTAAACGGCAGCTGTGGACCTCGTGTCGACTTGTTGATGTAAATGCAGCAGCGCGGTCTGCTGTTTGCGGATTTCAGGCAATCAATGGGAGACACCCGGTGCCAGCCCGGATGTTTAGGAGGAAGATGATCAATAGGGTTTGTCCAAGGCTCCTGTAAGAGCAAGGCCAAATGGTTTTCTTCTGAACACAGGAAACTGAGCGTGTTATCTCTGCAATTATGGCAATTGAGTTGAAAGAAAGAGAATAGCAAAAAGGGGAGGTTGTTTGCTTTCATGGAGGGTTGAGGGGATGAGTGTGGAGAGAAAGAATTCGGAGGGTGAGAATGGGGGGGTAGAGAATCTAGGTTGAGATGTTCATATGGTGTACTATTCATGGGCGTAGAGGGGGGTTTTTATTCTTCTCAATGGTTTCAAGTTCCTTAGAACGTACCTGGCATGCACCATTGAAGGGTGAATGATCATATTTTGGATTGGAGAGGTCAATAGGAAAATTGGCTTTGCGGTCAACTGCAAGCCAGCGTTGACAGCTCCTGCTGGAATCTTCAATGTCCTCACAGGTAGCCGAGTTGTGATTTCCTCCGCAGCGGGAGCAGAGTGCTTTATCTTTTCAGGAATGAGCTAGATGTCCTACAGCCCAGCAGTTATAGCATTGCTTAGGACCTTGGATGTAGTCTTGACCTCTGAGATGGGGGCTGTTGTAGCAAAGCCCGGCCTTTTCAATGTCAAAGGCAAGTCGTCTGTCAAAAAAGTGAATCAGTAAAGTACCGGTTTCTTTACCTCCAAGTTTGGGGTTAAGTAACCATCTTATTTTTTGAATATCTTTGGGTTCTAAGTCATTTTGCTGGCACAGGAGATTTACATGCTGTGCATTGTCTACCTCAAAGCTGGATGGGCATGAGTGAAGAAGAAACGGGCGAGCAATCTGTGAAGTGATGAATTTTGGTTCAGCTTGAGCTGTCCATAAATGTTTGTTTTCTAGGAGCCACTTGGCTGCTCTCCGGTCTTTGATGAAAATGTTGATGTCTCCATTAGGGAACTGAGCCACCGCCTTGACAGAGATTGGCTCTCCTTCTATGTGTGCCTTTGCAAAGCTCAAGGCTTCATTTATCTTTTTTGTTATTTGGACTGCTGACATACCTTTGAACGGTTTAGGTTGGTCAAACCGCTTGCGTATGACTACTTGCCTAAGTTTGAATCTGTTGATGTGAGCGGACAACGGTACCATTGGTAGGGTAGTAGATTGGTTGACTAGTGTACCTGCCTTTTTGGTGTTCACAACCTTCTCTGAATAGAGAGGTGTTGGTCTGGCTGGTAGCGCTACAGGAGCAGCTGCAGCAGGGCCGTTGGCAGAAGACAGGTTTTCAACATTTTTCTCCAACCTCAACAAGTTGCTGGCAATTTCTTCAAACCTGACTAGCAGGGTATTGAATGAATCTTTCCTCTGGGTCTGCGCAGGCGGAGGCGGTTTGGCAGCCACCGCTTTCTCCAAGTTTTCTAATCGTTTGGAGTTTGTGATTTGAAGTAGATTTTAGGATAACTGTTTTGGATGAGTGGAGAAAAGGTGGTGACAAATAAGTAGAAGGTAAGAAGCCCCAGCCGCCAGGACTTCATGTCCCCCCTTTTCCCCCTTTTCCCCCCTTCCCCCCAATCCCCCCGCGCCCCCCTGTCCCCCCTGCCCCTCACCCAAAATCCCGCCCGCTCCTGGGCCAGCTGGGCCTGGCCCAGAGGGGCAGATGGGCCAGATGGGCCAGCTGGGGCTGGCCCAAAGGAGCCAGATGGGCCACCTGGGCCTGGCCCAAAGGGTCCAGATGGGCCACCTGGGCCTGGGCCAAAGGGGCCAGATGAGCCACCTGGGCCTGGCCCAAAGGGGCCAGACGGGCCACCTGGGCCTGGCCAAAAGGGGCCAGATGCACCACCTGGGCCTGGCCAAAAGGGGCCAACTAGAACCAGTGGCCCCTATGGACACATTCAAGGTGTGAATGTGCCACTAGGCCCCCCCCAAGCCCCCCATTGCACCCAAGGCCCAGGACAAATGTGCAAGGGACACATCTGGGCCTACAGCACCCCTGGAAATGCCCACAGATGCATATCAGGCCCCAAGTCCCCCGTCTAAGCCCCCTACACACCTGAAGTGCCCCCCCAAACCCCCCGCAAGGGCTGATATTCCCCTTTCTCATATTCCCACTGCAAAAGGTACTTAATTCCAGGAGAAGCAGCTGACATCTGTTTTACTTTGCAACCCAACCAACAGCAACACCTTTTCTCCTCCTCCATCAAACTTTAGACTTATTTCCACGCAACAACAATTTCTGGTAGTCATGAACAATCACGTAAGTTCTGTTTCCTCATAAGATGTATGACAATAAACCTCCTGCTTACCACTTTCCACCCCAAAACACTGCAAATCAGGTTTGGAATTCTGGCAAAAATGCACTGAGCTTGCTCAGCATCCCGCATGCAGTCCCGAGGAATACAAGTATCTGGAAGTTCTCGCCAACAAAATAAAAGCCGAATACGAGCAGTCAGACGATGAGGGTCATGAGTCCTCAACTCGCCCAGCTCCAAAAAACACGTTTGATCCCCCAGCTAGCCAAACCATCCAACATTCCACTCCTAGCGTCAACCAACCACCTCCTAACCTCAACCGATTCATTCCTTGGTTTCCTGATCTTCCCAAAGACCTCCCACCACCTCAAACAACCGCTCCACAACTGTCAGATTTTCTCTCAGCAAACAATGCGGCACAAACACTTCATCCCACACCAGAACCCACTCGAATTAACAACATACCAGCTCAATGGGACAACAAACCCGCTCCATTTGACAACGGCTTGCCCAACGTTATGAACCCGGAATATGGCCCCATCCACCCATTAAGGTCACTGTCAGCCACCAAGATATTACATGTATTATGTAACATGTAATACTTGAAACTGCAATCTTGAATAATTATTATTATTCTTTATTATTATTATTATTTTTTATATAGTCTGAACCAGACGGAAATTAGACCCTTCATTTTATCAAATGGTACAATAGTCTACCAGTTAGAGACTGGCTCAGTAATAACTGTTATTGACATAAGGACCTGAGTTCAAGCCACACTCATGACCACATTCAATAAAAATCATCTATTTAGATTATATCTATTTTTTACTAAAATTAGGTTATAATTCAATTAATGAAAATCTCTGGAAAAATAATTTTCAAACATGCAATAAATTTATAAAGAGCCATTTATTGGCATAGTTTTCTTCTTGAAAACCCTTGGAAAATCCAAGATTAACCAATAGTAATTTATAGTTATATAAAATTACACATAAATAAAGGTAAATCTTTATGTAAAGTATAATAATTATGCAGTAATGTTCCCACATGTTTAACTCTCCAGAGAAAACGATTTTCCAAGCTCTAACCCCAAAGGAAGTTATATGTACATGTGATTAAAAATTATTTAGTTTAATTAAGAAAAATAAACATTAAATTAATTTAATTAATGTGAAATAAATATGGCATCATTTAAATTAAATATGACACCATATTTTACTTCTTACCACAAAAAGGCTGATCAGATTCACGTGTCAAAATTGCCCCAATCCCCACTGTCAAATAAATAGCAGAGGGAATAATACATAATATTTATTATTTAAGGAGGAGGTTTCTTCACCAAATTGAAGACATCTCCCCCAATCAGTTTTAACACACACTAGATAACCTATTATAAGCAACAAAGGCGCTCACCTTCTCCTGTAAGTAAGCAGGACTGGCCTTTATTTATATACTATCTTAATTAGTTAAAATTCCTCAACCAAATCCCCCCCCAATCAATTAAATACCTTTAATTGGATTGGACGAAACCGTGTATCAATCTGGTTAGCCCTTCTAAGGATTTAAAATCCCTTAATAGAAGTTTTGGCAGCAGGGTTTTAACCTGTTTTTTTGATACTTAGTGTTTTTATAACACTTAAGTAATTGTTCTTATTGGAAATTGCTTTATTACACTTTTAAAGTGTAAAATCATTCTTTAGTCCTTACTGTACACGCCACAATAAGTGGAGTAGAGTACAGAAAGCTGACAGTCACCCAGGCGCAACAGTTTCTCACCACCTCTCATGAGGCTTACCTTGATACTATAACTACCGCCACAGAACCCCACAATGCCAACCTAGCCTTGCGTACCTCATCTCACAACTGTGATGACAATATAAATGACCCGGATGCCGAGGGGGAAACCGACCCTGACAACTTGGGAATCAACCCTCCAGCCTCACAAGTCTCTTTGCCGTACAACCATCATGCGGCCCCACACATCCCCAGGAGCTCAACTGATCTGTCACGACGCCCACATTCCACTATGGTCAAAAGTCACCCACGCCGGGCCCGCTACCGCTATCCAACTGCAATATTTGTTCATCCTACATCCAAAACATCCCGGCATCACACCCCAAGTCCAGACGATCCTCCCTCATGTGATGCAAGCCCAGTCCCTCAACAGGGCTCCTCTGCCTCTCATCAACAGATTGTGCATATCAACCCAAACTTCCCAAGCCACCTATTCACTCCTCACCCAACTGTCATAACGGCCAAACACTTGAAAGGCATGAAGATCTCCCGCACTGAAACCACTAGGGCAGTGGAAAGTTCGAGTTCAATGCCCAGCTCCAGTTCAAACCCCAGCAAGAGGTCAACAGGCCCTCCTCGCCCTGCAAGGTCCACACGGGATGCATGTGAGTCATTCCCCTCTCCTCTAAACATTAAACACCTCTCAAACTCATGTCTGTCTGTCTGTTGCAGCTGTGGAACTATTTTTACCAGGCCCACTGCTTCCAAGATCAGTGGTAGAAAACTTGAACAACGATTTGGCGCGTGGCATTGCATGGTCCATCACATCAGCTGAGAAGATGATCAAGAACATTGCCTATTTCCTCAATCACCTTCCCCATATGCTCTCTCGTCATGGCCCAATGGACCACAATTTCAAGGAAAGAGTGTGGCGGGACGTTACAATAACTCTGGCTGCTTGCAAATCAGGTAATTCTACTAGTTACTATCTATTTAATTATAAATGACACTGAATAATGTTTGTGGTACGGTTAAGAAAAAATCCTCCACCCTGCTACTTCAATGTCTCTGATCACTCATGACATGATCAACATGGATCAGATTGAAGTTGTCAGCCTGGGTGTGGAACTAACCGTGGTTATAGGTTGTAACTAAGGTAGATTGATGGTTTGAAGTGGTTTGGGTAATGGTTAAGTCCTGTAAAAAAGATACTTCCTCAATCAGTAAGTCTTGTCTGAGAGGCTTGCTCTAATTGCTCTAATTAGGCGCATCCAAATCAATACAAAGTATTAATAGGCATCCAAGGAGATACTCACTTGGGTTCGTGGTTTCTACCTTATTGAAGGTAGGTTGTGGCCAATTCTTGAGGTAATAACAGTAATAGACTATATATTATCCAGAATTGGGGTATTGGTGGAGAATGGGGAACTAAGCAAGGTAAATAAATCTAAGTTATATACTGTGCTAAGGTGTTCTAAATATTCTCTGGGGGATAAACAACTGTTTACAGTCTGTTTATATATTGTAAGAGCTCCTCAGGGGGGAACTGTGAGCGCTTCCAGGACCTGGGAGGTACTGTGGAACTTCAGGGACAAGACAGATCCTTTTGGGAGGATCTGTTACTGTTTATGATGTGATTTCTACTAAGGCTGTGTTATGGGACACATCTTTGATCAGTAATCCTTAGTGTGATTGGATCACATCATGACATTTGTATTCAATGATCTGTTATTAATATTATTAGAGATAATATCTTATAATGATGTCATTTATTATTGGCACATCTTATAAGTATTAATTATCATAATATTAATAAGTTCTTTTATTAATAAGATATTAAAGTACATATCTTATACGTGAAATGTTCCAATATTTAAGGAATGTGGGCGTAATCAGAGGGAAAGAGTGATATCTGTTACTCTGGATATTTCACGTGACAGGGGGACAAAGGGCCTACAATTTATATATCTTGTATAACAGGAGTACATAGCTTAACCAGAATTATTCATGAGGTTATTAATGAATATATTATTAAAGTATTTATATTGATTAAAGTAATTAATTCACTTTAATAATATTAATATTAATGTAACAATAATGAAGGTATAATAATAATAATAATAACTACAGAATAGTAATTATTATTAAGGATAATAATAATTAATATTACGTGGAGTTATTTAGAATAAATAATGATAATAAGTAGTAATAATAATTAATAAGAATAGTAATTATTATTAGAGATAATAATAATTAATAATGTTTGCAGTTACGTGGTACATGTCTGGTACTGTGATATGTACTCAGTGGCTGACAGAAGTTGTCCAGGCCAACAAAAGCAAGACAATAACCAACCAAACTCAGGTACACACACTGGCCTCAAACATGGCATCATTCATCTCTCCTCCTGACACGGCATACCATTGACTGAAATCTGCTTTACATCAATGCTGGGCTTTTTGTCATCTCGAAAAGCAGGGCGCCCAATGGGAACCCCTTCCACTAGATACAACAAAGGTCCACTCTGCTCACTGGGGCTTCCAACAAACCTACGAGAACCTGGGGACATTCAATGCCAATTCACCAAACCTTGGCTGCCTCATGCTTGTGTCACAGCACCTGGTGGGGGCAATGTCAGCTCTGGCGTATATCTGCAGCTTATCCGACTTGACCCGGCCACGTCCAAAGCATAAAAGGACAGATGAGTGCTCCACAAGGAATACACCCTCTCAGATCCAGATGCTAGCTGGTCTGCTTGTTTTGTCAGATTATTGAACCCATCGAATATGGTGAGCTAAAAATAAAAATAAAAGAGAAGAAAAAGGTTACCTCGAGACACTAACCATCCACTTTACCGTTGCTACAGCCAACGACGGCAAGGGTGAAAACGAGAACCCTGGCAATCAGATACCGCCAGCTCTTAGTAAAACCCTTACAGCCACATGTGGCGATGAGCACAGCTGATGTGTAAAGCCAGTAAGTCCCATCTCCAAGCAGATGAGCAATTCTACCTGAATGGTATAAAAGGATGCAGATAGCTTACCAAAACTGGTAAAATCACCCTCATCTCAGTTAGCATCTTGACATCAGCAAAACTTTATCTCTTCGCCTTTTATCTGTCATCACGTGATCCACTTGTCATTCTTAATCAACAGACAATTGCATCTTGTTTCTCTTGTTCCTAATTGTCATCTACTCAACTTCCCTTCTTTCATCCGATTCTTTCCTTCTTTCATCTCATCAACTCACATCGTACACACAACCACACAACCAATTTCTCTGCCATAGGCACATATACCTCTGCCCTTCTAGGTAAGAGTAAAAACTTTTTCTTTCAAATCAATCACAATATTTCTCAAATGCTTGTACATACAAACACTGCAAAAAAAACTGGCTCAACTGCCTGCAGTTGACATGTGGAAACTCTAAGGAAGCTGGCGGTGTTACTCCAACCTTTCTCAAAGGGTGAATCAACCAAGCTTCAATGCACAGTCACTGTGCATGTTGCACAGTGACTGTGCCCAAACAGCTGCATATGTAAATGGGTGGAGATACCATGGCAGCTTTGTTGGAGCATGCCACATGTCAACTGCTGGCAGTTGATCGAGTTTTTCTTGCAGTGAAATATGATACAAAAGCCTGATAAATGAAATACTTCTAGTCTTTTAAATTCTTTCAGATTTACAGTCTCAATACCACAGGACGAATACTCACCTCAAAATCAAAAACTCGAAGGGCATAGAAGAACATGGCAGCAGCGGTACCAATCACCAAGGAAGACCTTGCATACTTCCCCGCATTACTTGGGGAGAGCAATTATCCGATATGGGTCAAAAAGATCAGGAGCTTACTCCGAAGTCGTGACCTATGGGACTGCATACAGCGCGATCCAGGCGAAAATCCCAACGCTTGACTCAGGAAGTCGCTTTCGGATGCCGCCCATATCATTGGGATAAAGTTAGGAGATCGACTGTACACCAGCATCGTTACTGATGAGACCGAACCCAATGGCTATCTAATGTGGCTAAGAATCTCAGGAAGATACGCTAGGAACACTGCCATGAGGTACAATCCTTGTCTCACCGCGTGGCAATCGGTCAAATTCGATGGAAACCTGTCAACATTCCTGGACAACATCGAAACCTGTCTAACTAATTTTGCCGCCATTGATCACGTGATTTCAAGCCATGAAATCACTAGTGTCACACTTGCCAAGGTCTCCTCCAGTCGACGAGCTTCAACGGACTCCTTTCTCCTACATGAAGACCTCATGAGGAACCACGAAGCCCTAATTGACAGGCTAAAAGACATCTCTGCTGATGAGGAAACATCCAAGAGAAAGAATGTCCCAGAACGAATGGCTACTGCTTACTCTACTCGCTCCAGGCCTCCTCCCGGTTGCAAAAACGGCAAACACAATCCTCAAGCAACGCATTTGGAGGATAAGTGCTGGGCCATCCATCCAGAGCAGCGACCAATCAGAAAACCCAAGGCTTATCTGGGTCAAATCCATCCCCCTTCCACATCAACTTCAGAATTGTCAAACTCCCAGTACGCGAAACCGGTGTTTGCCAACTTCACATCGGTCTTGGCACTGCATGCTTCTCTAACCAACCTTGCCCCGGTTCTTGACTCAGGAGCATCACATCATATGTTCAACAATCTCAACTTTTTTGGCAGGACCACCGAATGTCACCTTTTTATCAACACGGGTAGCAACAACTCAGGTCTCTTGGCGACACGCATGGGAACGGCGAGCATACTGGACTCTTCTGGAAAGAACATCTCGCTTCCGGACTCCTTGTACGTTCCTCGATTGACAAGAAACCTTCTGTCTCTTACCTCTATCACCAAGCGCTCCACCACGATAACCCCTTGCGGATCAACAGTTGAAGTCGACATTGACGGATCAATTAAGTTCTCCTGCAAATCCAATAACGGCATCCTGGAAATAAGTCATCACATTGGCTCCTTATCGGCGTCTCCAATTGCTTTCACATCGACTACTCATTCAACTACCACCTCCCCCTTCTCCACCTGGCACGCAAGGCTTGGACACGCTGGAATCGCGCGCATCAAGGCTGCAATTGCTGACACGACCTTGATCTCCACAGGCAATTGCAACACCTGCATGAAAGGCAAAGTATCTTGTATTCCCTTCAAGGGGCATTTCGCCCGGACGGCGAACTCCCTTGAGGTGGTACATGGCGACATAGTAGGACCGGTGTCTCCCTCAACCAACTCTGGTTCCAGGTACTTTGTAACACTCGTTGATCAACACACAGGATTTATCAGTGTCACCTTACTCAAATCGAAGGACCAGGCCACCCAAGCCATTCTTGATTTCAAAAACTACTTTGAACAAAAAACTGGTAACTGTATCAAAAAACTCATCACCAACGGTGGGGGTGAATTCTGCAACAAAAAGCTTTCATCCATCCTTCTTGACGCAGGTATCCAACACAACGTTTCACCTCCCTACACTCCTCAGCACAATGGCTTTGCTGAAAGAGCCAACAAGACAATTATCAACATGGCCAGATGCATGATGATTCAATCCAATCTTGCCAAGGAATGGTGGGGTGAAGCAATACTGACAGCCATGGCCACTACTAATTGCCTACCATCTCTCAGCAAAAGTCGCATGTCTCCCATAGAACAGATGTTTAATCGTGCTCCCAACATGTCTTTCTTTAGGCCTTTTGGATGCAAGGTTTGGGTGGTGAAACCCAATCAGCTTCGAACGACCAAATTCAATCCAATTTCCTGGGATGGAATCTTCATTGGTTACAGCAACAATTATTCCAACTATCGAATTGTACGAGTCATTGATAAACGTGTCATCAAAACCAAACATGCGTACTTTGACGAATCGATCTTTCCTACACTTTTGGCCATCAATCCCAGTAGTGACATCTTGTCGCACGACCCCTTGCCAGACTTCTCTGGTACTATCAATCTTCCATTTCATGATGAAGAGGCTGACATTGTACCACCTCCCTCACCAGTCGTCTCGAGGGATGATCATGACTCTGATGAACGGGATGACAACCCAGACAACTCATCCGGCTCATCAGTTGATACTGATGAACAACGCCCCATCAAGCGACGTCTGACTCTGCGTCTAGGTCCTCATCCCACCATGATTGAGGGGGATGTCTCGACCAGCAACATCATCAACCATCCACGCCGACCAGTTGCAACCCTCTCCTCAGCTGCCACTGAACCTCAAAGCCACGCGCAGGCCATGCGCTGTGATGAACATGAACAATGGCAGGCGGCGGAGCAACGTGAGATCGAAAACATGATGGCTCATGATATTTGGAGAGAAATCCCGCTTGCTTCTTCGCATTCCACAATTCCATTGACGTGGGCATACAAGAAGAAACTCGGGAGTGACAATCAGGTCATCGAGTACAAAGCGCGCATCTATGCGCAAGGCTTTCGAACAGATGCATGGACTCAACTTTGACCTCAAGTATGCACCGACGGGAAAAAAAGCCTCTCTTCGACTTCTCCTGTCTCATGCAATCGTCAGTCACCTGAACATTCATCAACTCGATGTTCGCAGCGCTTTCCTCACCTGCAAACTGGACGAGGAGGTCTTCATGCTACCTCCTCCAGGATACAAAACAGGACAACATATTGTTCTTCATCATCAAAAAGCAATATATGGGCTCAAGCAAGCCTCATTAGCCTGGTACAACAGGCTAAGTAGCTTCCTAAATAGTATTGGATTCTTGACTTCAATTGCTGATCCCTGTGTGTTCTGGAGGAATTTGTTAAATTAATGTGATTAAGTATGTAGTGAATTGCTAATGATAAGTCTGTTGAGCGAGGCTACCAGACTGTATGCTAATAATGATGATGTATATATATGATAATAAGATAATGAGTTATATTGAGATGGTCATACAACATGGCTGGATAAATGGGGTCTATTTATACTAATGCCCACCACTGATGGGTGTGCACAAGTCCGTGAGGACCTCCTCTCCTGTCAAAGCACTTGAGAAGGCTAGCTTTCTCAGTGCGTTTGACCTTTCTCACTCGATACTTTCCAAGTGTAACTCGCCGCCTCTTGGTGATTGTTTCCTCAACTAATTGTGCTTTTCTCTTTCGAGCATTTAGCCTTAGTGCTGCTTTAACGTTCTTTGCTATTACCTTTGCATTCGCATCTATAATATCAGCTAGATCCTTGCTGGGGCATTTGATCTGCTGAGCAGCCTTGCGTTTGTTATATTGCTTTCGTCAATGGCTAAAAGCCATTCTGGCATGCTCAGCATGATCTGTAGCCTGCCATTTGGGTAACCGGGGGTTATCGGTGTCCAATTCGGATGCTCGAATGTCATTTCCTTCTTGTGACATGCTTTGTGTAATGCCTTCAGATGATTGGGTCAAGAGTATACAGACACTTGCTGATGCTGTTTGCTCAACAGAATTCTCCTAAAAAGCTCTGGATATTTGCTCACTTGGACGATCTTGTTATCATTGGCGAAGATCCCGAATACTTTTGGGACGAGATGGCAGAGGAATTCTCTATCAAATGCATGGGGGCAGCCGAATTTCTCCTAGGTATGAAACTCGTCAGGGATAGCAATCAACTAACACTCAACCAATCCCAGTACATCGAGAGAAAGCTGTTCGAGTTTGACGTTGATCACCTTCACCAGGCATCCTGCCCACTCGACCCGAGGTCTCACTTGCATCAAGCAAATGAGCACAAGATCCTACAGCTTCAAGCACTCAACATCAACTATCGTGCAATGATTGGATCCCTCAACTACATCAGCCTTCTTACCCGACCAGACATCTCATTTGCTGTCAGCAAGCTGTCTCAATTCCTCGAGCGCCCTGGAATAATACATTACAAGGCAGCGGTTCAAGTTTTCAGATACCTCAAGGGTACAAAATCTGAAGGACTGGTCTTTTCTTGTACCGATCAACAACCTCTCTTTGCGTCCGTTGATGCTGACTGGGGCAATTGTCCCAACAGTCGTCGCTCACACACTGGATTCTTGGTCACCATCAACCAACATCTTGTCTCGTGGAAGTCGACCAAACACCCCACGGTCTCGCTATCATCAACAGAAGCCGAATACCTGATGTGTGCAAGGAAATAATCTGGATGGCCAACCTTGTGAAGGAAATTGGTGTCAATCACTCAGCCTCTCCCACCAAGATCTACATTGACAACCGTGGAGCAATTGATCTAGCACAAAGTCAAGTCAGCCAGAACGGCTTTTGAACCAAGCACATGGACCTTCGACTGCACTTCATCCGGGAGTTACTCAAGGACAAACTCATACAGTTACAGTACACCTCCTCAACCAAAAACCACGCTGATTTCCTCACCAAACCGGTCGGTTGCACCAGAATCGTCAAATCTCTCAAATCCTACCTACGAGATGCATCAAGCATCTCTGCTTCATGCTCCACAGCACAAAGAATGGCAGGCTGTCAGATTATTGAACCCATCGAATATGGTGAGCTAAAAATAAAAATAAAAGAGAAGAAAAAGGTTACCTCGAAACACTAACCATCCACTTTACCGTTGCTACAGCCAACGACGGCAAGGGTGAAAACGAGAACCCTGGCAATCAGATACCGCCAGCTCTTAGTAAAACCCTTACAGCCACATGTGGCGATGAGCACAGCTGATGTGTAAAGCCAGCAAGTCCCATCTCCAAGCAGATGAGCAATTCTACCTGCATGGTATAAAAGGATGCAGATAGCTTACCAAAACTGGTAAAATCACCCTCATCTCAGTTAGCATCTCAACATCAGCAAAACTTTATCTCTTCGCCTTTTATCTGTCATCACGTGATCCACTTGTCATTCTTAATCAACAGACAATTGCATCTTGTTTCTCTTGTTCCTAATTGTCATCTACTCAACTTCCCTTCTTTCATCCGATTCTTTCCTTCTTTCATCTCATCAACTCACATCGTACACACAACCACACAACCAATTTCTCTGCCATAAGCACATATACCTCTGCCCTTCTAGGTAAGAGTAAAAACTTTTTCTTTCAAATCAATCACGATATTTCTCAAATGCTTGTACATACAAATATGATACAAAAGCCTGATAAATGAAATACTTCTAGTCTTTTAAATTCTTTCATGTTGTTGGTCCAACATCAGTCTTCACATTCAACAGACAGACTGCCAGCAATGCCAATGCTTCAGCCTTGCTAGAATTTGGGGCCAAAGTCCTTAAACAAAAGGTGGATGGTGGTATAACTCTCCCAATGCCCCACCAAACTTTAGACAATCTTTGTATATATTTTCTAGACTTCTTGTGTGCTATGGGCTTTGAAATGATTGTTGAGAATGGACTCCCCCAAGTGGATTGGGAAAGAACCTACAAAGAATTTCACCACTACTTTGCTACTCACCACCTACTCCACATTTTTTCTCAAGATATAGAAAAAGCTTTGTCCAACTATCACTTCTGACTTGTATGGTATTTAACTCTTATCCTGTGTCTCCAGCTCTACATGTTGCATGTTCTATTGATCACTTCCATCCAAATGATACATTATTTGCCTTTTGGTTTATCTTTTTCCTACATTATAGGTGTCAGTCTTGGTGTGCAACTAAAACTCATTATATATATGATATGATACTAACAACTGAAAATTGTATTAATGATCAGTTAAGAGTATGATTACCTTACTTTATGCTTATATACTCATATACATATGCTTAAACCCAATTTCCAGTCACGGAAATGAGGTGTTGTTTAAATTAGGGGAGATAGTGTAAACACACCGTGTTTTACTCAAACCCCGTGCACCGCAGTCTGCATACCTTGAAGTTCAACCCGCGTGACTGAAAGCCCGCTCCAAACTTGGCAAGCCCCCGCGCAAGCATCAGACCCCTCACAGGCTCTCAGCTTGGCACGCGGGCTCCAAAGTCACCCAAGGTACACCCAAAGCAAAAAAAACACGCCCCATTAACTTCTTTACATATGTTACATGAAGAGTACTGGGGACTACATAAGTAATTATATTAGATATTATTATTATTTATACATGTAAATAAAATCATATTTATTAAACAAACCAGTACCAATAATACTGTGGCTCATTATAAATACAAATAAGCCACTAGTATTGATCTATAACAACCAGTACTAATGTAATACAGACTGTAAGTCAACATAAATAAATAAATAAACTAATAAAATCAATTGGTGATGTGTATTCAAAGCAGGGGCTGCTGAAGTGTCACCAAGAAAGCAAAAATGGCCAAAATGTGGTCCAAAGATCCCACAAGTTGGCCAATAATACCTACAGGGTCCCCAGAGGGAACTCAAGACTATTTAAGGAGCTCTTCAACCGCCCAAAGAAGGCTCCTCAAGCTTTTTTATACCCACCAACAACCTTACCCACTTATTATTAGATATACATCTTTTTAAAACAGTCTGGTAAGCTTCTTAGTAGTTATTAGCCCTGTCTTCCCCAACAACTCTACAGTGACCATCCACCTCCACCATCCACCCATCAAAGCGCCCAAAACTGTCCAGTGTCACCCTGAATATCCCCAATATCCGTCAAGGGTTATTACTAGTAAGTAATAACCCTTGTCTTGAAGATATTCCCCACTTTCCTTTCCTGGTATTAAGCCACCCCTGTGTCAACAGGCACCAGTGTTCCAGGTACTTGAATCCTCTGCAATTTATGTGCAAGATACCTCAGAGAGATCTAAACCACCCCCGATTTATCAGGCCCCTCTGGTTTTAATTATATTAAATTTATTTAATATCATTATTACCTTATTTGTCCTATTTTTCCTCTAAATTTTACGTCACAATTCCCCTGTTTTATTTGGGAATCATAACCTTAAAACCTTACCCAGAGTAATATCACTCTTTCCTTATATCCTTGCACCACTTGTAGATAGAAAGACTTGTCTTTGGCATCAAGGAGGCTGACAATATTCAGGAGTAATGTTGACAGCTGTTACTCTACTTTTATTTATGGAAACAAATTTAATATAGTAATTACAAATCAGATGAGGGGTGTTAAATTGGCTTGCAAGTTTTGGAGTAAAGAAGTGTGGCCGGTTAAATGATGCTCAACCAACCAGCAGCTTGGCTCTTTGGAAATGATCTAGGTATGGACGGTGGAGGGAAAGGTACTAGGCCACGCTTGACTATAACATCTATCCAGTGATTCCCGTTAATTAGTGCAAGGTAGATTGGGCTGGCTGGTTTGAAGTTGGGTGCAACAGTTGAAGGGAGAAACGTCATGCAGCCAGCTGCTCGGTCGTTTGTGAGGAACACCACTGGCCTATTGTATGCATTAGCCAGAATAGGACCACCATCAAGCCTGCCCATCCACTTGGAAGTGGGAACTGGTCCCTTGGGATTCTCCACGCGAATGCTGTCTTAGGTCTTTTTGAACATATCTGGTCCACCTAGCTTCCTCATCCAAAGTGCCCTGTTGATGTGCAGCTTGTGTAACATTTCCAATTGCACTTGATACCACCCATTGTCTCTAGCATACGGGCCCTTGGGTTTTTCAGCAGCCAATGCATGTGCCACACAAGAATACCCACAGTTGCCATTGCCTTTGGGGTTATAAGTTGATTGGACATACTTAATGACCCAAGTAGGTAACTCCTCAACCTGGGGGAGATGAGGGAACATTCAGCATAAGCACAAGAGAGTGAGTAAATTAATTTGCTCTCATCAGTAATCATAATGAATTCACACTATGTTCACTTACTGATTTATCAGACAGAACCTCTTGGGAGGCTTGAGCCAGTGTCCCTAAGGTGGGACCACTTTTGACAACCATATTTTCATCCTGAATTCAACCAGAAAAGCCAATCAGTTATAATTTTGACTCATTGAATGGGCTCATCCTAACCCTTGAATTTACCTCCAAAGTGGGTGGCCTGGGGGGGTCATTGGCCTGATAATCACCTTCCGTATGGGACATAGGAATAGCATCCTGAATTGCAAAAATACAACAGAACAATTAGGCCAATCACTATTAGGAGAATCTTGTTGGTTTGATTAAAGGGGCTTACCAGGGAAGTTGACATTGAAGTCCCGGCAAGAGGAATATCAATCGGATTGTCCTCTGCAAATTCAAATGCATCTCCTTCAGACCCAAAGGGATCTCCATCACTGACATCAGATTGATCATTGGATGAGTCTGATACTCCACCAGATGACCCAGACTTACTGAGATCTGCGGAGCTCCCTTTTGCCAAAGACATCTGACTCAATGCAGACAAGACTGAGCGCTTTTCTTCCATACAACTTTGGGACTTGGGCCGGTTGGAAGTAAGGGGGACTTGCTTTCCGCTTTTTGATGTGCGGCCTGGTTGGTAGTCTTTGTTGGCTGCATACGTAGATGGTAGCTGAGACTTTGGAGGTCCGCCTTGGCGCTTGGCCACACACGGTGGACTTTGATTGTCTTCTTCAGAAGATGTTGCGGGATTGGGAGCCTTTCTTGGTTGGCCTTGCGGTGTTGGGGCGGTCAGTCTGGCCAAGGTGGGCAGCTCATCAGGGTCTTCCATTGATGAAGAGCTATCTTCTTGAGACTCTTCCAACCTTCTCCGCCCCACTTTATTCTGACTGGTCCTTGCGCGCTGTTTCCCTTTGGCTGTCTGTGCTTTTTCAATCTGAGACTCCACGATTTCCGCCTGAGTAGGATCTCGGGTTTGCACACGGTGGCTTCCATTCTTCTTCTTCCAAGGTTGATTTGGTTTGGTTGTTTTTCTGATGGGGTCTGGCTCAATCAGTGGGACCACATGTGTGTTTGCAACAACTCAACGCAAATTCTTCATCAGTGCCGGCAAAGCTGTGGAGGGGTGAGATTCCAAGATCTCCTGCTTTAGCGCCTCAAAATCATTGTCAAAGTTATACGGCTCCTCACAAAGGTTCTGTAATTTAAGCAAGGTCAAACAGGATTAGCCAATGGGTTATGGAGGAGGGGGCAGATTTATACACTGACTGGTCCATCTGGGTTGTAACACAATTGCCACTGGGGATGAATTTGATTCTTTCATGGCCAATTGTGACCTGTGCTTCGTCCAGTTGCCGGTCCACAGCTTATGAAATGGTTAGGAAAAGGGTAGCAAAGTCGATCTTGCCAGATGTCACGTATGTTTTGAGCCAGCTATGAGCTGATTCACCTCTAGATGACTTCAGATTCCCCAAGTGCGGGGTTTTCCCAGCCCATGCAGACATGAATTGTGTGCAAAAGGGCAGAACATGTGTCTGAAGGTATTCCAGAACATTTGCTTGTTCCCTGAGGTCCACCTGAAGCTTTCCCCAAGCTGTGTCGAATGAGGGTTTGTCTGGAGCGTATGTAACCTCGTGCCATAGCTTCATGAAATTTTTCCATTTGTCTGCCTCGGATGCAAAATCCTGTTTGCAGTTGGTGACAATGTTCCCATCAAATGTGCCAGGCGCATAGGTTTGAGGTTGCATTTGGGAAGTGCTCCGCAATTGCCTTTTGGAGAGCCACCTCTTTGTCTGTCACAAAGACCTTTGGAGAGCTCTCTGGTTCCCATACCAACCTGCCAGAATTGATAGCTGTATGTAGAATTCCCATCAGATTATCAATCTCATACTAAAACAGACAATCACCACACTCACTTCAACTTATTCAGAGCCCAAGAGTATGCCGCATTTTTCTCATTCCTCATGAGACAAAATCCAATTGAGAACGAGTTGTTTGTGCAGGTCTGGCCAGCAACATGTAGTAAGGGGTACTTACAGAGATTGGTCTTGTACATTCAGTCAATATTAACCACATGATGGAACTTGCGAGCAAGTAACATTTATCCAGGGTGCACAAACCATAGGTAGAGGAGCTTTCCGTCATCATCGTAAACTTCATCATGAACCCAGTTGGAGCCTTTGAGGCATCGTAGAAGATGGTTGATGGGGGTGGCGCCGGCCCTCCGCTCTATCTTCTGCGCTGCTTTTGTGTTGTAAATTGTCCGGTTCGTGACAAACCGTCCCTCAGTCGTACTCAGCTGCCGGGCAATTGCCTGTGGTTGCAAACCAAGAGAGGCCAGTCGAGCCACCTCTGCTTGGCCCTCTTCCCCAAGTGTCTTGTGGATGGCCTTGTAGTTTTTCTGGATGACATTGTGGTTGTGAGGGACAGTCTTGCTGCGGAGATCCCAATAGTTGTTTTCACGGTTCTTGGCACATGAACAGTGGCTCGAAATCTTGGAGGTGCATCCAACTTGCTTATGACGTGATTCACGAGCCTGACAGGAGTCTACGGTGGTAGTGTATTCTCCAGCCAGTGAGCAGGCAAGGTAAATGTTCTTCCCCGCCTTGGATTTTGAGACCGCAAGCCGATAACCATGCTCGGTGGCCCATGTGGACACAAATTTCTTCAGATCGTCAACACAGGTGAACAGGTATTCAGGTAGAGGGTCCATCGGCTCTACAAAATTAATTCCCATGAGCATCCTTTGGAAACAGTATGATGAATCAATGAGGCACTGACCTCCCACAGAATAGTCAAACAATCTGACATCCTCACTGGTCAGTAGGGCTTTGGGCAAAGCATTTCCATCCGGGTCATTTGGGGCCATCAACAAGTCGTTGGTGTGGTGCGCGGATGCACTGGGATCTGTACAAAAAAACATTGGTAAGAACACCGCAAAGGACTTTTCTGAGTGAAACCTACAATCACCTTGGGGATTTTCCTCAGTCATTGGAGAGGGAAAAGACATTTCCATGGGGATTGGGGAGGGCAGAGACATGTCCTGGGCGGTTCTTGCAGGAGCCGGGACTGCAGACGGTACCACAGATGTTGTAGAGTTGGAACCACCTGATTCATCAATAAATAGTCAGCTCCCAATAAAGCAACTTTGCCAGAGAAACTAAGACCCACCTTGAGCTTGATCCTCATTGGTTTGGGTGGGAAAAGAGGGAGCAGGCAGGTCATTTGCAGAAGGCAGGAAATCAGGGGGAAAAGCTGATGATTTACAGCTTGTCAGCTCTCAATAAATATACATTACAAGAGAAAGTTAGACCTACCTTGAGCAGTATTGTCAGTCATTTGAGGGACAACCAAGGAATCCAGTGGATCAATTGATGTAGGTAGTTGCGCTGATGGGGCAGGCGGACTTAAAGAGTCAAGCAGAGAATTGATTTTGACAGCGGATTGGTTAGTGTTGTTGTCCCAGTAGTATGTGGGCTGGTTGACGGACGGGTTTCTGGGTATTGATGCAGACGGGTTGCTGGGTATTGATGGTGGGTTTTGGATTAGTTGGGGGGCATGCCAGTTGCTGGAGTACATTTCCTGCTGTAATGTATAGGAGGTTGGTTGATTGGGTTGGTGGGTGGGAGGATTGTTTGATGCCTGTTTAAGGGTTATTGGTGGATTGTTGTAGTTGGAAAAGTTAGGATTGAGTTGGCCGGTGACTGGAATGTGATGAAAGGCTGTACTGTTGCTATAGGAGGCAGTTTGGGATGATTGGTGGGGGGGAAGGTCGTTGTATGGGTTGAAAGATGGTATTTGGTGCCCCATATGGGGTGCAGGTTGCCCGTGATTTGGAATTGGAAAGGCCATTGAGTTTGACGGGTATGCGGGGTGGCCATGGTTGGTGAAGCTGGGGTGTTGGTGTGTAGGATTATGTGTGATTGGGGGTATTGAGGATGCAACAGCATTGTGTAGGTAATTGGGGAAGCTGGGGAATTGATCAGACGTTTGAGGAGGGATGGTGGAGTTGGATGGGGCATGGAACCAAGGGGGTTGCCCAAATGGGACTGGTGGTTGCGGCTGATGGAGGCAGGAGGAAGGACTGTGTGAGCCAGGTACTTAAGTAGAAGCATTGGGAAGTGTTTACATACATGCTGTGCCAAGTGATACTGGGTGACACTAGGCTGACCACTGGCATGCATTATTGCATTAGGGTATTGAGGGTGCGGCTGATTGTGGACGCCATATGGGTTGGGAGATACGTGGTAGTAGGAGGGGTTTTGGCCTTGCTGAGAAATTTTCTGCTGTAAATAACGGCCAGAGTGAGTAATTTTGGATCATATTTACTTTGATAGACATACACTTACACTGCTGGAGGGTAATAAAAGTTGATCAAAGAATACTTGCTGATATCTGTGCGTTCAGAGGAACAAGAAGAAATAATCAGCTGGCATGAAAATACTAATAATGAAGGTGTGGAGAGATTAATTGGATCTGAGTGGAAGAACATCAAGTGCTGGTGTGCCCGTCCGGGGCTTGGACAAGGGGAATGGGGCCCTTGGATACCTATGCGGAGATATAAAGGGGCCCTGGCCTAACATGTCAAACTTGGGCGGCAGGGAGCACAGTTGGCTCCCTCACAGCTTGATTTCCAGGATTTCTCAACATTTTAAACTGTTTTAAAGCACTAAAAGGGGTGTAGAATTTAATGTGGCCAACAGTTTTTTCTTAAATCACTGGTTGGATTTTTATGATTTTTGGACTCAATTTATTTCCAAACACCTTCACGTCTGTCTTTCAAGATATTCAGGGAGTTTTTGAATGGATTCATACACTTGAGAGGGTGAAAAATTCATTGGAAACAAATACTGATTATAAAATTAACTTCTTATCAGATTTCATGACAAAGAAATGGAATATTACATTTATTATTTATTCATGAATTATTAACTTTATTACATTTATTATTTATTCATAAATTATTAACTTGGAATTATGTCTCTTTCTTTTAATTTATTTATTTATTTTATTCATTTCATTTATTCCATTTATTTTGTTTAATTTAATTTAATTTTGTTTTCTTTATTTTACTTTTTTTACTTATTTATTTTATTTGTTTTAGATAAAATATTGAATGAGGATAATTGGGGAGGTTGTGTTATTCATAAATCATTAACTTGCAATTATGTCTCTTGCTTGTAATTAATTGATTAATGTTATTCATTTCATTCATTCTTATTTGTTTAATTTTATATTATTTACTTTTGTTTATTTTACTTATTTAAAATGCTGCCCTCCATAATTTTATTTTGTTTTGTTTATTGTCCTTGTTTTAATTGTTTATTTTATTTGTTTTAAACAAAATATTTAATGAGGATGATTGGGGAGGTCACGCACATCAAATGCCGCCCTCCATAATTTTATTTTGTTTTGTTTATTTTCCTCATTTAATTTGTTTATTTTATTTGTTTTAAATAAAATATTTAATGAGGATGATTGGGGAGGTCACGCGCATCAAATGCCGCCCTCCACATGCTATTTGCTTAAAAGTTAAAAATTGAAAAAAAACCCGGTGTAAATGCGGAAACCCGGGTGCACTGCGCAGCCGCAGCTGCGCAGAAAACCGGGTGTGAACGCGGAAAAACCAGGTTTTTTTATTTCATTTTATTTTATTTTTTATTTTTATGTTTCTTTTATTTTTATTTTATTTTTATTTTATTTTATTTTATTTTTGTTGTATTTTAGTTTATTTTTATTTTATTTTTATTTGATTTTTATTTTATTTTATTTTATTTTATTTTATTTTATTTTATTTTTATTTTATTTTTATTTTATTTTATTTTATTTTATTTTTATTTTATTTTATTTTATTTTATATTATTTTATTTTATTTTTATTTTATTGTATTTTATTTTATTTTTATTTTTATTTTTATTTTTATTTTATTTTTTATTTTTATTTTTATTTTTATTTTTATTTTTATTTTTATTTTTATTTTTATTTTTATTTTTATTTTTATTTTTATTTTTTTTTTTTATTTTTTTTTATTTTATTTTTATTTTTATTTTTATTTTTATTTTTATTTTTATTTTTTTTTTATTTTGGGTACGGGGGGCACGGGGGGCTCACAGGGGCTCAGGGGAAAAAAAGAAAAAATACCCACTTAGGGGTTTGTCCGGTTTTTCCGTGTTGGGTCGGTTGGCTGGCTCGCTTGGATCAGGTCGGGTGGGTCGGCTTGGCTTGGCTGGGGGGTCGGTGTGGAGGGAGGGTTTGGCTGTGGGGAGGGGGGAATGATTGGATCAATTGATTTGTTGAGTGAGGTGGTGGTTGCGGTTGAAATCCGCTGGGGGGGAGGGGGGGATGCTTATGTCATGCGTACACTCTGGTGTGTGCATGACATCATCACGTATATAGGAAGGGGCACGCCCCTTCCTATATACATAGGTTGGCAGTGCGCCAATCTATGTGTATAGGCAGGGGCACGCCCCTGCCTGTACACATGAAAAGGGCGTGCAACCACCACGCCCTTTTCTGAACGGGGTGTGCAAACCGCACGCCCTGTTCTGAACAGGGCATGCGACTGCACGCCTGCAGTGTTGCACGCCTGTAGATGGGCGTGCAGCCCGCACACCCATCTACAGGCGTGCAGCCCGCACACCCATCTACAGGCGTGCTGACGCCCAGGGATGGGCGTGCAGCCTGCACGCCGATAAAAAAAAGGCGTGCGGGCAGCACGCCTTTTTTTTTATCGACGTGCAATGGCGTGGACGTGCCCCAATGGGCGTGCATTTATCAATGCCCCAATGACCCAAGGACCTTGATGCGAATTAGATATTGGTGGTGAACCGGACAAAAGTTTTTGGAAAAACAACCAATTATTTTGAATTTTTATGTTTATATTTATTTAATTTTATTTTTACTGCAGTAACGTTTCTGTTTGGTATAAATAAGCAGCTTTGATCTGGGTCTGAGGCATAACTCAATTCCAGAATAGAGGTTGGGATTTTATTAGCATGATGAATTATACGGGCACATTGTTGGAACTTCCTCCAATGGGAGTTATGAAGTAATTACCATGTTCTATACAATGCTTAACCAGTGATCTCAATATACTGCATCTATTCCTTTCTCAATTCAAATGGCGGAGCAAGTAGCAATGAATTGATTTGAATATTGCTTGATGTACTCCCACACACAATAGGCAGCTGATCAAAGTGAGCCAGGTGGAGAGCACTTTGTACAAATATTTACGACCACACAATGCATGCTTAGTGGATTTCAGTCAAGCAAAATCAGAAATCACTTATGGGTGAAACTACACCAGACCCTGAATTGGGTGTTAGGCTAGCTGGTAAACAGACACTAGGGTAGAGCAGGACCTTAATCATCACAAAGGAGTAGGGATCGGGGAAGCAAGCTCACATCACTCAGCAAAAGCAAAAGCTCTTGTTTGCATATTTATCTCTGGTAACATTCCGTTATTTCAAGATTCTATTAACACCAGAGTGAAGATTCATTTATTCATGCTAGTATGATAAGATGAATATTTGGAAGAAATATTTTTTATTGAATTTTTCGAAATCTTCACAAGATGTGTGTATATGTAAATATTTATGTATTCTGAATTTCAAAAAAATTGATGTTTTTTTTTATTTACAATTGATTATACATCCTTAGTGTTAGTTTTTTGTTTGGATTTTAATTTTAGAGATAATACAAAAATGATAGTAAGATTTTTTTATTTTAATATTTATGTATATATTTATCTATTTTTTTTTAAAAAAAAAGCAGGTTTTATATTTCAGAAATAAATTTAAGAAATTTCCCGGCCAGACCCCCAACTGTCAGCCTATGTGACGCCAAGGAGTACTCCTTCTAGCTACACAAGGTGGAAAATAAGACATAAAGAGCAAAGAAATCCCTGGGAGGATTTATAAAAGAGTAATACCAATATGGATATGAGGTATGAGGGGTTTTAATAAGAAAAAGATGATTAATTATATTAAATAAATTTAACATAATTAAAAATTATGAGGGGCCTGATAAATCAGGGGTGATTTATGTCAGAATTTGTGACAAGTGCTCTGGAGCGCACTCTGCGCTCTGTCAATTCTCAGCTGATCTTCTGCTCCTCAAGTCCGCTCAAGCAAGTCTTCATCTTGCTTACTCCCATCAAATCCTTGACTGCCCTGAAGAATCAACTTCCTATTCAGTACTCCAGTCGACGCAAGATCACCCGCTGCCATTTACTTGAGTTGTGGTGACTATTCCTTTCTCTGTTTCTTTTTCTTTCTCACTGTCTTTCCTTGTGCTTTTCCTTGTACTGATGTTGGGTTCTTAGTCTCTGTATCTGAGAGAGAGTGTGGTGGATTTCTGTTTGTTTGTTTTTTATTTTTCCCTTCCTTATCCTCCTCATCAACATACAGCCTCGTGATCCTTTAGGTACATTGTTTCTCCTTGTTTGTTATCTTTCTTTTCTTTGTTACTGAATTCTAGCCTTTAGTTTTCGCCTCTAAATCTCTTAGATTTACAGTCTCGACAGCACCAAAAAATCTAAAGGATTACGATGGCCGATAATGACTGCCCAGCCGCTAAGGTCAATATACCTTGCTTGGACGAAAAGAACTTCCTCCATTGGTCGATGCGTATAAAAGCCCATCTTTGTCATTGAGGACTCAGCAAGTATGTGCTCGAACCAGCTGTTCAATTGTCAGCCACTGAGTACATATCACAGTACCTGACATGTACCACGTAACTGCAAAGATTATTAATTATTATTATCTCTAATAATAATTACTATTCTTATTAATTATTATTACTATTTATTATCATTATTTATTTTAAATAACTCCACGTAATATTAATTATTATTATCCTTAATAATAATTACTATTCTGTAGTTATTATTATTATTATACCTTCATTATTATTACATTAATATTAATATTATTAAAGTACATTAATTACCTTAATTAATATAAATACTTTAATAATACATTCATTAATAAACTCATGAATAATTCTGGTTAAGCTATGTACTCCTGTTATACAAGATACATAACTTGTAGGCCCTTTGCCCCCTGTCACGTGAAATATCCAGAGTAACAGATATCACTCTTTCCACTCTGATTACGCCCACATTCCTTAACATTGGAATATTTCACGCATAAGATATGTAATTTAATATCTTATTTAATAAAAGAACTTATTAATATTATAATAATTAATACTTATAAGATGTACCAATAATAAATGACATCATTATAAGTTAATAACTTTATTAATATTAATAACAGATCAATTAATACAAATGTCATGATGTGATCCAATCCCACTAAGGACTACTGATCAAAGATGTGTCCCATAACACAGCCTTAGTAGAAATCACATCATAAACATTAACAGATCCTTCCAAAAGGATCTGTCTTGCCCCTGAAGTTCCACAGTACCTCTCAGGTCATGGAAGCGCTCACAGTTCCCCCTTGAGGAGCTCTTACAATATATAAACAGACTGTAAACAGTTGTTTATCCCCCAGAGAATATTTAGAACACACCAGCACAGTACATACCTTAGAGTTATTTACCTTGCTTAGTTCCCCATTCTCCAACAATCCCCCAATTCTGGATAATCTATAGTTTAATACTGTTATTACCTCAAGAATTGGCCACAACCTACCTTCAATAAGGTAGAAACCACGAACCCAAGTGAGTACCTCCTTGGATGCCTATTAATACTTTGTATTGATTTGGATGCGCCTAATTAGAGCAATTAGAGCAAGCCTCTCAGACAAGACTTACTGATTGAGGAAGTACCTTTTTACAGGACTTAAACCATTACCCAAACCACTTTAAATCATCAACCTACCTTAGTTACAACCCATAACCACGGTTAGTTCCACACCCAGGCTGACAATTGGGGGTCTGGCCTTTATTTATCCGTGATTTTTTCACCCTCTTACCCTTAAAAAATCATCACTAACACCTCCTTACCTTTTTATTTTTCGTGAAAATGGCCCTTTAATAGATGCCAGAGATCATTTGTGACTTTAAGAAGAACTCAAACCTATTCCAACAAAGACATTACCAATTGGACAACCCTGACAATATTACCACGTCACAACTGGTTATCAAAACTGAAGTTATAGAAGGAGAAGACCAATTCTATAACTGTACCTGGACAAAAATAAAACAACTTAGACTCACCAACATTTATTCCCCTGACGGCACTTTAATTAATACTGAAGAATCTGACGTGTTGACTAAAGAAGAGCACACAAAAATTGTCAGAAAAGAACTTAAATCAGCTTTAGAAGAAAGGGATCCACCCTTTAATGACATATTTTGTGATATAATTTCCTCTAACAATACTTACGTGTCTGTTCCCCCCTTTTTTGATTGTGACCCCCCAGCAGTCCCTAGACATCTACTTAGAAACAGTAGAAGAAATAAAGATCCTAGATTGACTGCATTCAACTACAGAAAAAATAAAAAATCATAAAAATACCGCTTTTTTTCTGTATTTTTTATCTATAACATTCTAAAATTGCAATAAACTCAAAGTATGTTTTCCAAAATTAAGTCTGAGAAAAATAAAAAAAAAAACCCTACAAAAATTAAGAAAAACTCGAAATTATAAAATTAAAAACATATAAAAATTAAAATCCAATATCTGGCTGAAGATATTGATCAAAAACAACGAAAAAAGCGCCTTTTTTATAATAAAAACCCTTCAAAATTCTACGTTCTAGTAGATCCGCTACTCATAGAGAAATTCTGAGTAGACCATTCGAGCCGCAATAGTAGATTTACACTACTAAAATCCAGTTCCCTTAATCTCTAGAGCCTCCATTCCCAAGGCACTAGTCTCCTGATCTCTTCAAATCCTCCTCGATCACGAATTACATAGTGGTAATACCCATAGTTACCGCATACAAGTGGTAATACACACCGTAGTACATACCGGGTGTATACTACATAGTATAAAAGTGATCGGAAGATTGATCTTCTAGCCTGATCACGTGTTACATACTGTATTCCCCGGATATTCCAGGAT
Organism: Puccinia hordei; assembly: GCA_007896445.1. NCBI lineage: Eukaryota > Fungi > Basidiomycota > Pucciniomycetes > Pucciniales > Pucciniaceae > Puccinia > Puccinia hordei. The sequence goes on from RDRW01000020.1 coordinate 619,578, forward strand.
CTACAGTATACATACGTGCGCCGACGCACTTCTGGAAATTCCAGCATACATTATAGAGTGTAATACACGGATAAGACCCTTATATCCGATCATAAGAATCATCGACGTTAGACTTTCTCACTCAATATTTGAGCTATTAAGGTGTTGAGTAGATCAAAATAACGGGAAAAATCAGCAGAATACAACTGTCTGATCAATTCCATTATTACACATCGAGAACAGTGTGTATTAGCCCCGTCGAAACTTTTCCACCTTACAAATCACGTTTAAGAGTTACTCCGTGATTTGTACATAGTAAAAGAAGGTACATTAAACTAATTAAAAGTAAATTAGATCATTTCTGATCATATTTACACATTATCTCTCACCCTGAAAGGAAGACTAATCCCCTTTCAGGAATATCTCACAAATCACGTTGAGTCTCTCCGTGATTTATCCAAAATAAAAATAAAATTAGTATAAACTAATTCAAATCAACTATAAAACAGATCAATTGATCAGTTTACATCTATTTTTTCTCCCCCTGAAAGGAAGAATAATACCCTTTCAAGGACATCTCACAAATCACGTCGAGTCTCTCCGTGATTTGAACACATAAAAAACAATTAAAAATAACAAATTTCACTGTCAAACAGATCAATTTGATCAGTTTACATCCACTCTCTCAACCTGAAAGGAAGACTAATCCCCTCTCAGGCACATCTTACTAAAATTTAGCTCAATTTTTGTCATTTCCACCTGGAAATTTAGACATAAAAACAGCCTCTTTTCAAGTCTTGTCACACTCACAACAAGCCACTTGATTTCACCGCATAAAAATCATAGTACCACTACTATTACTCTCAATAAAGTAACAAATTCACATTACCTTATATCTCTTTTCTCCATAAAACAACAAACCTTTAAGCCCTCTTCAAAGAAAAATTCTGAAGAGTAAGCAAACATCTTTAAATAAGTAAAAATATAACACATTTTTACTAATTTTCTTTTGTTTTTAGTGTCCACCAACGTAGACAAGCTTACCCCTGAATTGGACATTTTGAAAGTGTCTGACAAGACCACTACAGCCCGTGACACCAGAGAAACCTCTGAGATTACCACTAACAGAGAAACCTCTGTTACTCCATCAGACAAGTCATCTGGTGAATTGAATTTTAACAAAATTTCATTATAAGAATCTTCTACTAACAACTTTTACGCATTTTTACCATGACTCCTCCTTCCCTTAGAAATAGAGGTTACAATGGCCGCACCAGGGAGCCAGAGCCAAGACTTGGATTTCCACCAGCGTCAGTTTTGCCCCCTGGCAAACAAGAATCTTTAAATAAAATCATTTATAGAAGTAAAAAAACTGATAATCAGTCAATTTCTTCTGCTTCTAGTAACAGCAGAGGAAAAATTCGAAAGGTTTTATTACAGGATGAAGGAGAACAAATATTGGTTAAAGGATGTAAAGAACAGGAGCAGCTTCAATGCAGTGAAAGCCCATCTAAATTACTGCCAGGAGGATTTCCGTCATATGGTCAGCCTCAAAGGGCTACCAGCAACCCTCTACCGCACCAAGGATTGGAATCCTCTTCATTTATCTCCAGGAATCCTTTTCTCTCCCCCCAATCCTTCCAACACTCCAATAAGAACCCAAAATCCCCGTGGTCCCAAGGGCAGAAATGTCAATTCCAGACATCCCAGGAACACAGGGAAGAATACCCAATGGAGAAACCAGATCTATTCAGAGATGGTACGCCTAGGGAGATCCCTCCAAGGGACTTATCAACATCTGGAGCAAGGCAAAATAGCCCGTCAAGAGCGCCAGATGGAAGAAGCCCCATAAATTGTAACACTTCCCCATCATCTAGTCAAAAAATTAGAACACAAAGTTCCCCATGTGTAGTAATTAATGACTCAAACATTTCTACTTGTACCCCTGAACACCATCAACAAATTACCACATTTCAACATGTAGTAAATGCTATGAACAATAGTAACAAAGCTCTGTCCAATGATTTACAAGAATTATGCCGTAAAATTATGAGAGCTACAGATGAACAGGTGAACTCAGAAGATAGTACATTATATCTTATTCAACAGAGGTTGACTGAAATGGATACAAAAATTGATATGTTTCATGTAGAATTGGATGATCATTGTAAAACATTCAGTAAACAACTGTCTAATTCTATGACCAGAATTGATGACTGGGTTGAAGAGCAGGGTAATTCCAACCAAGATCTTGTCCAGAAAGTGGCACAATTGGAATTGAAGATTCAGAATTTACAATCAGATACTACTAATAAAGTAAATTCTCAATTTAGAACCTTTGAAGATGTAGTGAACAGAATTGAGAAACAATTCACATGTGTTACGTCAGAAATGACCAAAAACAACTCAGATATCATGCACAAGTTGGAAGAACTCCTGACTAGAGATGCCCAACCAAGAAGCAGACATGATACTATTAATGACATTGGAGATGACAGTCAATCTATTCCTCCAGTCATTACAACTCAATTGGCCAATTTAACCCCTTCACCTTTACAGAATACCCAAGTTGAACCAAGCAGGGATCAAACTGCTACGCCAACTCTCAATACTCAACAAATTAGAGTGGCCACATCCACCATTAATAGTTTAGATGAAGACAAGGCCATCCACAAATTAGTATTAGCAGGTCTGCCAAAGACTAATGAGTGGCTAACCTTTTCTGGAGTGGGAGAATATGACCACTTTAAATTTATTGATTGGATTGATAACTTGAAAGAAGATACTAATGCCCCTGATCAGATTATATGCTCAAAATTGAATTCAATTCTCACTGGAGTTGCAAATTCATGGTATAATTCTAGGAAAAAAGAAGTACCTGGCAATAAAAATTGGTTATTCTGGAAAAAAGAAATCATTAATAAATTTAGCACTCCTGAATGGAAGAGAAAAGTGAAAACCAACTTCAGAAGAAGCAGATTTGACATACTGAGTGATGTAGAACCATCTGATTGGGTTACACAACAAGTGAACAGAATTAAAGCCATTGAAAGAGATGTAGACAATGCCTCTATTAATGATAAATTACTTGGACAATTAGATCATAATACTGAGTACATGATGCGTAGAGCTCTACAAAGTGACAGTGATTTGACTGAATTCATCAATCAACTGGAAAGTCTTGTCAATGTTAAAAGAAAAGACAAAAAAGACAAGTATAAATCTGTCAAAAGAGATAATTACAAAGACTCCAGGAAATCAGACCAGAAGGAAACCAAAGACACTTCTGAGAAAGAAATTACGTGTTTTGAATGTGGAAAGAAAGGACATAGATCCAATAAATGTCCCAATAAGAAATCTAGTAAGAAAGTACACTGCATTGAAAACATTGATGATAACTTGGTCCCCATTAATGATGATTCCCAATCTAGTATAGAATCTTTACCAGATGATTCTGATTCTGATTCCATTGATTCTGACTCAGATATTCACAGTACTCATGCCATTGTTTCAAAAGATGAATTGATCATATCTAATATTTCTAAAATGGAAGATAAATTCAGACCTGTAAACATTAAGAAATTACACTTGTCAAATGAGATGCATTCTGGAAAAATACATAAGACTGGTGGTACTAATATCACTAATATAATATGTAACAAGTTTAAACTTAAATGTTTAATTGATGGAGGAGCCTTCTGCTCTATTATTGGTCCCAATTTATTAGATAAGATATTGCCTCAATGGAAGAAAGAATTAATCCCCATTAATTCTGAGAAATTCTACAGTTGTAACAGTAAATTGAAACCACTAGGTATTATCAAATTAGATATTATATTCCCCCATAACAAACAAAGTATTCAGATTACCGCTGAATTAATAGTTATGGAAGATTTTAAAATGAAATATATCATTTTAGGAAATGATTATATCATTAATTATGGAATAGATGTGATAAATTCTAATGGAAGATATTTTACCTTCAATGGCGACATTATGAACAAGTTTGAACTTGGAATAAGTGACAAAATGAACCTGGAGCAACTTGAATGTAATTCTATCAATAATTCTAACTTTGATAATACAATATTAGAAGCAAAGATTGCTGAGAATTTAGATGATGAGCAATTAAAGGAACTAAAGAACTTGCTACATAAAAAGAAACTTGCATTTGCCACTGCTGATGAACCCTTTGGAAGCATTAGAGGACATGAAGTAAGAATTAATCTTAATACTACTAGACCTTATCCTCCTGCTTTAAGGAAAGCTGCTTATCCTGCTTCCCCCAGAAGTAGAGAAGCTTTACAGCAGCATGGTACTGAATTAGTAAGAATGAATGTCTTACACAAAGTGGGAGCAAATGAAAATGTAGAAGTTACTACCCCAGTTATTATTGCTTGGCATAATGGAAAATCAAGAATGGTTGGAGACTTTAGAGGTCTCAATAACTATACCATACCTGATAGATACCCCATGCCCAAAATCAGTGAAGCACTGACTCAGCTAAAAGATGCTAAATTCATAACTTGTATGGATGTACTCAAAGGTTTCCATCAGAATGTAATTCATGAAGACAGTAGATATTTGATGAGAATAATATTACATATGGGAATATATGAGTACCAAAGAATGCCTTTTGGAATTAAGAATGCCCCCTCTCACTTCCAAAGAATGATGGACATGGAATTCCACAAAGAATTACGTGAAGGCTGGCTTATTATCTACATTGATGACATCATTATATTTAGTCAAGACTGGAAAGAACATTTGGAAAAACTTTCAATAGTTTTAGACAGAGTTACAAAAATGAATATGAAAATATCCATGAGCAAATGTCAATTTGGTTTTAAGGAATTAAAAGCACTTGGACATATAGTTTCTGGACTTAGTATTGCTATTGACATGAATAAAGTGGCTGCAGTATTGCTTAAGCCCATGCCAACTAATGTCAAGGAATTACAATCATTTTTAGGTTTTGCTAGTTATTACAGGCAACACATTAAAGACTTTGCTAAAATTACTGGGCCCCTGTACCAAATTACTAGTCCAAACACTGCATATGAGATGACGTCCCCCAGAGTAGATGCCTTTAATAAAATCAGAGAAATGTTAACATCTGCCCCTATATTATTAATGCCTGACCCTCACAAGCCTTACAAATTATATGTAGATGCAAGCATGGAAGGACTTGGAGCTGCTTTACATCAAGTACAAGATTTACAGGACATTCCCAAAGACGGAGTAATATGTTATATTTCACGCACACTTAAGGACAGTGAGAAGAAATATGGTGCTAGCCAACTAGAATGCTTATGTCTAGTATGGGCCTTAGACAAATTATATTACTACTTGGATGGTTGTGATTTTGAAGTTATTACTGATTGTAGTGCACTCAAAAGTTTACTCAGTATGAAAACTCCCAACAGACATATGTTAAGATGGCAAATTGCAATCCAAGAATGGAGAGGCAGTATGACTATTGTCCACAGAGCTGGAAATATACATAAAAATGCTGATGGTCTCAGTAGATGGTCTTTAGACAATCTACCAGAAAATCCTGCTTGGGATGGAGAAATAGCGGCAAAAATTATGTGCCTTTTTCCACTAATTAATGATGCAAATAATCCTGCTTATGATGACCCTTCTGAAACCTATGACATTCTTGGACTACATGTTACTGAAATGAAGGAAGAATTTTGGGATGAAATACGTGAAAGTTATAACCTGGACAAGAATTGCTCCACTCTTAAAGAAATTCTACAAAGTAAACATAAAAACCTGGACTTGATTAATTCTTTAGAAGAACCTTGGTCTACTGCCTTTAATGAAAACAGATTTTCACTTCTGGATGGATTGATATATCATAGGACCAACCATACTAGCGTAGTAGTTTTGGCTAAAAAGGAACATATTAATCTTTTTCTCAAAGAATGCCATGATAATATCACAGCAGGACATTTTTCTTTTGACAGAACTATAGAAAGAGTTAAACATATAGCTTGGTGGCCCCATTATAGAAATGCAACCAAGGAATATTGTGAATCTTGTGAGAGATGTCAAAAAGCAAATAAAGCTACTGGAAAAAGATACGGTTTACTACAGGAAATTGAAGAACCCACAGAAAGATGGTCTGTAATTAATATGGATTTTGTTACTGGATTACCTCCAGCTGGAATGAATAACTACAACTCTGTACTAGTAGTAGTTGACAGATTCTCTAAAAGAGCTAAATTCTTGCCATGTCATAAGGAAAATAATGCATTTGACGTAGCACTACTATTTTGGCAAAAGATTATAGCTGATGTAGGATGTCCTAGATATATTATTACAGACAGAGATCCAAAATTTACATCTGAATTCTGGAAAGGTTTATATGATTTATGTGGCACTCAATTGAAGTTCTCTACAGCTTATCATCCTCAAACTGATGGATTAGCTGAAAGAATGATTCAAACTTTGGAAGATATGATTAGAAGATATTGTGCTTATGGTCTAGAATTTAAGGATAAAGATAATTACTCACATGACTGGTGTTCACTATTACCAGCATTAGAATTTGCCTACAATTCCAGCAAACACAGTAGTACTGATATCACGCCTTTTGAATTAGAAAGAGGATGGATACCTTGGTTCCCCAAAGAACTAGTCCTCTCTAAATCAGTAACAATTCACCCCAATGCCACTAATTTCCATCAAATGATGACTAAAACTGCAAATTACGCAGCAGAATGTATTAAGAAATCTTTTGAATATAATAAGAATAGATGGGACAAAACCCATAAGGTTCACCAATTTAAAGTTGGAGATCAAGTTCTTATTTCTACATTTAATTTTACTAATTTAACAGGACCCAAGAAACTCAGGGACTCCTATGTTGGACCTTATACAATTAAAGCTTTACATGGTGCAAATGCAGTAGAAGTTATATTAACTGGAGAATTAGAAAGGAAACACCCCACATTCCCAGTTAGTCTAATCAAACCATTTATTCCTAATAATGATGATAAATTTCCTCTAAGGAAAGATAACATTAGAGTTGTGATACCTCCAGTAGAGAAAGACCAACTCATTAAAGTTAAGAAAGTTATACAACATAGAAAAATTAGAAAGAATAATGAAGATGTTAAACAGTACTTAGTCAGATATAGTGGATCCAAAGAGGATGAATGGCTTACAGCTGATCAGATCCCTGATTCAGAAAGAATTCTGAGACAATACAGAGTTGACAAAAGAAACCATTAAAATTTTTTAGTCAACCCTTTTTTAGAGGGAGGAAGTGTCAGCCACTGAGTACATATCACAGTACCTGACATGTACCACGTAACTGCAAAGATTATTAATTATTATTATCTCTAATAATAATTACTATTCTTATTAATTATTATTACTATTTATTATCATTATTTATTTTAAATAACTCCACGTAATATTAATTATTATTATCCTTAATAATAATTACTATTCTGTAGTTATTATTATTATTATACCTTCATTATTATTACATTAATATTAATATTATTAAAGTACATTAATTACCTTAATTAATATAAATACTTTAATAATACATTCATTAATAAACTCATGAATAATTCTGGTTAAGCTATGTACTCCTGTTATACAAGATACATAACTTGTAGGCCCTTTGCCCCCTGTCACGTGAAATATCCAGAGTAACAGATATCACTCTTTCCACTCTGATTACGCCCACATTCCTTAACATTGGAATATTTCACGCATAAGATATGTAATTTAATATCTTATTTAATAAAAGAACTTATTAATATTATAATAATTAATACTTATAAGATGTACCAATAATAAATGACATCATTATAAGTTAATAACTTTATTAATATTAATAACAGATCAATTAATACAAATGTCATGATGTGATCCAATCCCACTAAGGACTACTGATCAAAGATGTGTCCCATAACACAGCCTTAGTAGAAATCACATCATAAACATTAACAGATCCTTCCAAAAGGATCTGTCTTGCCCCTGAAGTTCCACAGTACCTCTCAGGTCATGGAAGCGCTCACAGTTCCCCCTTGAGGAGCTCTTACAATATATAAACAGACTGTAAACAGTTGTTTATCCCCCAGAGAATATTTAGAACACACCAGCACAGTACATACCTTAGAGTTATTTACCTTGCTTAGTTCCCCATTCTCCAACAATCCCCCAATTCTGGATAATCTATAGTTTAATACTGTTATTACCTCAAGAATTGGCCACAACCTACCTTCAATAAGGTAGAAACCACGAACCCAAGTGAGTACCTCCTTGGATGCCTATTAATACTTTGTATTGATTTGGATGCGCCTAATTAGAGCAATTAGAGCAAGCCTCTCAGACAAGACTTACTGATTGAGGAAGTACCTTTTTACAGGACTTAAACCATTACCCAAACCACTTTAAATCATCAACCTACCTTAGTTACAACCCATAACCACGGTTAGTTCCACACCCAGGCTGACAATTGGGGGTCTGGCCTTTATTTATCCGTGATTTTTTCACCCTCTTACCCTTAAAAAATCATCACTAACACCTCCTTACCTTTTTATTTTTCGTGAAAATGGCCCTTTAATAGATGCCAGAGATCATTTGTGACTTTAAGAAGAACTCAAACCTATTCCAACAAAGACATTACCAATTGGACAACCCTGACAATATTACCACGTCACAACTGGTTATCAAAACTGAAGTTATAGAAGGAGAAGACCAATTCTATAACTGTACCTGGACAAAAATAAAACAACTTAGACTCACCAACATTTATTCCCCTGACGGCACTTTAATTAATACTGAAGAATCTGACGTGTTGACTAAAGAAGAGCACACAAAAATTGTCAGAAAAGAACTTAAATCAGCTTTAGAAGAAAGGGATCCACCCTTTAATGACATATTTTGTGATATAATTTCCTCTAACAATACTTACGTGTCTGTTCCCCCCTTTTTTGATTGTGACCCCCCAGCAGTCCCTAGACATCTACTTAGAAACAGTAGAAGAAATAAAGATCCTAGATTGACTGCATTCAACTACAGAAAAAATAAAAAATCATAAAAATACCGCTTTTTTTCTGTATTTTTTATCTATAACATTCTAAAATTGCAATAAACTCAAAGTATGTTTTCCAAAATTAAGTCTGAGAAAAATAAAAAAAAAAACCCTACAAAAATTAAGAAAAACTCGAAATTATAAAATTAAAAACATATAAAAATTAAAATCCAATATCTGGCTGAAGATATTGATCAAAAACAACGAAAAAAGCGCCTTTTTTATAATAAAAACCCTTCAAAATTCTACGTTCTAGTAGATCCGCTACTCATAGAGAAATTCTGAGTAGACCATTCGAACCGCAATAGTAGATTTACACTACTAAAATCCAGTTCCCTTAATCTCTAGAGCCTCCATTCCCAAGGCACTAGTCTCCTGATCTCTTCAAATCCTCCTCGATCACAAATTACATAGTGGTAATACCCATAGTTACCGCATACAAGTGGTAATACACACCGTAGTACATACCGGGTGTATACTACATAGTATAAAAGTGATCGGAAGATTGATCTTCTAGCCTGATCACGTGTTACATACTGTATTCCCCGGATATTCCAGGATCTACAGTATACATACGTGCGCCGACGCACTTCTGGAAATTCCAGCATACATTATAGAGTGTAATACACGGATAAGACCCTTATATCCGATCATAAGAATCATCGACGTTAGACTTTCTCACTCAATATTTGAGCTATTAAGGTGTTGAGTAGATCAAAATAACGGGAAAAATCAGCAGAATACAACTGTCTGATCAATTCCATTATTACACATCGAGAACAGTGTGTATTAGCCCCGTCGAAACTTTTCCACCTTACAAATCACGTTTAAGAGTTACTCCGTGATTTGTACATAGTAAAAGAAGGTACATTAAACTAATTAAAAGTAAATTAGATCATTTCTGATCATATTTACACATTATCTCTCACCCTGAAAGGAAGACTAATCCCCTTTCAGGAATATCTCACAAATCACGTTGAGTCTCTCCGTGATTTATCCAAAATAAAAATAAAATTAGTATAAACTAATTCAAATCAACTATAAAACAGATCAATTGATCAGTTTACATCTATTTTTTCTCCCCCTGAAAGGAAGAATAATACCCTTTCAAGGACATCTCACAAATCACGTCGAGTCTCTCCGTGATTTGAACACATAAAAAACAATTAAAAATAACAAATTTCACTGTCAAACAGATCAATTTGATCAGTTTACATCCACTCTCTCAACCTGAAAGGAAGACTAATCCCCTCTCAGGCACATCTTACTAAAATTTAGCTCAATTTTTGTCATTTCCACCTGGAAATTTAGACATAAAAACAGCCTCTTTTCAAGTCTTGTCACACTCACAACAAGCCACTTGATTTCACCGCATAAAAATCATAGTACCACTACTATTACTCTCAATTAAAGTAACAAATTCACATTACCTTATATCTCTTTTCTCCATAAAACAACAAACCTTTAAGCCCTCTTCAAAGAAAAATTCTGAAGAGTAAGCAAACATCTTTAAATAAGTAAAAATATAACACATTTTTACTAATTTTCTTTTGTTTTTAGTGTCCACCAACGTAGACAAGCTTACCCCTGAATTGGACATTTTGAAAGTGTCTGACAAGACCACTACAGCCCGTGACACCAGAGAAACCTCTGAGATTACCACTAACAGAGAAACCTCTGTTACTCCATCAGACAAGTCATCTGGTGAATTGAATTTTAACAAAATTTCATTATAAGAATCTTCTACTAACAACTTTTACGCATTTTTACCATGACTCCTCCTTCCCTTAGAAATAGAGGTTACAATGGCCGCACCAGGGAGCCAGAGCCAAGACTTGGATTTCCACCAGCGTCAGTTTTGCCCCCTGGCAAACAAGAATCTTTAAATAAAATCATTTATAGAAGTAAAAAAACTGATAATCAGTCAATTTCTTCTGCTTCTAGTAACAGCAGAGGAAAAATTCGAAAGGTTTTATTACAGGATGAAGGAGAACAAATATTGGTTAAAGGATGTAAAGAACAGGAGCAGCTTCAATGCAGTGAAAGCCCATCTAAATTACTGCCAGGAGGATTTCCGTCATATGGTCAGCCTCAAAGGGCTACCAGCAACCCTCTACCGCACCAAGGATTGGAATCCTCTTCATTTATCTCCAGGAATCCTTTTCTCTCCCCCCAATCCTTCCAACACTCCAATAAGAACCCAAAATCCCCGTGGTCCCAAGGGCAGAAATGTCAATTCCAGACATCCCAGGAACACAGGGAAGAATACCCAATGGAGAAACCAGATCTATTCAGAGATGGTACGCCTAGGGAGATCCCTCCAAGGGACTTATCAACATCTGGAGCAAGGCAAAATAGCCCGTCAAGAGCGCCAGATGGAAGAAGCCCCATAAATTGTAACACTTCCCCATCATCTAGTCAAAAAATTAGAACACAAAGTTCCCCATGTGTAGTAATTAATGACTCAAACATTTCTACTTGTACCCCTGAACACCATCAACAAATTACCACATTTCAACATGTAGTAAATGCTATGAACAATAGTAACAAAGCTCTGTCCAATGATTTACAAGAATTATGCCGTAAAATTATGAGAGCTACAGATGAACAGGTGAACTCAGAAGATAGTACATTATATCTTATTCAACAGAGGTTGACTGAAATGGATACAAAAATTGATATGTTTCATGTAGAATTGGATGATCATTGTAAAACATTCAGTAAACAACTGTCTAATTCTATGACCAGAATTGATGACTGGGTTGAAGAGCAGGGTAATTCCAACCAAGATCTTGTCCAGAAAGTGGCACAATTGGAATTGAAGATTCAGAATTTACAATCAGATACTACTAATAAAGTAAATTCTCAATTTAGAACCTTTGAAGATGTAGTGAACAGAATTGAGAAACAATTCACATGTGTTACGTCAGAAATGACCAAAAACAACTCAGATATCATGCACAAGTTGGAAGAACTCCTGACTAGAGATGCCCAACCAAGAAGCAGACATGATACTATTAATGACATTGGAGATGACAGTCAATCTATTCCTCCAGTCATTACAACTCAATTGGCCAATTTAACCCCTTCACCTTTACAGAATACCCAAGTTGAACCAAGCAGGGATCAAACTGCTACGCCAACTCTCAATACTCAACAAATTAGAGTGGCCACATCCACCATTAATAGTTTAGATGAAGACAAGGCCATCCACAAATTAGTATTAGCAGGTCTGCCAAAGACTAATGAGTGGCTAACCTTTTCTGGAGTGGGAGAATATGACCACTTTAAATTTATTGATTGGATTGATAACTTGAAAGAAGATACTAATGCCCCTGATCAGATTATATGCTCAAAATTGAATTCAATTCTCACTGGAGTTGCAAATTCATGGTATAATTCTAGGAAAAAAGAAGTACCTGGCAATAAAAATTGGTTATTCTGGAAAAAAGAAATCATTAATAAATTTAGCACTCCTGAATGGAAGAGAAAAGTGAAAACCAACTTCAGAAGAAGCAGATTTGACATACTGAGTGATGTAGAACCATCTGATTGGGTTACACAACAAGTGAACAGAATTAAAGCCATTGAAAGAGATGTAGACAATGCCTCTATTAATGATAAATTACTTGGACAATTAGATCATAATACTGAGTACATGATGCGTAGAGCTCTACAAAGTGACAGTGATTTGACTGAATTCATCAATCAACTGGAAAGTCTTGTCAATGTTAAAAGAAAAGACAAAAAAGACAAGTATAAATCTGTCAAAAGAGATAATTACAAAGACTCCAGGAAATCAGACCAGAAGGAAACCAAAGACACTTCTGAGAAAGAAATTACGTGTTTTGAATGTGGAAAGAAAGGACATAGATCCAATAAATGTCCCAATAAGAAATCTAGTAAGAAAGTACACTGCATTGAAAACATTGATGATAACTTGGTCCCCATTAATGATGATTCCCAATCTAGTATAGAATCTTTACCAGATGATTCTGATTCTGATTCCATTGATTCTGACTCAGATATTCACAGTACTCATGCCATTGTTTCAAAAGATGAATTGATCATATCTAATATTTCTAAAATGGAAGATAAATTCAGACCTGTAAACATTAAGAAATTACACTTGTCAAATGAGATGCATTCTGGAAAAATACATAAGACTGGTGGTACTAATATCACTAATATAATATGTAACAAGTTTAAACTTAAATGTTTAATTGATGGAGGAGCCTTCTGCTCTATTATTGGTCCCAATTTATTAGATAAGATATTGCCTCAATGGAAGAAAGAATTAATCCCCATTAATTCTGAGAAATTCTACAGTTGTAACAGTAAATTGAAACCACTAGGTATTATCAAATTAGATATTATATTCCCCCATAACAAACAAAGTATTCAGATTACCGCTGAATTAATAGTTATGGAAGATTTTAAAATGAAATATATCATTTTAGGAAATGATTATATCATTAATTATGGAATAGATGTGATAAATTCTAATGGAAGATATTTTACCTTCAATGGCGACATTATGAACAAGTTTGAACTTGGAATAAGTGACAAAATGAACCTGGAGCAACTTGAATGTAATTCTATCAATAATTCTAACTTTGATAATACAATATTAGAAGCAAAGATTGCTGAGAATTTAGATGATGAGCAATTAAAGGAACTAAAGAACTTGCTACATAAAAAGAAACTTGCATTTGCCACTGCTGATGAACCCTTTGGAAGCATTAGAGGACATGAAGTAAGAATTAATCTTAATACTACTAGACCTTATCCTCCTGCTTTAAGGAAAGCTGCTTATCCTGCTTCCCCCAGAAGTAGAGAAGCTTTACAGCAGCATGTTACTGAATTAGTAAGAATGAATGTCTTACGCAAAGTGGGAGCAAATGAAAATGTAGAAGTTACTACCCCAGTTATTATTGCTTGGCATAATGGAAAATCAAGAATGGTTGGAGACTTTAGAGGTCTTAATAACTATACCATACCTGATAGATACCCCATGCCCAAAATCAGTGAAGCACTGACTCAGCTAAAAGATGCTAAATTCATAACTTGTATGGATGTACTCAAAGGTTTCCATCAGAATGTAATTCATGAAGACAGTAGATATTTGATGAGAATAATATTACATATGGGAATATATGAGTACCAAAGAATGCCTTTTGGAATTAAGAATGCCCCCTCTCACTTCCAAAGAATGATGGACATGGAATTCCACAAAGAATTACGTGAAGGCTGGCTTATTATCTACATTGATGACATCATTATTTTTAGTCAAGACTGGAAAGAACATTTGGAAAAACTTTCAATAGTTTTAGACAGAGTTACAAAAATGAATATGAAAATATCCATGAGCAAATGTCAATTTGGTTTTAAGGAATTAAAAGCACTTGGACATATAGTTTCTGGACTTAGTATTGCTATTGACATGAATAAAGTGGCTGCAGTATTGCTTAAGCCCATGCCAACTAATGTCAAGGAATTACAATCATTTTTAGGTTTTGCTAGTTATTACAGGCAACACATTAAAGACTTTGCTAAAATTACTGGGCCCCTGTACCAAATTACTAGTCCAAACACTGCATATGAGATGACGTCCCCCAGAGTAGATGCCTTTAATAAAATCAGAGAAATGTTAACATCTGCCCCTATATTATTAATGCCTGACCCTCACAAGCCTTACAAATTATATGTAGATGCAAGCATGGAAGGACTTGGAGCTGCTTTACATCAAGTACAAGATTTACAGGACATTCCCAAAGAAGGAGTAATATGTTATATTTCACGCACACTTAAGGACAGTGAGAAGAAATATGGTGCTAGCCAACTAGAATGCTTATGTCTAGTATGGGCCTTAGACAAATTATATTACTACTTGGATGGTTGTGATTTTGAAGTTATTACTGATTGTAGTGCACTCAAAAGTTTACTCAGTATGAAAACTCCCAACAGACATATGTTAAGATGGCAAATTGCAATCCAAGAATGGAGAGGCAGTATGACTATTGTCCACAGAGCTGGAAATATACATAAAAATGCTGATGGTCTCAGTAGATGGTCTTTAGACAATCTACCAGAAAATCCTGCTTGGGATGGAGAAATAGCGGCAAAAATTATGTGCCTTTTTCCACTAATTAATGATGCAAATAATCCTGCTTATGATGACCCTTCTGAAACCTATGACATTCTTGGACTACATGTTACTGAAATGAAGGAAGAATTTTGGGATGAAATACGTGAAAGTTATAACCTGGACAAGAATTGCTCCACTCTTAAAGAAATTCTACAAAGTAAACATAAAAACCTGGACTTGATTAATTCTTTAGAAGAACCTTGGTCTACTGCCTTTAATGAAAACAGATTTTCACTTCTGGATGGATTGATATATCATAGGACCAACCATACTAGCGTAGTAGTTTTGGCTAAAAAGGAACATATTAATCTTTTTCTCAAAGAATGCCATGATAATATCACAGCAGGACATTTTTCTTTTGACAGAACTATAGAAAGAGTTAAACATATAGCTTGGTGGCCCCATTATAGAAATGCAACCAAAGAATATTGTGAATCTTGTGAGAGATGTCAAAAAGCAAATAAAGCTACTGGAAAAAGATACGGTTTACTACAGGAAATTGAAGAACCCACAGAAAGATGGTCTGTAATTAATATGGATTTTGTTACAGGATTACCTCCAGCTGGAATGAATAACTACAACTCTGTACTAGTAGTAGTTGACAGATTCTCTAAAAGAGCTAAATTCTTGCCATGTCATAAGGAAAATAATGCATTTGACGTAGCACTACTATTTTGGCAAAAGATTATAGCTGATGTAGGATGTCCTAGATATATTATTACAGACAGAGATCCAAAATTTACATCTGAATTCTGGAAAGGTTTATATGATTTATGTGGCACTCAATTGAAGTTCTCTACAGCTTATCATCCTCAAACTGATGGATTAGCTGAAAGAATGATTCAAACTTTGGAAGATATGATTAGAAGATATTGTGCTTATGGTCTAGAATTTAAGGATAAAGATAATTACTCACATGACTGGTGTTCACTATTACCAGCATTAGAATTTGCCTACAATTCCAGCAAACACAGTAGTACTGATATCACGCCTTTTGAATTAGAAAGAGGATGGATACCTTGGTTCCCCAAAGAACTAGTCCTCTCTAAATCAGTAACAATTCACCCCAATGCCACTAATTTCCATCAAATGATGACTAAAACTGCAAATTACGCAGCAGAATGTATTAAGAAATCTTTTGAATATAATAAGAATAGATGGGACAAAACCCATAAGGTTCACCAATTTAAAGTTGGAGATCAAGTTCTTATTTCTACATTTAATTTTACTAATTTAACAGGACCCAAGAAACTCAGGGACTCCTATGTTGGACCTTATACAATTAAAGCTTTACATGGTGCAAATGCAGTAGAAGTTATATTAACTGGAGAATTAGAAAGGAAACACCCCACATTCCCAGTTAGTCTAATCAAACCATTTATTCCTAATAATGATGATAAATTTCCTCTAAGGAAAGATAACATTAGAGTTGTGATACCTCCAGTAGAGAAAGACCAACTCATTAAAGTTAAGAAAGTTATACAACATAGAAAAATTAGAAAGAATAATGAAGATGTTAAACAGTACTTAGTCAGATATAGTGGATCCAAAGAGGATGAATGGCTTACAGCTGATCAGATCCCTGATTCAGAAAGAATTCTGAGACAATACAGAGTTGACAAAAGAAACCATTAAAATTTTTTAGTCAACCCTTTTTTAGAGGGAGGAAGTGTCAGCCACTGAGTACATATCACAGTACCTGACATGTACCACGTAACTGCAAAGATTATTAATTATTATTATCTCTAATAATAATTACTATTCTTATTAATTATTATTACTATTTATTATCATTATTTATTTTAAATAACTCCACGTAATATTAATTATTATTATCCTTAATAATAATTACTATTCTGTAGTTATTATTATTATTATACCTTCATTATTATTACATTAATATTAATATTATTAAAGTACATTAATTACCTTAATTAATATAAATACTTTAATAATACATTCATTAATAAACTCATGAATAATTCTGGTTAAGCTATGTACTCCTGTTATACAAGATACATAACTTGTAGGCCCTTTGCCCCCTGTCACGTGAAATATCCAGAGTAACAGATATCACTCTTTCCACTCTGATTACGCCCACATTCCTTAACATTGGAATATTTCACGCATAAGATATGTAATTTAATATCTTATTTAATAAAAGAACTTATTAATATTATAATAATTAATACTTATAAGATGTACCAATAATAAATGACATCATTATAAGTTAATAACTTTATTAATATTAATAACAGATCAATTAATACAAATGTCATGATGTGATCCAATCCCACTAAGGACTACTGATCAAAGATGTGTCCCATAACACAGCCTTAGTAGAAATCACATCATAAACATTAACAGATCCTTCCAAAAGGATCTGTCTTGCCCCTGAAGTTCCACAGTACCTCTCAGGTCATGGAAGCGCTCACAGTTCCCCCTTGAGGAGCTCTTACAATATATAAACAGACTGTAAACAGTTGTTTATCCCCCAGAGAATATTTAGAACACACCAGCACAGTACATACCTTAGAGTTATTTACCTTGCTTAGTTCCCCATTCTCCAACAATCCCCCAATTCTGGATAATCTATAGTTTAATACTGTTATTACCTCAAGAATTGGCCACAACCTACCTTCAATAAGGTAGAAACCACGAACCCAAGTGAGTACCTCCTTGGATGCCTATTAATACTTTGTATTGATTTGGATGCGCCTAATTAGAGCAATTAGAGCAAGCCTCTCAGACAAGACTTACTGATTGAGGAAGTACCTTTTTACAGGACTTAAACCATTACCCAAACCACTTTAAATCATCAACCTACCTTAGTTACAACCCATAACCACGGTTAGTTCCACACCCAGGCTGACATCAATTGTCTGGAGCAGCCGAAGTCGCTGTGGCTAAGAAGAGGAACGAGGCAGTCGACTTACTCATGAATTTCATGACTGAAACCGTGTTCGAATGCGTGGTGACGCCCAAAAATGAAGAAGACCCTCGCGGCATTTGGATGCAAATTGTCAATCGCTTCGCGTCAACCACCGTCAACAACAAGGGACGGGTGTGGCTCAAATTTATGAGATACAATGACAAGGGCGCCCTAGCCAAGTTCATTACCGATATGCAAAAGATCCTTACCGAAATCGCTGTATGCAAGCTAGGAGTCCCCGACAACATCTTGAGCTTTTCCATCTTAGCTAAGCTCTTGGAGGACCTCTACAACGTTGTGGACAACATTATAATGAATGAAGTCATCTGTGAAAGCCCGTTGGCAACGTTGACCAAGTTGCAAGAAATCGTACACCTCAAGGAATCTAGGAAAACCAAATTTCTTGGATCTTTGACTCAGAAACCCACGGAGGATGCCTCAGAAGGAGCATTGGCACTCATGCATGAATCTTCCAAGAAGTGGAAGAGAAAACCAAAAGCAAGGGGTCCCTATTGCAAACCAGGAAAACACAATCCGCAGGCCGCACATGACTCTTCCCATTGCTGGCAACTGCACCCAGAACTACGTCCAGCACAGCACTCCAAGCCAACCAATGCCGCAACCACTCAATTAGCGGAAGGGACCAATGACCATATCTCTGAGGTATCCTTACTCCTGTCCAAAATGGACAACAAGCCCACGGTTCTGGACTCGGGAGCAACACATCATATGGTGACCGATCCGTGCTGCTTCAAACGAATCGCTGACACCAACATCCGAATCTCAACAGGTGGACACAGAAACTTTCTGAATGCCACGGCCGTCGGATCGACCGTCCTGCGAAATCACCTGGGAGCAATTTTGGTGCTGGAAAATGTATTGCTGGTACCAGGTCTTAATTGCTCTCTCATCTCCATCCCACGTTTGTTCAAAAATCACTTCCACATCACCAAAAACCTTAACGATAGCGTTACAGTAGAAATAGATAATGGTTTCCAACTAAAAGGGTCTGTTAAGAACAATTTACTTGAACGTGTCGATACTTCCTTTTCTGCAATGAATGTCTCTTCCTCCTGTTACTTCGCGAGCTCTGACCCTCCAGACTGGCACTCACGACTGGGGCATCCAAACTTCAAGTACCAAAAACTGATGGTGCCCGACTCAACAATTGTCGATTGCGCTGTCTGCAAAGAATGCAAATTCACTGCGCTTCCTTTCAAGAGTCACTTCAAGGAAGTGAGCAGCCTACTCGAGGTGGTCCACATCGATTTAGTTGGTCCTCTATCAACCAATCCTCAACGGGATTTAGCTATTTTCTTACCATTATCGATCAACTCAGTGGATATAGAACGGTTAAATTTTTAAGGAACAAATCAGAGAGCATTGAACGTTTCAAGGAATACAAGTGCGAGTCAGAAAAACAGACGGGATGTATTCTTTGGAAGATTGTCTCCGACGGAGGAGGGGAATTTGTCAATGAAGAATTCAAACGTTTCTGCTCTTCCGAAGGAATCATACACCACGTCTCACCGGCCTACACACCGCAAAATAATGGAATGGTTGAAAGAGCCAATCAAACCATAATAGTCAAGGCCCGTTGTATCCTCCATCAAGCCAAATTGCCCAAATCGTTCTGGGCCGAGGCTGTCAATACGGCAACTCAACTATTGAATTTGGCACCCTCAAACACAAGAAATATGGCTGTTCCTTACGAAATTTGGAATGGAAGAGCAGCAAATATTACAACTCTTCGACTGTTTGGATGTCTGGCGTATATCTTCATTCCAAAGGAAAAGCAATCTTTCAAGCTATTACCCACGTCGGAAAAAGGAATCATGCTCGGGTATGCCAACGACTTCTCTACGTACAGGATTCTAAACCTATCAGATAAGAAAGCCTACCAAACTTGAAATGTCAAATTTGACAAAAGAATGTTCCCAGGATTATCTTCAAAAGAGGACAAAAGCAAGCCAGATGTACTCTCTCCGAATGAACCAATCAGAACTGCAAAAACGGGTGTCATTAAAATTCTCGACAACACTACATCAGATCAAGGTCGTGAGCTCCCACCAAACAAACAGTCAAACTCGGTTGTTCCTGAAGATGATCCAGTACCTTCCAAAAACATCAACAGTTCGATTTCCTCTGACAACATCCTGTCAGTTGACAGAAGAGGAAATGCTGTACTAGTCTATCTCACTGAAAACAAGGAATGTGACACTCCTTCGTCCTACCTTCAAGCAGTTAATGCAGCCAATTCTTCCTTCTGGAAGAAAGCAATAGAGAAGGAAATCACCAACATGTACAATCATGACATGTGGATAATTGTGAAGAAGAATGAATGTCAAAATAGAATGAACTGCACTTGGGTTTTCAAAATCAAGAAAGACCAATTGAATGTACCAATCAAATACAAAGCAAGATTATGTGCCAAGGGCTTTCAACAAGAAAAAGGTACCGACGTCTGGGAAACCTATGCTCCAACCGGCAAACTTGTGTCCCTGAGAATGCTAATCATTGTTGCACTCAAGAAGGGACTGCTTTTCCATCAGATCGACATCAAGAGTGCATTTTTGAATGCTCCTCTCAAGGAAGACATCTTTCTGAATCCTCCACCTGGAGTAGATTTCCCAACGAATCATGTGCTCAAGCTCAAGAAGGCCATGTATGGCCTGAAACAAGCGCCCAACGCCTGGCATCGCACTTTGACCGAATGGCTATTCCAGGTCGGTTTCAAGCGATGCGACACCGAACCGTGTGTCTTCTGGCGAAAGGTAACTTTTCTTTATCTGCACGTGGATGACTTAGCCATCTTCAGCAAGGATCCTGAAGTTTTCAAGAGCAAAGTTCGATCTCGATTCCAAATCAAGGACCTTGGAGAATCCAATCTCCTGCTGGGGATGAACGTCCTGCAAGAATCCGGCTCAGTCACACTGTCGCAAAGACATTATATCAATACTCAGCTTGAACGGTTTGAATGTCAACATTTGTTTCCAGCTTCGACTCCAATGAAGCCAAAAAGTCACCTAGTCAAAGCGTCAAGAGAAGAAGGTGATGCTTTTGTAGCTTCAAGTAGAAACTACTGTTCCCTCGTGGGAGCTCTCAATTATCTCAGTGTCACAACAAGACCCGACATAACATTTGCTGTGAGCTCTCTTTCACAATTTCTCAACAAACCCGGTACGACTCACTGGGATGCTGGAATTCAAGTCCTTCAATATCTAAAAGGCACTCGTGACATTGGATTGAAGCTCACCAACAATCAAGAAGAAGAAGACAATTTGGTGGGCTACGCTGATGCTGACTGGGCATCTTGTCCTGAGACAAGAAGATCAGTTTCAGGCAATCTCATTCTTCTCAACAGGAACATTATCTCTTGGAAATCAAGAAAACAACCCACTCTGTCCCTGTCCTCGACTGAAGCCAAATACAAATCTCTTGGCGACATCACCAAAGAAATCATGTGGGTCAAAACAATGCTGAAGAAGATCTTCAACATCAAACTCAAGAAGCCTACTCAGATTTTTGAAGACAATCAAGGAGCAATTGCACTGGCCAACGATGAATCAAATCACTCCAACTACAAAACAAAACACATGTCTCTTTGATTTCATTTCATTCGACGAGAAATTAAAATAAAATCCATAGTTCTTCAATTCGTACCGACCCATCAAATGCTTGCCCATTTCTTAACAAAGGCCGTGGGACAGTCAACAATTTGACGCACCCTTCAAAGTCTTCAATTTCTCTGCTCTTCTCCCAAGAGGTCTTGAGCATGGGGGTGTGTCAGAATTTGTGACAAGTGCTCTGGAGCGCACTCCGCGCTCTGTCAATTCTCAGCTGATCTTCTGCTCCTCAAGTCCGCTCAAGCAAGTCTTCATCTTGCTTACTCCCATCAAATCCTCGACTGCCCTGAAGAATCAACTTCCTATTCAGTACTCCAGTCGACGCAAGATCACCCGCTGCCATTTACTTGAGTTGTGGTGACTATTCCTTTCTCTGTTTCTTTTTCTTTCTCACTGTCTTTCCTTGTGCTTTTCCTTGTACTGATGTTGGGTTCTTAGTCTCTGTATCTGAGAGAGAGTGTGGTGGATTTCTGTTTGTTTGTTTTTTTATTTTTCCCTTCCTTATCCTCCTCATCAACATACAGCCTGGTGATCCTTTAGGTACATTTTTTCTCCTTGTTTGTTATCTTTCTTTTCTTTGTTACTGAAATCTAGCCTTTAGTTTTCGCCTCTAAATCTCTTAATTTAATCCCTCAAAGGTATCTTGCAAGCAGAGGATTCCAGCACCTGAACACACTGGGGCCTGTAAACAGGGGTGGTTTAAATCCCAGATTAAAGATGGGGGAGAATCTCAAGAGAAAGGTTTATCTACTTACTAGTAATAAATTACCTTTAACAGTCTTGAGTTTCTTCCAGGGGAAATTGGACAGTTGGAAGCGCTTGGAAATGGTGTTGGAAGGGCTGGATGGACACTGGGCAATTTCAAGGGAGTAAGAAGGGGCTAAAGAAAAGATACTAGGACCTTACCAGACATAATAACAATAATAAAGCTATGTAAGTGGGTAAAGGTTGTAGTATATATATTAAAGCATGAGGAATCAAAATACAGGGGGAACAAGCACTCCTTAAATGCCTTTCTGGAGCCCTGATGGCAAAACACAGGATGTATTTTTGGCTATGGGAAAAATAAAAGGAAGGGTTTAAGATTTAATATAAATGTATTTAGTTGTTTAATCAAATTTCCATATGTACAGGATGTCTACTATTGGTACAGCCTGTCTAAGCTCTTTTTCTGGAATCTTGAGGCGCTACTGAACCTCTGACAAGGTTTGTTAGATGTGTTGACCCAAGGTTTTAATTACATGTCAATAAGTATTGATTAAATGTCATATGTAATTGTTGATCACACTTGTCAGAGTTTAAAAGGTGTGTGTTGTATGCAATGTGAAATACATCTTTTTGTTTGTTCTGTGGGCGCTTCAAGAGCTTCTTGTTTGATCCCTTTCATGCAGGCTCTTTGGGAATGCATGACAGCAGAGATCTGTCAACAGATAATTTCCCACTAAGGATGTAATACATTTATTTTGAACAGTTGTTCAATTATTATTTTTTGCAATTTTCTCATGTTATTCCCTTCCTCTTGTCCGTGGTATCGTTCCCTCTGAATCATCCTTAGTGTACCTAGTATTTAATTAAATAAAATAAATAAATAAATAGATAATATAGTATATTACTAGCATTATATACTTATATTATTAATAGGGGGTATCAAATATGACCAAATCCACAATTATCTAATCAAATGGTTTTAAAAATACACCATTATCAGAAACCATGGATATCAGTATAAAATGGTTCAGAATTCTCAAAAGTAAAATTTTGTGGAAAAGCCTAATTCACTGGTTTTAAGGGTGGATTTGGTCATCTTTGATACCCCCTAATGTCATATGTATTTATTTTATTATTTTCTTATTTACATACATTGTTATTTTGTGGTTTTGTATATGTATTTATGTTTTTGATTCTGTATTTCAATGTATAATAATTATTTCAGCGCTTTAGTGGTAATATTCTTTCAAGTTGTTTTACTACTAGAAGTTTTAAGTTATCTGGGGTACTTTGGCTTAAGTACCCTAGGTTATTTTACACGCTCTTAAAGATTATGAAATAATATTTCCACTTATCTATATTATTTATAAACATATTCATTGTTTCATACTTATTATTAGGGGGTATCAAACATGACCAAATCCACCATTTTCTAATCAACTGGTTTTGAAAATTCACCGTTTTTAAAAACAATGAATATCTATGTGAAAGGGTTCAGAATTCTCAAAAGTGAAATTTTTTGGAAAAACCTAATTCACTGGTTTTAATTGTGGATTTTGTCATATTTGATACCCCCTATTGTCTTTATCTCTTGAGTATTAATTTACTATGTAATAATGTATTTATTATTTATTTATTACTTTTTTATGTTGCTTTATCTTATTATTATTCATTTATTACCTTCTGTTAAATGAGTAATACTAACTTTTCTATTTTTATTTATTTTTGTTCTAGTCAGTTTGTCTCTGAACTAGTAGCAAGCTGACAATATAGGTAGGGGCACCCACACCCCTACCTATGTACATACATGGGCGTGCTGATGGCATATTCCCCATTTTTTGGGACTGTGTGGTCAGCAGCTGCAAGGCTCAACCGGGGGGGATCCCTCCGGCCGAGGAGGTCATACAACCTCCTTGGCCGGAGAGATCCCCCCCGGTCAAGGAGGTTGTAGAACCTCCTTGGCTGGAGGGATCCCCCCCGGTCAAGGAGGTTGTATAACCTCCTCAACTGGAGGGATTCCCTCCGGTTGAAGGGGCTATAAAGCCTCTTTGACCGGAGGGGAATCCCTCCAGTCAAAGAGGTTGTATAACCTCTTTGACCGGAGGGATTCCCTCCAGTCAAGGAGGTCATACAACCTCCTCAGCCGGGGGGATCCCTCCGGTCAAAGAGGTTGTATAACCCCTTCGACCAGAGGGATTCCCCTCCAGTCAAAGAGGCTGTATAACCCCTTTGACCGGAGGGAATCCCCCTCCGGTCGAGTAGGTTGTGTGACCTCCTCAATGGGAGGGATCCCTCTGGCAGAGGAGGTTGTATGACCTCCTCGACCAGAGGGGAATCTCTCCGGTCAAGGAGGTCATACAACCCCCTTGGCCGGAGGGATCCCCCCCGGTCGAGGAGGTTGTATAACCCCCTCGGCCGGAGGGATCTCCCCCGGTCGAGGAGGTGGTATAACCTCCTCAACCGGATGGGGATTCCCTCCGGTCAAGGAAGTCATACAACCTCCTTGACCGGGGGGGATCCCTCCGGCGGAGGGGTTGTAGTCCTCCCCGGCAGGGAGTGCGGCTGCATGCCCATCCTTGGGGGTGTTGCACCCCTGTAGATGGGTGTGTGAACTGCACGCCCATCTACAGGCGTGCCCACGCCCAACACAGGGCTTCCAGCCCGCACGCCAATAAAAAAAAAGGTGTGCGGGCTGCACGCCTTTTGTTTAAGGGCAAAAAAAGGCTCTGACAGAAGAACAAGGAACCAAGTACAAAATAGAAGCTGTCAAAGTAGAAAATTCCAGGAAAAGAAGCTCATCAAATTGGGGAGATGACTGACACATGTCCTTAGTGTTATTTGGGAAGGGCACAAGATGAGGAGCATGGAATTACAACCAAAGTAGATGGAAACGCTGAACCAGCATAGGGAATGTGAAGAAATTGTTGAAAAAAAGCTAGGTAACTGATTCAGATATGCTACAGACCAGCCATCACAGAATTTCATTCAAGATTGACGGTATCTAGACCAACACACTCCAGGTTTAGTCAGAAAAAACCACCTAATTTTAGCATTTGGGGTAAAAAAGTGTGTCATGAACTCAACCTTTCTCAGTCCAGCCCATAACCTATTCCTGATGAGGAATTATTAGCAGAACATGAAAACAATTCCATCTCATTGATATTGTTGGTGAAGTTTAGTGGCCCTAGGAATGGCAAAAAAATTTCGTTCATCAACAAGAAAAGATTAGGACACATTCAGTACAACCCCCTTCCAAACCTGTTTCTTCTGGACAGACAAGCTGTGCAGAAATTTGGAACAGCCCAGATTGGAATCTCTTGGGTGTAAGAATCCGCATTGAGTTTAGCCTGAAGTTTATTGCAGAGAGTCCATGTGATCCAGCCATGGGAAAACCCTTCTTAGAATTCTGCGGCAGACGGTTGGCTGTTAGGGGGAAGCTCCACCTCCTCAACAGCACAATCTACTCTAGCTTTCACAGCCTTTATGAATTGAATTTGGGTTTGACTAAAGTGGCATGTGACAGGCATTCTCGGGATGTGGTAGGTATAATTCTTTGGAGATGAAAGAAGAGTGGAATGAGGGTGACAAAATATTGCACCGGGGTTGGCTATTTAAAATCAGGTCAAAAAATTGGAAAGAGGTATAAGAATCAATGGGCAGAAAAAAATGGCTTTGTCCTTCACAGAACCAAATGAAGCCAGAAGTGTTTATGTTGGAGTACAAGTGGGCAGAAAAAATTCCAGCTAGTGCTTCATCAAATTACCCCATTGTCTGCTGTAAAATGTAAATCACATGTTGAAAATTTCCTGCAGCACCTGCATGTGCAGGTGGATTCCTGTGCACAGTTATTTGGAGTCTTAATTGCAAAACAATCAGAACGTAAAGAATCCACTCCTCCCAGAGCTTATTTCAAAAGTATATTGAAGGGGAATACAGGTAATTGAGTCAAGGAATGGCACAGATCCATATGGAAATGTGGAGATAGTTGAAATGCAATGCATCACATAGTTTTTGGGAGTCAATACAGGGGGGGTTTCATATGGCTGGGGTTAGTTTTGAAAATTGAATGCTCTCAGATTGGCCCTGTAGTTTGTCAAAATATTCTACACTATCAATCCCAACAAAACCTGAGGATAGCTCATCTTTCTTGAAACCTCTAAATTTCATCCAACAACCCCTATGTCTGTGTTTGTCACTATTACTTGTTCCATATGTTAAAGCATGAAGAAGGTGTTGGGACGGTTCCTGGAAGGGTATTATCACAAAAGTGTTATCAGCAACATCAGCAGAAAGAAGCTCAGACATGTGCCAAGGTGACACAGGAGCTGTGGAATTTTCCAGCATGACAAGCTGATCAATCAGAGTTGAGCGACTGGATGTACAACTCAGGTTTGAATCAATAACCAGACTAGGGACCTTCAACAACAAATTCCTGGTGGATATTTGGCCTATGCAGCCATTGGGCATGAGCCATTTATTGAAAGCTACACTGACAATATTTATATCATGGCTGCCCAACCCAACCACTGTCACACTACTTGGGTGAGGAATTGTTTCAAATGTAACTTTCCTAAAAATATAAAGATTGCCGAGTGCACTGAAGGTCACATTCCCCGCATCTCCCACTTCCAGACAAATTATTCCTCCCATTCTGGTCATTTTCAGGCCCACTACACCATTATCACGCCTCCCGCAGGATTCCATCAGCCACCTGTTGCAAAAACTTCTGTTCCAAGCCTCCACATGTTAATCCATCCAAACAACCATCCAATTCCTACTTTCTGCTGTGGGAGTATCTATATACAGGCAGCGCAGCACTGAAGCTGAGCCCACAACTGGGGGATTAGATGGGGCTTTGATGAACGCATGCCCACGCCAGGCGTGTCAGAATTTGAGCATCTGAGTCCGCTCACCTCTTTCCTTTTTCTCTCCTTCTCCCGTGTCCCTGTTCCAGTACCAGTTCCTGTTCCTGTCCCCAGTTCTTATTCCTGTTCCTGTTCCTGTCACCAGTTCCTGTTCCTGTCCCCAGTTCTTATTCCTGTTCCTGTTCCTGTCCCCAGTTCCTGTTCCTGTCCTGTCCCATGTCCCCTGTCTTCTGTCCCGAGTAACTGTCCCCTGTTTAGTGATTAGTCATGTATAGGCCCCCTTTGGATCTTGCAAGGGGGCTCTCTAGTTGTTCACTTTAAATTCTGCTCCTCTTACATGAAATAAAATCCATCGAGTTTGAGCATCTTTGCCTTTGTCCCACCTAAGTTGAACCCAGCTCCTCTTTCACAAACACCCTCCCTCTCCACCTTCTCAATTTCTGGAATTTAAGATCTGACAAGGCGCACACCAGGCGTGTTTGGCCTGTTTTCACACCCCCACAAGCCCCAATTGGCGGGTTTGACGGGCACGCCAATGCCCGTTGGCTTGCTTCCAGGCATGCCAATGGGTGGCACACCAATTTCCAACCCATTGGCGTTCCTGAGAGACACTCCAATGGGTATTGGCGTGTCTCTCAGGCACACCAATACCGATTGGTGTGCCTATTGGCGGCCCACCCGCACGCCAATGGATGTGCGGGTGGGGCTGCACGCCCTGGCCTATGGCCTATGGGAGAATTTACAGTCTCCCATAGGCCATAGGCCAAGGATACACAGGCATGCCAAATGATACACACATGCTATGTATGTGTGTATCCCTGACATCAGGAATGTGTTCAGCCTCAACACGTTGCTGATGTCATGCCGGGGAGGAGTTCCTCTCCGGCAATGAGGGTGTATAACCTCATGACCGGGGAGGAGCTCCTCCTCGGCAATGAGGTTATGCAACCTCATGGCTGGGGAGGAACTCCTCCCTGGCCATGAGGTTGTATAGCCTCATGGCCTAGGAGGAGTGCCTCCCCGGCCATGAGGTTATACAACCTCATGGCCGGGGAGGACCTCCTCCCTGGAAATGAGGTTGTATAGCCTCATTGCCAAGGAGGAGTTCCTCCCCGGACATGAGGTTATACAGCCTCATGGCAGGGGAGGAGTTCCTCCCTGGCGATGAGGTTGTATATATTGAGGCACAGGAAACTGCGGACCCGTAGTTCTTAGAGCAAGAATGATTATAAGATATTTCTAAACCTAATGTAGATGTATTTAGATCAACTTCATTTTCAATTTGTTGTAATCTCTATTCATCTTCATTAGTACTACACAATATCAAGTTATCATCAATTCTTCAACAACTCAATCCAGGTATGCCTCACTTACATTTCTCTCATAGTCTCTAATCTTGTCTCTAATCATGTTATCTGTCAACCTTGAGGTGTGCCTCCACCATCATCGTGCTTGTTTGTTGTTGTGTTACTCACAAACTCACTGCTGTCTTAAGGTTAGTATCACCATTGTTTCTCAATCTGATTCATCTTCATCAGTACCACACAATATCAACTTATCATCAATTCTTCAACAACTCAATCCAGGTGTGCCTCCACCATCATTGTGCTTTCTCGTCGTTGTGTTACTCACAAACCCACGGCTGTCTTACGGTGTGCCTCCCCCATCATCGTGCTTGTTTGTCGTTGTGTTACTCACAAACCCACTGCTGTCTTAAGGTGTGATCCCCTGGTTACTTGTCTATTAGGTTATGAGCCCAGTTGCGTAACGGGATCCATCACGTTTACAATCCATCAAACTTCACCATGTCAGAACACAAAACAGTTCTTCAATCTCTTGGTAACGTACCTTTCTTGACATGGAAAGGACAAATGAAGGGATACCTTCAAATACAAGGATTGAAATCTTACATCGATTCAACAGCTGTCATTCCTGCTAATGGGGATGACATTCCAAACCACAACAAAGAAAAGGATAAGACTGCTGGTATACTGTCTCTTTATCTAGGACAACGCCATAGAACTCAATTCGTAACGACCGAAAATGAGAGCAATCCTTGAACAATATGGCTAGCTATAGAAGAACATTTCGAGGCCAAAACTGGCAACGATCAAGCCAAGGTGGTGCAAGAATTTTTCTCCATTTCTTTCAAAGGCAACGATGTCACGGCATTCCTCACCGATCTCAAAAATCACTTGAGCAAAATATCTGCAGTGGGAATTGACATCATTAACACACCCAAATTCACTCTCCATGAAACCTTTATCTCAGAGTTTCTTCTTTCTTGAGTACCACCAGCACTCAATATTTGAGATATACTTATCATCAAACGACCATTGACGATCCAAATCTTCAAGGATCTTCTAGAAGGGAAAAGACAAGACATGGCTCATAGCACATCCCTTTCGAATGCACCCTCTATCAAACAAGAATTGGCCCTCACAGCCACCGGAAAGACAAACAAGTGGCCTACTTGTGCTAATGGCAAACATAATCCAGCCACAAAACATTCCGCAGATAACTGCTTCCAGCTTCGCAACAAGAAGAAACCGACAGCCAAAGCAGCCACTACCATCAAATTGGATGGCAAGGAAGTCGGCAATCACAAATCTTTGTCGGTCAGCACAACAGCAAGCGGCCTGTTTTGCATAAGAAATGCACTTGCTGCTGTAAAATCCATTGATGTATGCTTCCTCGACAGCGGAGCCAGTCATCACATGTTCAGTGATAGATCTAAATTCAGTGACTATAGACTTAGGACCACTCAGATTGGTTTGGCCAACGGTAATCAATTAGAATCAATAGGAGAAGGATTTGTCGGCATAATCGCTAACGATGGCACGGAACTCAAGCTCAAAGCACTTCACGTACCTGGTTTTTCCGGAACGCTTATTAGCTTTGGAAGGCTGTTCGAAAGAGGATGCGACATGGTTCGAACAGGTATCAAAACTTTTAACCTGGTCAGAAATCAATTGGTGATCCTTTCAGCCGCGATTATCAATGGCGTATGCAATATTCAGCTCGCTCCAGGATCACATCAAGGTCAGTCTTCCTCTGGAGTGACCAACATTGCATCGTCAATTGACGTCAATTCTCTTCCCAGATCAGCAGGACACCCAAACCTCAAGGGCGTTGATAAACGCACGCCAACGGCGCACGCCAACGCCAACCCGCACGCCAATTTTTTTTGGCGTGCGGGGCCTACACGCCATTTTTTTTTGGCGTGTAGGGTCTACACGCCAAAAAAAAAGGGCGTGTGAGACCCACACGCCAAAAATGGCGTGTGGTTCCCACACGCCATTTTTTTTTGGCGTGTGGGCCCCGCACGCCAAATAAAATTGGCGTGTGGGCCCCGCACGCCAATTGTTTGGCGTGCGGGTCCCCCCTCGCTCACATAATCGAGTGGGAGGGACCACTCGATTACGTGAGCGAGGCCGGCTGACGAGGTTATACAACCTCGTCAGCCGGGAGGACTTCCTCCCGGCACGAGGCTGTATAGCCTCGTCAGCCGGGAGGACTTCCTCCCGGCTGACGAGGCTATACAACCTCGTCAGCCAGGAGGAAGTCCTCCTGGCCGACGAGGTTGTATAACCTTGTCGGCTGGGAGGACTTCCTCCTGGCCGACGAGGTTGTATAACCTCGTCGGCTGGGAGGACTTCCTCCTGGCCGACGAGGTTGTATAGCCTCGTTGGCCGGGAGGACTTCCTCCCGGCCGGCGAGGCTATACAACGTCGTCGGCCAGGAGGAAGTCCTCCTGGCTGACGAGGTTGTATAACCTCGTCAGCCGGGAGGACTTCCTCCCGGCTGACGAGGTTATACAACCTCGTCAGCCAGGAGGAAGTCCTCCTGGCCGACAAGGTTGTATAGCCTCGTCGGCCGGGAGGACTTCCTCCCGGCCGGCGAGGCTATACAACCTCGTCGGCCAAGAGGAAGTCCTCCTGGCTGACGAGGTTGTATAACCTCGTCAGCCGGGAGGACTTCCTCCCGGCCGGCGAGGTTATACAACCTCGTCGGCCAGGAGGAAGTCCTCCTGGCTGACGAGAATTGTTTGGCGTGTGAGAGCGCACGCCAAACAATTGGCGTGCGGGGCCCACACGCCAATTTTATTTGGCGTGCGGGGCCCACACGCCAAAAAAAAATGGCGTGTGGGAACCACACGCCATTTTTGGCGTGCAGGTCTCACACGCCAATTTATTTTGGCGTGTAGACCCTACACGCCAAAAAAAAATGGCGTGTAGGCCCCGCACGCCAAAAAAAAGTGGCGTGCGGGTTGGCGTTGGCGTGCGCGCTCGGCGTGCGTTTATCAACGCCCAAACCTCAAGGCTTTGAAAAAGATTTTTCCAAGCATTAGGGCATCCAAAATCAACTGTGAAGCATGTTCACTATCAAAATTGCATCGTCTCCCATTCCCTGGTTCTCTTCCAGAAGCCACTCGACCACTTGAATACGTGTTTATGGATTTGAGTGGGAGGATCAATCCAGCATTTTTTGGAGGAAAAGAATATTACTTTAAAATAACAGACTACTATACTTGCTATCAACATGTTTATCTACTTTCAAAAAATCAGTGTTGAAAACTCGTCAGTCTAGTCGAATTCAATGGACAAGCCCCCTTTAAGTCAATTAGTCATGCGCGGGGGGGCTTATCTAGAAGACACTCGACTAGGGCTCTTCTATTCCTTTTTCCCATCAAACCATCAAGATCTCAGCGACTTACCTGATTCACTCTCGATCCTCTCTCTCTCTCCGTAACGGTCGACATCGCTCAACCTCAAACTTCAACGATTAACGGTGGTAGTAATGTAACCAATCAGCGAATCTACTTCATATCTTCGACATCAGTTTGGCTTACCTTCTTTTCTTTATTCCTTTCTTGTTTCCCCTTTCAGATCTATCTACAATACTCACCTCGTTAACTATCTATTAAGAAAAAAAACCCAGCGGCTCTTTATTCCTTGTTTGTTTTCTCTCAACTGACTCGTTTATCTTTCCCTACTTGTGCTTGATGTCTCTGCTGAAACTCCATCTATCTTTTCCCCCTCTTCTATCATAGAAAAATCATCTTCTCTTCTCTTCATTACTCACAGTACAAGTCTTCATCTCTACTACTCCATCTAGTCCAAGTGGTACGAAGGTCTCTCTTCTTTTCATCTTTCCAATTGATCTCTCTCTCTGATTATCCTTTATGTTCTTAGTCTGGTTTTGGTTTTTAGCAATATCATCAAATTATAATACGATTAACAGTCGAAATTCGCTGCCACCCGAAACCAGACGCTACTCTATCGAAATGGACTCCATCAACAGTACTGTGATGAAGGCCACAATCGAATCGATCCCTATCCTTACTGAAGACAATTACTCTAGCTGGAAGACCAGAATAACCAGTCTCTTCAAACTGGGAAAACTCAAAGATCAGATGTACAATGGCCTTCCCCCCTTAGAAGAAGAAGACAACACGATACTAGGAGCGATCATTCTTTCAAAGATCTCTGCGGGGACGCACATCAATGTCGTTACTTCCTCTAATTCCGAAGACGCTCAACTTCTCTGGAAAGCAATTACTAAACGATTTGCTTCCTCAGAACCGTCTAATCGCGCCCGTGTGTACAATACGTTCCTCAGTATCACCTACGAATCAAACCGCATCGACAAGTTCATAACTGAAGTTCGTGGATGTCTCAGCAAAATGGAAGACGTCGGCATTGTCTTTCCTGCCGACCTGATCACGTACGACTTACTCAGACGTCTCCCATCCAGTCTCGACAATATCAAACAAGCTATTACGCATTCTAAGGACGGGGTAGACATTACGCCCGAGTCTCTTCTCAATCACCTGGAAATCCATCGGAACGATGCCAAACTATCTAGCCAGTCAAAGCAAGAAGGAAGCTCCATCTCCATGTTATCCAGGGAAGGTACCTTCTGCTCCCCTGGCAAACATAATCACCGAGCCCCGCACCCTGAAGATCGTTGTTGGATGCTCCATCCTGAACTCAGACCGCCTCCTCGGACCTACTCAGGAAAGAAGTCTCAAGGCTCCAACGTCAGCCTTTCAACATTCTCTTCTCATCTTATCGATCTCTTTGTCCTGGATTCTGGTTCATCGTCGCACATGGTCGCTGACGAAAACTTGTTCACCTTTCTAGACAAATCCGAAGGAGGAATGATCAGCACGAGCTGCGGAGACAACACTCTAAAGATTGAAGGAAAAGGAACTATCAGCGTGATGTATAAAGGGGAATCTATTAGCTTCTACAACGTACTCTTAGTGCCAAAAATCAATGCGAATCTATTGTCTCTCCGTCATCTACTACTCAATCAATGCAATGTCAATTTCGAAATTAACAAATTCTCAATTCACAAGAATGGTCAGCTGTTCCTTGAAGGACACTACCAAAACAACTTGCCTGTGTTGGACTTGAAAATGGCTCATCGACATTCCCTTCTATCCGCGTCCGAATTGATCCACAAGTCGTTAGGACATATAAGTTACGGGAGAATAAGACACAAGTTGGGAATCCCAGTGAAAGCTGATAAAAAATGTTCCGCCTGCGCCTTGGCTAAGATTACTAAAGCATCTTACACTCATCGAACATCACTAGTATCGAAACCCTTTGAAGAAATTCATTTAGATCTCATAGGGCCGATCAAACCCATGTCCTATAAAAAACATCAATACATCCTGACGATCGTCGACTCAGCGACTCGGTACTGCACCGGAATACCTATGGCGGCTAAGTCAGATGTGTTCGAAGTTCTCTCTCGACTGTTGGATCTTGAAGCTAAACGATTTGGGTATTATCCCAGTATCATCCACTCCGATCGAGGCACCGAGTTCACAAATATTGAACTTGAGAATTTCTGCAAAAACCACGTGATTCGACTGCGATTCTCAGACCCACACACGCCACAGCAGAATGGACTAGCTGAGCGATTCAACCGAACTGTCTTAGAATCCTTGCGGACCATCATTCTCGACTCTGGCATGCCTAAACATCTGTGGAGCGAAATTCTCGGGGCGTGCGTTTTGACGATCAATCAAGTGCCATCTCATCGCAGTAAGAAATCACCTTACGAACTCTTCAAGTCTGTCACTCTTCCGACCAGCTTCTTTCACCCCATCGGAAACCCTGTAGTAGTATACTCGCATAAGCAAAAGGGAAAACTTGAACCCCGAGGTACGAGTGGAAAACTCATTGGATTCGATGCTGAACTTAAATCTTACCGATCCCTGATGGAGGACGGAACAATTATAAGTTCCAAAAACGTGATCTTCCTAGACTACCCTGCCTCTAACAATGTAAACAGCTCAAGTGACTGGGACGACTTACTGACAGAAGATAAGACATCGACTGTTGAATTGCCCCTAAGGGACAAGGAAGACGGAATAGAAATAAAAGAAGAAGACGATCTCGAACCAGAACTGGAACCCAATTCGGCAGATCAAAACACGATAGACATTGATGAATCTTCATCTGATCAAGACGAAATAGAGATCGCTGAAAATCTAACTTCCAATCCGATCATCTCATCAGGTAGAGTTTTACGAGATAGAACAAGCCAAGTGAGACCGCAAAAATACTCGCATTTAACCGTGGATCCGAAGAGCTTCAAAAAGGCGGTGACAGGTGAAAAGGCTGAAGAATGGAAGAGGGCTGTACAGGACGAGTTGAATAATATCGAAAATCATGAGGTGTGGACGGACTACCATTCATCGCCGCCCAAAGCACTCCGTCACACATGGGTCTTTAAGACTAAACCGGCCTCAGCTTCAGCAGCTGAAAAACAAAAGGCAAGATTATGTATTCAGGGATTCATGCAAACGCCTGGAGAAGATTTCTTCGAGACGTTTGCCCCAACTGGAAAATTTCCATCACTCCTGACTCTGTTAGTTCTCGCTATCGACTTAAACTTGACAATCAAGCAATTCGATGTAAAAAGCGCCTTCTTATTTGCGCCGTTAGAAGAAGACATTTACATACGGACACCAGAAGGATCTCACAGGACGGCCCCTTTTCTGAAACTCCACAAATCGCTGTACGGTTTGAAACAGTCCCCAATGAATTGGTATAATACCTTGACATCGTGGTTTGAAGAAATCGATTACCTACCTTCGATAGCTGATGCCTGCCTATTCATCCATAAAGAAAAAAATTCATTCATATTCTTCCACGTCGACGATCTCATCGTAGTTGGACGGACAGACGACTTCGAAAAATTGTTCTTACAGCGGTTTCCACATTCAACTGCTCATCCTCCTGACACCTTGTTGGGAATGAGCCTGTCTGTAAAGGAGGACCGGGTTGAAATGTCGCAAGAATTGTTGATTGCGAAGGGGCTGGAACTTCTCGAATTGGAACAAGCCACCTCTGTTAGCACTCCACTAACTCCAGCGGTACAATTGCAGACAGCCTCCGACGATGACCACAGAGAATTCCTCAAGTTGAACATCAACTATCGCTCCTTTACCGGCATCCTAAACTACTTGGCATGTAGAACTCGCCCGGATCTGTCAGCAGCTGTCTCCATCCTGTCCAGATTCAACCATCGACCTGGATTGACTCATTGGAAGCAAGTGTTACACTGCTGGCGATATCTGAAGGGAACACGATCTTTCAAATTTTGCCTCAAACCGAATTCTCAAGATCCGTCCGAAAGAATAAATTTCTACACCGATGCCACGTGGGCAGATGACCAAGAGACGAGAATCTCTCAAAGTGGCTCTCTCGCCTTCTGGAAGTCATGTCCAATTTTATGGAATAGTAAGAAGCAAAAAAAAATATCACACTATCATCAACTGAAGCGGAGATGAACGCCTTATCGGATGGGGAGCAAGAAAATCAGTGGCTGAGTTACCTGGTTGAAGAGCTGTGGAGAAACCAGTTGAAGCCGACATTGTTTCACATCAACAACAAAGGACTGCTGGAAAAATTAAAAAACTTCGGCGCAAACTCGAAAACCAAGCATTTAGACATAAAAGCAAAAAATCTAAGAACAAAGTATAAAAGTAAGGAAATCGATGTTAAACTAGTATCATCACAAGACATGGTGGCGGATGCGCTCACAAAAGCAGCACCTTTACAATCAATTACAAAACTACAAGATCAAGTCTTCTCGTCATCAAAGTCATCAAGCAAGGAGGTGTGTTGAAAACTCCTCAGTCTAGTCGAATTCAATGGACAAGCCCCCTTTAAGTCAATTAGTCATGCGCGGGGGGGCTTATCTAGAAGACACTCGACTAGGGCTCTTCTATTCCTTTTTCCCATCAAACCATCAAGATCTCAGCGACTTACCTGATTCACTCTCGATCCTCTCTCTCTCTCCGTAACGGTCGACATCGCTCAACCTCAAACTTCAACGATTAACGGTGGTAGTAATGTAACCAATCAGCGAATCTACTTCATATCTTCGACATCAGTTTGGCTTACCTTCTTTTCTTTATTCCTTTCTTGTTTCCCCTTTCAGATCTATCTACAATACTCACCTCGTTAACTATCTATTAAGAAAAAAAACCCAGCGGCTCTTTATTCCTTGTTTGTTTTCTCTCAACTGACTCGTTTATCTTCCCTACTTGTGCTTGATGTCTCTGCTGAAACTCCATCTATCTTTTCCCCCTCTTCTATCATAGAAAAATCATCTTCTCTTCTCTTCATTACTCACAGTACAAGTCTTCATCTCTACTACTCCATCTAGTCCAAGTGGTACGAAGGTCTCTCTTCTTTTCATCTTTCCAATTGATCTCTCTCTCTGATTATCCTTTATGTTCTTAGTCTGGTTTTGGTTTTTAGCAATATCATCAAATTATAATAATCAGAAACATTCTCATTTTTCATGCAATATTACAATGAGGTTACCAATCATCACTCGTCCAACATTAAAACTGTAATCTTTGACGGAGGAGGGGAGTTCAATTTGGATGAGTTCATTGAGTTCTTGAAAAGCAAGGGAATCACGATTCAAGTCACTGCACCTTACACACCCCAGCAAAACTCGGTAGCTGAACAAGGGAACAGACCTACAGCAGAAAAAGCACGATGCATGCTTAAACAGGCCAAACTTCCATCGGAATATTGGGCAGAGGCGGTATCGACTGCAATTCTCTTAGAGAATGTGACTCCCATGAGGAAACTCAAATGGGATACTCCCTACAATCGTTGGTTCAACACTCCATTCGATGTCACCCAATTGAAACCCTTTGGCTGTCTGGCATACGTCAACATCCCCAAGCAACTAAGGGATGGAAAATTTGGAGACACTTCAAAGAAGGGACTTATGGTTGGATATCAGCTGGGGGCGCACAACTGGTGTGTCCTTCTCCCAGGAGGAAAAGTGGAGCGCTGTCACTACATTTCCTTTGTTGAGACAGACTTCCCAGGAGTCTCCATTTTTTCTCCAGCTGATCCATCCCGTCATTATGACGCATTAACTCCTGTCGACTTTGATGAATTGCTAGAAACTGACAAAGCTATATCTTCAGAAATACCGGAGTGCATGAATAATTTCTTGACCTGGCGATTGAGCAAGGACGAGCTTGATCTAAATGCTACGGTCATAGACACCAACTCGTTCTTTGAAATGCCCAAGCTTG
Organism: Puccinia hordei; assembly: GCA_007896445.1. Lineage (NCBI taxonomy): Eukaryota > Fungi > Basidiomycota > Pucciniomycetes > Pucciniales > Pucciniaceae > Puccinia > Puccinia hordei. The sequence goes on from RDRW01000020.1 coordinate 657,485, forward strand.
GTCAAGCTGATAATGTGGAAAATGATGCTTCAATCGACTCAGCTAATCCAGAACCGTCACTTGTTAGACCAAAGCCAGGCTATGAAATGATCTTAACCTCCGACATTGCTCCAAAAGACATCAGCTCAAATATTGATACATCTCACATTCTACACACTAAAAGAAGGGCCAACCTAGCGCTGGCATTGTCTCCTTCAGATATTCCTTGCAATCACAGAGAGGCCATGCTCTCCTCTGAAGCTGCCTCGTGGACGCAGGCGGTCAACGCTGAACTTCAAGAAATGAAGGATCTGAAAGTGTGGTCAATCGAGGTTATGCCGGGGGACAATCAACTTTTGGGTACCGTGTGGGTGTTTCAAAAGAAAAAGGACTCCAAGGGAGGGGTTGTCAAATTCAAAGCAAGGTTGTGTGCACAAGGGTTGCAGCAAAGAGAAGGCTTTGGCTTTATGTATGCTCCGACCGGACGTTCCACCAGCCTTTGAGCAGCTTTGATAGTCGGTCTATCTTGAGGATACAACATTCACCAAATGGACGCCAAAAATGTGTTTCTCAATGGGAATCTTGAGGAATCTGTCTATCTTCGACCCCTGCCCGGTCTCCCAGTTCCAAAATGCTACTGTCTAAAGCTTCACAAGGCCATGTATGGTCTCAAACAGGCGCCTAGGGTTTGGTATTCTGAATTAAAAGCATTCTTTGATTTGATATCCTTTCAACCTAGCGCGGCAGACCCCTGTTTATTCACTTCTTGAGTCCCTGGATGCGAGTGCTTTGTTCATATTTATGTAGACGATATGATCATCATTAGTCACGACGTACCTAGGTTTAAATCCCTCATTTCAAAGAAATTTTGAATGGAAGACCTTGGCGAAGCACATCACATCCTTGGTATCAAACTATCTTGCAAGTCCAAAACGCAGATCATATTGAATCAAGAATCCTACACTCAATAAATTCTTGACAATTATGGTATGGACGGTTGGAAAACGGCTGCGACTCCAATGCTTGCCAACTCAAGGTTAGTTAAATTCTCCAAAGAAGAACATCAATTGTTTTTACAACTGAAAATCAATTATCGAGAAGCTCTCGGACTCCTCAACTATCTGTCTGTCTCAACTCGTCCTGACATCTCCTTCACAATATCACAACTCTCGCAACACTTGGAAAAACTGGGAATCCTACACTGGAAGGCGGTTAGTCACCTTCTTTGATACTTGGCGGGTACCACACATCACGGGATAGTTCTGGACGGCTCTGGAGATTTGAACAAAGTTGAGGTATACACCGACGCCGACTTTGCAAACTGCATTGACGATAGACGGTCCTACTCCGGCATGTCACTCTGCTAGGCGGAAATCTGCTTTCCTGGCAATCTAAAAAACAACAAACAGTGTCAACATCCACTACAGAAGCGGAGTATTGAGCATTGTTCAAAGGTGTTCAAGAGGTGTTGTGGCTAAAGTACCTTTTCTCAAGTTTGGGAATAATATTGACAAAGAAATTTGCAATCTTTGTGGATAATCAAAGCGCCATAGCACTGGCCACGAACCCCATTTTTCAACAACGGTCAAAGCACATTGACATAGTCTATCACTGGCTTCGCGAAATACATGACACCGGTCTGATTCACATCAATTACATCTCCACTCAAAAGATGAAAGCCAACATGTGCACAAAGGCACTAGGACGACAAAAGCATCTTCAAGTCGTTTCCTACCTCAAGATCATTGGGCAATGAGAGAGGGGGGGTATTGAGGCACAGGAAACTGCGGACCCGTAGTTCTTAGGTTAAGAATGATTATAAGATATTGTTAAACCTAATGTAGATGTATTTAGATCAACTTCATTTTCACTTTGTTGTAATCTCTATTCATCTTCATTAGTACTACACAATATCAACTTATCATCAATTCTTCAACAACTCAATCCAGGTATGCCTCACTTAAATTTCTCTCATAGTCTCTAATCTTGTCTCTAATCATGTTATCTGTCAACCTTCAGGTGTGCCTCCACCATCATTGTGCTTGTTTGTTGTTGTGTTACTCACAAACCCACTGCTGTCTTACGGTTAGTATCACCATTGTTTCTCAATCTGACTCATCTTCATCAGTACCACACAATATCAACTTATCATCAATTCTTCAACAACTCGATCCAGGTGTGCCTCCACCATCATCGTGCTTGTTTGTTTTTGTGTTACTCACAAACCCACTGCTGTCTTAAGGTGTGATCCCCCGGTTACTCGTCTATTAGTATAGCCTCATTGCCAAGGAGGAGTTCCTCCCCGGTGATGTGCCAAACTGTAATGGCCTATGGCCTATGGGAGACTGTAAGTCTCACTTCCAGAATGATTGTATCAGATTCCCACATCTGGCATTACATCAGTTGAAAAAAACTGGTATTACATCAGACAAGACTGGTATTGTGTCTACCACAACTGATATTAAGTCTACCTGAAATGATATTGTTTCCATCATCACAGATATTGAATCAGTTCAACCTATTCAATATAAAAAACACTGAGTTTATATCAGATTTTTTTATCTGACATAAAATTTTTGCCCATGAGCATTATATCAGATGTAAAAATCTGATATACAGTCAGTCATGTTGATATGAAATATTTTGAGCTGATGCAATATCACTCATGATAGACATAATATCATTACAGTTAGATGTACTATCAGTTGTGGTGGACACAATACCAGTTTTTGCTGATATAACATAAGATTTTTTCAACTGACATAATGCCAGATTTGCAAACCTGATACAATCATGTGTGCAGTGTCTCCCATAGGCATGACTCATGGCCTATGGGAGACTTACAGTCTCCCATAGGTCATATGTAAGTTTCCCATAGGCCATAGGCCAGGGAATGCGGCCCCACCCGCACAACCATTGGCCTGCGGGTGGGCCGCCGAGAGGTACACCAATTGGTATTGGCGTGCCTGAGAGACACGCAAATACCCATTGGCGTTTCTCTCAGGCACACCAATGGGTTGGCAACTTTTCAGCCACTGAGTACATATCACAGTAACTGACATGTACCACATAACTGCAAATATTATTAACTATTATTATATTTAATAATAATTACTATTCTTAGTGATTCTTATTACTATTTATTCATATTATTCCTTTAAATAACTTCAAGTAATATTTATTATTATTATCTTTAATAATAATCACTATTCTTTAGTAATTATTATTATTATTGTCAGCCTATGTGATGCCAAGGAGTACTCCTTCTAGCTACACAAGGTGCAAAATAAAAGATAAAGAGCAATATAAAGCTCTGGGAGGATTTATAAGAGGTAATACCAATAAGGATATGAGGTATAAGGGGTAAAAGATAATTAATTATATTAAATAAATTTAACATAATTAAAATTATGAGGGGCCTGATAAATCAGGGGTTGTTTAATCCCTCAAAGGTATCTTGCAAGCAGAGGATTTAGGTACCTGAACACACTGGGGCCTGTAAACAGGGGTGGTTTAAATCCCAGATAAAAGATGGGGGAGAATCTCAAGAGAAGGGTTTATCTACTTACTAGTAATAAATTACCTTCAACAGACTTGAGGTTCTTCCAGGGGAAATTGGGCAGTTGGAAGCGCTTGGAAAGGGTGTTGGAAGAGCTGGGTGGACACTGGGCAATTTCAGGGGAGTAAGAAGGGGCTAAAGAACAGATACTAGGACCTTACCAGACAGAATAACAATTGTAAAAGCTATGTAAGTGGGTACAGGTGGTAGTATATATATTAAAGCATGATGAGGCAAAATACAGGGGGAACAAGGGCTCCTTAAATGCCTTTCTGGAGACCTGATGGCGAAACACAGGATGTATTTTTGGCTATGGGAACATTTAAACGGAAGGGGTTAAGATTTAATACAAATGTATGTAGTTGTTTAATCACATTTCCATATGTACAGGCTGTCTACTATGGGTACAGCCTGTCTAAGCTCTTTTGATGGCATCTTGAGGCGCTTCTGAACCTCTGACAAGGTTTGTTAGATGTGTTGATCAAAGGTTTTAATTACATGTCAAAATGTATTGATTAAATATCACATGTACCTGTTGATCACATTTGTCAGAGTTTAATTTGTTTTGTATTGTGTACAATGTGAGATACATGTATTTGTTTGTTCTGTGGGCGCTTCAAGAGCTTCTTGTTTGATCCCTGTCATGCAGGCTCTTTGGGAATGCATGACTGCAGAGATCTGTCAATCAATAATTTCCCACTAAGGATGTAGTATATTTATTTTGAACAGTTGTTCAATTATTATTTTCAGAAGTTTCTCATGTTATTTCCTTCCTCTTGTTCGTGGTCTTTGTCCCTCTGAATCATCCTTAGTGTACCTAGTATGTAATAGAATAAATAAATATATACTATAGTACTATATTACTAGTATTATATACTTATATTATTAATGTTATATGTATTTATTTTATTATGTTTTTATTTAAATAAATTGTTATTTCGTGGTTTTGTATATGTATTTATGGTTTTTATTCTGTATTTTAATGTATAATAATTATTTCAGCGCTTTAGTGGTAATATTCTTTCAAGTTGTTTTACTACTAGAAGTTTTAAGTTATCTGGGGTACTTTGGCTGAAGTACCCTAGGTTATTTTACACGCTCTTTAAGATTATGAAATAATATTTCCACTTATCTCATTATTTATTAACATATTCATTGTTTTATACTTATTACTGTACTTATCTATTTATTATTAATTTACTATGTGATAATGTATTTATTATTTACATATTGCTTTTTTATGTTGCTTTATCTTATTATTATTCATTTATTACCTTTTATTAAATGAGTAATACTATATTTTTTATTTTATGTTTATTTTTGTTCTAGTCAGGTTGTCTCTGAGCTAGTAGCAAGCTGACAATTATTATACATTCATTATTATTACATTACTATTATTATGAGTAAAGTACATTCATTACAATAATTAATTTAAATACTTTAATAATACATTCATTAATAATACATGAATAATTTGGGCGTTGATAAACGCACGCCCACGGCGCATGCCAACACCAACCAGCACACCAATTTCTTTTGGCGTGCGGGGCCTACCCACCATTTTTTTGTTGGCGTGTAGGGTCTACACGCCAAAAAAAGAGGGCGTGTGAGACCCACACCCTTTTTTTTTGGCGTGTAGGCCCCGCTTGCCAATTGTTTTTGGTGTGCGGGTCCCACACGCCAATTGGTTGGCTTGCGGGTCCCCCCTTGCTCACATAATCGAATGGGAGGGCCCATTTAATTACGTGAGCGAGCCCCCTCCCGGCTGACGAGGGTATACAACCTTGTTGGCCGGGAGGACTTCCTCCTGGCCGACGAGGTTATACAACCTCATCAGCCAGGAGGAAGTCCTCCCGGCTGGCAAGGCTATACAACCTCGTCGGCCAGGAGGACGTCCTCCTGGCTGACGAGGTTGAATAACCTTGTCAGCCGGGAGGACTTCCTCCCGGCTGACGAGGTTATACAACCTTGTCCGCCAGGAGGAAGTCCTCCCGGCCGGCGAGGCTATACAACCTGGTCGGCCAGGAGGACTTCCTCCTGGCTGACGAGGTTGTATAACCTCGTTGGCCGGGAGGAAGTCCTCCCGGCCAACAAGGCTATACAACCTCGTTGGCCAGGAGGACTTCCTCCTGGCTGACAAGGTTGTAAAACCTTGTCGGCCAGGAGGAAGTCCTCCCGGCCGACGAGGCTATACAACCTCTTCGGCCAGGAGGACTTCCTCCTGGCGGACGAGGTTATACAACCTCGTCAGCCAGGAGGAAGTCCTCCTGGCCGACCAGGTTGTATAGCCTCGCCGGCCGGGAGGACTTCCTCCTGGCGGACAAGGTTGTATAGCCTCGCCGGCCGGGAGGACTTCCTCCTGGCTGACAAGGTTGTATAACCTCGTCGGCCAGGAGGAAGTCCTCCCGGCCAACAAGGTTATACAACCTTGTTGGCCAGGAGGACTTCCTCCTGGCTGACGAGGTTGTATAACCTCGTCAGCCGGGAGGAAGTCCTCCCAGCTGACAAGGTTATACAGCCTCGAACCGGGTGGAATTCCTCCCGGCTGATGAGGTTGTATAACCTTGTCAGCCGGGAGGGGGCTTGCTCACGTAATTGAATTGGCCCTCCCATTTGATTATGTGAGCAAGGGGGGACCCGCACGCCAAACAATTGGCGTGTGGGACCCGCAGGCCAATTGTTTGGCGTGCGCTCCCACACGCCAGACAATTAGCGTGTGGGGGCGCACGCCAAACAATTGGCGTGCGGGCCCTACACGCCAATTTGATTTGGCGTGCAGGGCCCACACGCCATTTTTGGCGTGCGGGTCTCACACGCCCTTTTTTTTGGCGTGTAGACCCTACACGCCAAAAAAAGTTGGCCTGTAGGCCCCGCACGCCAAAAAAAATTGGCGTGCGGGTTGGCGTTGGCGTACGCTGTTGGCGTGCGTCTATCAACGCCCGAATAATTCTGGTTACTCTATGTACTCTTTTTATACAAGACATGTGACTTGTAGGCCCTTTGCCCACCTTTCATGTGAAATACCCAGAGTAACAGATGTCACTCTTTCTCCTCTGATTATACCCACATTTGTTAACATTGGAAAATTTCTTGTATAAGATATGTACTTTAATATCTTATAAATCAAAGAACTTATTTCTTGAAATGCTGTAATCTACAGTATTCTCTTTTAGGTATGGACTTTGTAGCCTAGTTGGTAAAGGCAGCACTTCTAGTATAGTGTCTTAGCTTCTGCTAAGGTCAATGGTTCAAATCCTGCCCGATTCAATCATTTTCTGCTAAATGTCTGAAAAATGCTTTCTTAATTCTGAAATTACTAATATTATCATAATTAATTCTTATAAGATGTTCCAATAATAAATGACATCATTATAAGTTAATAACTTTATTAATATTAATAACAGATCAATTAATACAAATGTCATGATGTGATCCAATCCCACTAAGGACTACTGATCAAAGATGTGTCCCATAACACAGCCTTAGTAGAAATCACATCATACACATTAACAGATCCTCCAAAAGGATTTGTCTTCCCTCTGAAGCTCCACAGTACCTCCCAGGTCATGGAAGCGCTCACAGTTCCCCCCTGAAGAGCTCTTACAATATATAAACAGACTGTAAACAGTTGTTTATCCCCAGAGAATATTTAGAACACATTAGCACAGTACATAACTTAGATTTATTTACCTTGATTAGTTCCCCATTCTCCACCAATACCCCAATTCTGGATAATATATAGTCTATTACTGTTATTACCTCAAGAATTGGCCACAACCTACCTTCAATAAGGTAGAAACCACGAACCCAAGTGAGTATCTCCTTGGATGCCTATTAATACTTTGTATTGATTTGGATGCGCCTAATTAGAGCAATTAGAGCAAGCCTCTCAGACAAGACTTACTGATTGAGGAAGTACCTTTTTACAGGACTTAAACCATTACCCAAACCACTTTAAATCATCAACCTAACTCAGTTACAACCCTTAACCACGGTTAGTTCCACACCCAGGCTGACAATTGGGGGTCTGGCCTTTATTTATCCGTGATTTATCACCCTCTTACCCTTAAAAAATCATCACTAACACCTCCTTACCTTTTTAATTTTCGTGAAAATGGCCCTTTAATAGATGCCAGAGATCATTTGTGACTTCAAAAAGAACTCGAACCTCTTCCAACAGAGACATTACCAATTGGACAACCCTGACAATATCACCACGTCACAACTGGTTATCAAAACTGAAGTTATAGAAGGAGAAGACCAATTCTATAACTGTACCTGGATGAAAATAAAACAACTTAGACTCACCAATACTTATTCCCCTGACGGCACTTTGCTTAATACTGAAGAATCTGACGTATTAACCAAAGAAGAGCACACTAAAATTGTCAGAAAGGAAATTAGATCAGCCTTAGAAGAAGGAAATCCACCCTTTAATGATATATATTGTGATATAACTTCTTCTAATAATACTTACGTGTCTGTTCCTCCTTTGTTGGATTGTGACCCTCCAGAAGTCCCTAGATACCTCCTTAGAAACAGTAGAAGGAACAAAGACCCTAGATTAACTGCTTTTAACTACAGGAAAAATATAAAATCATAAAAAATACCGCTTGTTTTTTCTATATTTCTTATCTCTAAAAAATTATAAAATTGCAATAAAAAACAGAGTCTGCTACCCAAATTTGAGTCTAAGAAAAATAAAAAACCCTACAAAAATTGAGAAAAACTCGAAATTATAAAATAAACGCCAATATCTGGCTGAAGATATTGATCAAAAAACAAGAAAAAAGCGCCTTTTTTGTAATAAAATCTCTTAAAATTCTACGTTCTAGTAGATCCACTACTCATAGAGAAATTCTGGGTAGACCATTCGAACCGCAGTAGTAGATTTACACTACTAAACTCTCGTTCCCTTAATCTCTAGAGCCTCCATTCCCAAGGCATTAGTCACATAATCCCTACAAATCCTCCTCGAGCACGTATTACATAGCAGTATACACACAGTAACCGCATACAAGTGGTAATACACACCGTAGTACATACCAGGTGTATACTACATAGTACATAAGCAATCGAAAGATTGATCTTCTAGCCTGATCACGTGTTACATACTGTATTCCACGGATATTCCAGGATCTACAGTATACATACGTGCGCCGACGCACTTCTGGAAGATCCAGCATACACTCTACAGTGTAATACAAGGATAAGACCCTTATATCCAATCATAACAATCGTCGACGTTAGACTTTCTCACTCAATATTTGAGCTATCAAGGAGTTGAATAGATCAAAATAACGGGAAAAATTAGCAGAATACAACTGTCTGATCCATTCCATTATTACACATCGAGAACAGTGTGTATTAGCCCCGTCGAGACTTTTTTATCTCACAAATCACGTGTCAGAGTCACTCCGTGATTTGTACATAGTAAAAGAGTGTAAACTAACACAAATTACAGTAAATCAGTTCATTTTTTGACCAAGTTTACATATTATCTCTCACCCTGAAAGGAAGACTAATCCCCTTTCAGGCACATCTCACAAATCACGTCGAGTCTCTCCGTGATTTGAACCCATAAAAACAACTAAAAAATAACAAATTCAACTGTTAAACAGATCAATTTGATCAGTTTACATATACTCTCTCAACCTGAAAGGAAGACTAATCCCCTCTCAGGCACATCTTCCTAAGATTTAGCTCATTTTTTTTGGTCAATTCCACCTGGAAATTTAGACATAAAAACAGCCTCTTTTCAAGTCTTGTCATACTCACAACAAGCCACTTGATTTTACCGCATAACAATCATAGTACAACTACTATTACTCTCAATAAAGTAACACATTCACATTACTTGATACCTCTTTTCTCTATAAAACAAACCTTTTCAGCCCTCTTCAAAGAAAAATTCTGAAGAGTAAGCAAACATCTTTAAATAAGTAAAAATTTAACATATTTTTTACTAATTTTCCTTTGTTTTTAGTGTCCACCAACGTAGACAAGCTTACCCCTGAATTGGACATTTTGAAAGTGTCTGACAAGACCACTACAGCCCGTGACACCAGAGAAACCTCTGAGATTACCACTCACAGAGAAGCCTCTGTTACTCCATCAGACAAGTCATCTGGTGAATTGAATTATAACAAAAAATTTCCTTATAAGAATCTCCTACTAACAACTTTTTACGCATTTTTTACCATGACTCCTCCTTCCCTTAGAAATAGAGGTTACAATGGCCGCACCAGGGAGCCAGAGCCAGGACTTGGATTTCCATCAGCGTCAGTTTTGCCCCCTGGCATACAAGAATCTTTAAATAAAATTATTTATAGAAGTAAAAAGACTAATGATAAGGGAAATTCTTCTGATTCTAGTCACAGCAGAGGAAAAATTCGAGAGATTTTACTACAGGATGAAGGAAAAAAAGTACTGGTTGAAAGATGTGAGAAACAGAAGCAGCTTCAATGCTGTGAAAGCCCATCTAAGTTACTTCCAGGAGGATTTCCGTCAGATGGTCAGCCTCAAAGGTCTGCCAGCAGCCCTCTACCGCACCAAAGATTGGAACCCATTGCATCTGTCTCCAGGAATCCTTTTCTCTCCCCCCAATCAGTCCAGTTCTCCCATCAGAAACCAAAATCCCCGTGGTCCAAAGGGGAGAAATGTCAATTCCAGACATCCCAGAAACACAGGGAGGAATACTCAGTGGCGCAACCAGATTTATTCAGAGATGGTACGCCTAGGGAGATCCCTCCAAGGGACTTATCAACATCTGGAGCAAGGCAAAATAGCCCATCAAGAGCGCCAGATGGAAGAATCCCCATAACTTGTAACACTTCCCCATCATCTAGTCAGAAAATTAGAACACAAAGTTCCCCATGTGTAGTAATTAATGACTCAAACAATTCTGCCTGTACCCCTGAACAACATCAACAAATTACCACATTTCAACATGTAGTAAATGCTATGAACAATAGTAACAAAGCTCTGTCCAATGATTTACAAGAATTATGCCGTAAAATTATGAGAGCCACAGATGAGCAGGTGAACTCAGAGGATAGTACATTATATCTTATTCAACAGAGGTTGACTGAAATGGATACAAAAATTGATATGTTTCATGTAGAACTGGATGATCATTGTAAAACATTTAGTAAACAACTGTCTAATTCTATGACCAGAATTGATGACTGGGTTGAAGAGCAAGGTAATTCCAACCAAGATCTTGTTAAGAAAGTGGAACAATTGGAATTAAAAATTCAGAATTTACAATCAGATACTACTAATAAAGTAGATTCTCAATTTAGAACCTTTGAAGATGTAGTGAACAGAATTGAGAAACAGTTCACATGTGTTACGTCAGAAATGAACAAAAACAAATCAGATATCATGCACAAGTTGGAAGAACTCCTGACTAGAGATGCCCAACCAAGAAGCAGACATGATACTATTAATGACATTGGAGATGACAGTCAATCTATTCCTCCAGTCATTACAACTCAATTGGCAAATTTAACCCCTTCACCTTTACAGAGTACCCAAGTTGAACCAAGCAGGGATCAAACTGCTACACCAACTCTCAATAATCAACAAATTAGAGTGGCCACATCCACCATTAATAGTTTGGATGAAGACAAGGCCATCCACAAATTAGTATTAGCAGGTCTACCAAAGACTAATGAGTCGCTAACCTTTTCTGGAGTGGGAGAATATGACCACTTTAAATTTATTGATTGGATTGATAACTTGAAAGAAGATACTAATGCCCCTGATCAAATTATATGCTCAAAATTGAATTCAATTCTTACTGGAGTTGCAAATTCATGGTATGATTCTAGGAAAAAAGAAGTACCTGGCAATAAAAATTGGTTATTCTGGAAAAAGGAAATCATTAATAAATTTAGCACTCCTGAATGGAAGAGAAAAGTGAAAACCAACTTCAGAAGAAGCAGATTTGACATACTGAGTGATGTAGAAGCATCTGATTGGGTTACACAACAAGTGAACAGAATTAAAGCCATTGAAAGAGATGTAGACAATGCCTCTATTAATGATAAATTACTTGGACAATTAGATCATAATACTGAGTACATGATGCGTAGAGTTCTACAAAGTGACAGTGATTTAACTGAATTCATCAATCAACTGGAAAGTCTTGTCAATGTTAAAAGAAAAGACAAGAAAGACAAGTATAAATCTGTCAAAAGAGATAATTACACAGACTCCAGGAAATCAGACCAGAAGGAAACCAAAGACACTTCTGAGAAAGAAATTACGTGTTATGAATGTGGAAAGAAAGGACATAGATCCAATAAATGTCCCAATAAGAAATCTAGTAAGAAGGTACATTGTATTGAAAACATTGATGACAACTTGGTCCCAATTAATGATGATTCCCAATCCAGTATAGAATCTTTACCAGATGATTCTGATTCTGATTCTGACTCAGATATTCACAGTACTCATGCCATTGTTTCAAAAGATGAATTGATCATATCTAATATTTCTAAAATGGAAGATAAATTCAGACTTGTACACATTAAGAAATTACACTTGTCCAAAGAGATGCATACTGGAAATATACATAAGACTGGTGGTACTAATATCACTAATATAATATGTAACAAGTTTAAAATTAAATGTTTAATTGATGGAGGAGCTTTCTGCTCTATTATTGGTCCCAATTTATTAGATAAGATATTGCCTCAATGGAAGAAAGAATTAATCCCCTTTAATTCTGAGAAATTCTACAGTTGTAACAGCAAATTGAAACCACTAGGTATTATTAAATTAGATATTATATTCCCTCATAACACACAAAGTATTCAGATTACCACTGAATTAATAGTTATGGAAGATTTTAAAATGAAATATATCATTTTAGGAAATGATTATATCATTAATTATGGAATAGATGTGATAAATTCTAATGGAAGATATTTTACCTTCAATGGTGACATTATGAACAAGTTTGAACTTGGAATAAGTGACAAAATGAACCTGGAACAACTTGAATGCAATTCTATCAATAATTCTAACTTTGATAATACAATATTAGAAGCAAAGATTGCTGAGAATTTAGATGATGAGCAATTAAAGGAACTGAAGAACTTGCTACATAAAAAGAAACTTGCATTTGCCACTGCTGATGAACCCTTTGGAAGCATTAGAGGACATGAAGTAAGAATTAATCTTAATACTACTAGACCTTATCCTCCTGCTTTAAGGAAAGCTGCTTATCCTGCTTCCCCCAGAAGTAGAGAAGCCTTACAGCAGCATGTTACTGAATTAGTAAGAATGAATGTCTTACGCAAAGTGGGAGCAAATGAAAATGTAGAAGTTACTACCCCAGTTATTATTGCTTGGCACAACGGAAAATCAAGAATGGTTGGAGACTTTAGAGGTCTTAATAATTATACCATACCTGACAGATACCCTATGCCCAAAATCAGTGAAGCTCTGACTCAGTTAAAAGATGCAAAATTTATAACTTGTATGGATGTACTCAAAGGTTTCCATCAGAATGTAATTCATGAAGACAGTAGATATTTGATGAGAATCATCTTACATATGGGAATTTATGAGTACCAGAGAATGCCTTTTGGAATCAAAAATTCCCCCTCTCATTTCCAAAGAATGATGGACATAGAATTCCACAAGGAATTACGTGAAGGATGGCTTATTATCTACATTGATGATATCATTATTTTTAGTCAAGATTGGAAAGAACATTTGGAAAAACTTTCAATAGTTTTAGACAGAGTTACAAAGATGAATATGAAAATATCCATGAGCAAATGTCAATTTGGTTTTAAGGAATTAAAAGCACTTGGACATATAGTTTCTGGACTTAGCATTGCTATTGACATGAATAAAGTGGCTGCAGTATTGCTTAAGCCCATGCCAACTAAGGTCAAAGAATTACAATCATTTTTAGGTTTTGCTAGTTATTATAGGCAACACATTAAAGATTTTGCTAAAATTACTGGACCCCTGTACCAAATTACTAGCCCAAACACTGCATATGAGATGACTTCCCCCAGAGTAGATGCCTTTAATAAAATCAGGGAAATGTTAACCTCTGCCCCTATATTATTAATGCCTGACCCTCACAAGCCCTATAAATTATATGTAGATGCAAGTATGGAAGGACTTGGAGCTGCTTTACATCAAGTACAAGATTTACAAGACATTCCCAAAGAAGGAGTAATATGTTATATTTCACGCACACTTAAAGACAGTGAAAAGAAATATGGTGCTAGCCAACTAGAGTGCTTATGTCTAGTGTGGGCCTTGGACAAATTATATTACTACTTGGATGGTTGTGATTTTGAAGTTATTACTGATTGTAGTGCACTTAAAAGTTTACTCAGTATGAAAACTCCCAACAGACATATGTTAAGATGGCAGATTGCAATCCAAGAATGGAGAGGCAGTATGACTATTGTCCACAGAGCTGGAAATATACATAAAAATGCGGATGGTCTCAGTAGATGGTCTTTAGACAATCTACCAGAAAATCCTGCTTGGGATGGAGAGATTGCTGCAAAAATTATGTGCCTTTTTCCATTAAATAATGATGAACATAATCCTGCTTATGATGACCCTTCTGAAACATATGACATTCTTGGACTTCATGTTACTGAAATGAAGGAAGAATTTTGGGATGAAATACGTGAGAGTTATAACTTGGACAAGAATTGCTCCACTCTTAAAGAAATTCTACAAAGTAAACATAAAAACCTGGACTTGATTAATTCTTTAGAAGAACCTTGGTCTACTGCATTTAATGAAAACAGATTTTCACTTCTGGATGGATTAATATATCATAGAACCAAACATACTAGTGTAGTAGTTCTGGCTAAAAAGGAACATATTAATCTTTTTCTTAAAGAATGCCATGATAATATCACAGCAGGACATTTTTCCTTTGACAGAACTATAGAAAGAGTTAAACATATAGCTTGGTGGCCCCATTATAGAAATGCAACCAAAGAATATTGTGAATCTTGTGAAAGATGTCAAAAAGCAAATAAAGCTACTGGAAAAAGATATGGTTTACTACAGGAAATTGAAGAACCCACAGAAAGATGGTCCGTAATTAATATGGATTTTGTTACAGGATTACCTCCAGCTGGAATGAATAACTACAACTCTGTACTAGTAGTAGTTGACAGATTCTCTAAAAGAGCTAAATTCTTGCCATGTCATAAGGAAAATAATGCATTTGACGTAGCACTACTATTTTGGCAAAAGATTATAGCTGACGTAGGCTGTCCTAGATATATTATTACAGACAGAGATCCAAAATTTACATCTGAATTCTGGAAAGGTTTATATGATTTATGTGGCACTCAATTGAAGTTCTCTACAGCTTATCATCCTCAGACTGATGGATTAGCTGAAAGAATGATTCAAACTTTGGAAGATATGATTAGAAGATATTGTGCTTATGGTCTAGAATTTAAGGATAAAGATAATTACTCACATGACTGGTGTTCACTATTACCAGCATTAGAATTTGCCTACAATTCCAGCAAACACAGTAGTACTGATATCACGCCTTTTGAATTAGAAAGAGGATGGATACCTTGGTTCCCCAAAGAACTAGTCCTCTCTAAATCAGTAACAATTCACCCCAATGCCACTAATTTCCATCAAATGATGACTAAAACTGCAAATTACGCAGCAGAATGTATTAAAAAATCTTTTGAATATAATAAGAATAGATGGGACAAAACCCATAAGGTTCACCAATTTAAAGTTGGAGATCAAGTTCTTATTTCCACATTTAATTTTACTAATTTATCAGGACCCAAAAAACTGAGAGATTCCTATGTTGGACCTTATACAATTAAAGCTTTACATGGAGCAAATGCTGTAGAAGTTATATTAACTGGAGAATTAGAAAGGAAACACCCCACATTCCCAGTTAGTCTAATCAAACCATTTATTCCTAATAATGATGATAAATTTCCCCTAAGGAAAGATAACATTAGAGTTGTGATACCTCCAGTGGAGAAAGACCAACTCATTAAAGTTAAGAAAGTTATACAACATAGAAAAATTAGAAAGAATAATGAAGATGTCAAACAGTACTTAGTCAGATATAGTGGATCCAAAGAGGATGAATGGCTTACAGCTGATCAGATCCCTGATTCAGATAGAATTCTGAGACAATACAGAGTTGACAAAAGAAACCATTAAAAATTTTTTAGTCAACCCTTTTTTAGAGGGAGGAAGTGTCAGCCACTGAGTACATATCACAGTACCTGACATGTACCACGTAACTGCAAAGATTATTAATTATTATTATCTCTAATAATAATTACTATTCTTATTAATTATTATTACTACTTATTATCATTATTTATTCTAAATGACTCCATGTAATATTAATTATTATTATCCTTAATAATAATTACTATTCTGTAGTTATTATTATTATTATTATACCTTCATTATTATTACATTAATATTAATATTATTAAAGTACATTAATTACTTTAATCAATATAAATACTTTAATAATATATTCATTAATAAACTCATGAATAATTCTGGTTAAGCTATGTACTCCTGTTATACAAGATACATAACTTGTAGGCCCTTTGTCCCCCTTTCACGTGAAATATCCATAGTAACAGATGTCACTCTTTCCCCTCTGATTACGCCCACATTCCTTAACATTGGAATATTTCACGTATAAGATATGTACTTGAATATCTTATGAATAAAAGAACTTATTAATACTATAATAATTAATACTTATAAGATGTGCCAATAATAAATGACATCATTATAAGTTAATAACCTTATTAATATTAATACCAGATCAATTAATACAAATGTCATGATGTGATCCAATCCCACTAAGGACTACTGATCAAAGATGTGTCCCATAACACAGCCTTAGTAGAAATCACATCATAAACATTAACAGATCCTCCCAAAAGGATCTGTCTTGCCCCTGACATTCCACAGTACCTCCCAGGTCCTGGAAGCGCTCACAGTTCCCCCCTGAGGAGCTCTTACAATATATAAACAGACTGTAAACAGTTGTTTATCCACAGAGAATATTTAGAACACCTTAGCACAGTATATAACTTAGATTTATTTACCTTGCTTAGTTCCCCATTCTCCACCAATACCCCAATTCTGGATAATATATAGTCTATTACTGTTATTACCTCAAGAATTGGCCACAACCTACCTTCAATAAGGTAGAAACCACGAACCCAAGTGAGTATCTCCTTGGATGCCTATTAATACTTTGTATTGATTTGGATGCGCCTAATTAGAGCAATTAGAGCAAGCCTCTCAGACAAGACTTACTGATTGAGGAAGTACCTTTTTACAGGACTTAAACCATTACCCAAACCACTTTAAATCATCAACCTAACTCAGTTACAACCCTTAACCACGGTTAGTTCCACACCCAGGCCGACAATGCGGAACTAGGGAAGGAGGCATATAGGGTTCCAGGGATGGTACCGGGGATTGTGGTACAAGACCAGGGGAGGGGGTGGTATGAATAGAGTGTTGTATTAGAGTTGCAGGGGGATTCTTATCTTATCTTATCATCAGGATAGATAGCTATCAAAATCAGTGTAAAAGAAATCTCTTTTAGTTAAACTCTTAGTGAATTCAGCGTGTGCAGACAAGTGGAACTGTGAAGGGAATCACCAGGGAGGCAAATGAAAGCGGAATGGTCCCCTTGCTAAGTATAAGGTTTTTCAGGGAATCCAGTTAGTGTTCTACTAACATTTGTGA
This sequence comes from Puccinia hordei, assembly GCA_007896445.1. Lineage (NCBI taxonomy): Eukaryota > Fungi > Basidiomycota > Pucciniomycetes > Pucciniales > Pucciniaceae > Puccinia > Puccinia hordei. Next base: position 674,793 of record RDRW01000020.1, read on the forward strand.
ATCCGGCAGAGGATATAAAAGAATCACCGGAACCAATCAGGAAGAAGGGAAACCAAGGCAGAACATACCATTTCTGCTGTCAGGGTCACCATTATTTACCCACTGCATTATCACCAAGATGGACCACACCCATCTGCCAAACTGATGGAAGCTGACCATCCTGATGAAACAGCCCCTCCCAATGGAATGGAGTATGAAAAACAACACTTGCCATCACCCAAGGCTTGCCATGTGGATTTTGTCCCATAATCTCCTGATTCCTTTTTTTGATACTGGTGCAACTCACCACCTGACAGGTGATAAGTCAGTGCTATCCAACTTTACTTTACTTTCCTTACTTATTGCTCTAAAATTAACCAGTAGCGGGAAATCCCAATTTATCACAGCAACTGGTGCCCTGATTTTTCCTGGTTGAGGTTCAACTTGCACCTTGCTTAAAAATTCTTTGTACTGTGAACGAGCCACTAACACACTTATCTTGACACCTTCACTCCAACTGGCTGGCTTCACAATTTCCTATGGCTGTAGCAACTATTCTTTTAGCATCTTTTCCAGAAATTTTATGTGGGCTCAGTGTGTTTTCAACCTTAGACCTGTAAATCAGGTCTGTCATAAACCACATAAAAGTTTCTAAAAAATCACTCTTCCTAAAACCCCATCATCAAAACTCCACCGCTCTCATCAAAAGAGCCGTGTCTCTCCCCCCATGCTGACAGGTGATTCCCATTGCCACTCCCCCCTCCCCACAGCTGGCAACCTGGCTAACTCACTGGTAAATTTGATGCACAACAGGTCTGACGTGTTGTCAATGGACAACACAACCCACAACGTAACCATGAATGCCCCTCAAGCTTTTGATACGGCCCAGCATGAAATGCCCGCCAAACCAGCGTCCCCATTTGTGGGAGGCTCCCCACCTCTTCAGTACCTCAAGTCACTCGTCGCCAACCCTTCCAGACAAGGGCAAAACAGCACTATTTCCTTTTCCAACAGTTTGAAAGCAAGGCCAAGGTAAAAAGGCAACTCCAATTGATTGTGGAGGACCTCCACAACCTACAAGCGTGTTTCACCACAATAGAAGCAGGCCAACTCACTGCCCCCCCCCCCCACTCTGACCAATTCTTACACATCCACCACAGCCAAGCCTTTTGCAACAGCCCCCTCCCCACCAAGCAAATATGACATGACCACAGCCCAACTGGGCTTAACCATCATTCACTCCAGAAGCGGGAATACCCCCCTGATGGCCATTTACGCGGACATTGTTTTCCGCAAGGCTAACAAAGTCCTAGAAAAGATGAACTGAAAGCATGATTGTATTGGATTCCCAAATCTGGCATTACATCAGTTAAAAAATCTGATATTATATCAGACAAGACTGGTATTGTATTGACCAAAACTGATATTATATCTACCTTGCATTATGTAATGTCTATCATGAAAGATATTGCATCAGTTGATGCAATTCAATATCAACATCCCTGACTTTATATCAGTTTTTTGCATCTGACATAACATTTTGGCCCATGGGTATTACATCAGACAGAGAAATCTGAGATCAAGTCATTCATGTTGATATTAAATAGTTTCAACTGATTTAATATCCCTCATGATAGACATAATATCATAATAGGTAGATATAATATCAGTTGTTGTAGATACAATATCAGCTTTGTCTGATATAATAACAGATTTTTTAAACTGATGTAATGCTAGATTTGAGAATCTGATACAATAATCTTTGGAGTGATGAACACCTTGGTGAAAGTCAAAAATGTCAAAATTAAAGCTGTCTGCTTCTTCCCCTCAGGAAATGTTTCTTTTTACTCCAAGAACGGACAAAAAAAAGAATGCACTGCCAGCATAATTGCCTAGGATGAAGTCATCCCAGTTAAACTGGGATGCACTCAACCAATTTAAACTTGGTTGAAATCAACTGATGAAATATAAATCCAAGGGACCCCCCTTGGTTTTATATTTCATTGGTTGAGGTCAACCTACTTTAAATTGGTTTTTTTGCATCCTAGCTTAACTGGGATGAACTCAACCTAAGAAATTATGCTGGCAGTGATGGTTACACTGGAAAAAACATAAATGGAGTAAACAGGTTCACCCAGACCTTGAAGCCCCCCCCCCCCCCCCCAGATGTGTACTCCATCATTGCTCAGGGTATTCCCAGAAGTTTCAACGTTGAAAGTGCCACCAGCAAGATCACACTGGATTCAAACAATCTATTAATTGTTGAGAAGATCTTCAAGATGCACTGGCTTGGAGGATTCAGAGACCCAGAAAACCCTAGGCAGGCCAGAACAGTTGTCATAGCTCTCACAGGCGCTTTTATTTCTGATTCCCTGATCAAAAAAATGTGGTATCTTCCTCAACATTAGTTTTCACTGGGTCATATGAGTCAAGAAGCTTCCTCCTAAATGTTTGAAGTGCATCCAGATGGGACACTTTGGCAAGTGGTTTTCCACCTCAAAAAGATCAAGAAGTGGTGGGGTAAGTCTATTCTGGACCTACTGGGTAAGACACGCAATGGATGCCACAGACTCCTTGTAATGAGCCCCTTGCAGGAGAATACCAATTTTTTTAAATTCTGCAATGATTGTTTTAGGGAGGAATTCAGTAGACTCAAACAGAATCACTGGAAACGCTTCCTGGAAACCACCAACTCCACCTCAGTTTTCCAGGCTTTCCAGTTCACAAAGACTAGGAGTGGGGGGGGGGTATCCTCCCACTCAGAGATGTCAATGGCACCTTCAAGTTCAACAGGGAGGACCAGGCCAAGCTTCTTTTTGAAGGGACCTGTGTGGTAACCAGCTCCTGTGATCTTACCAATGTTGAGCACAAAGAACATTCAAATTTTGCGGTTAACTGTTGAGTTTTGCAACAATTTCTATGCCTAATCATCTAACTTTCCCTCACATGTCACCATCAAGAATCACTCCTCAAACTCGCAAAAAAAAAACTCCGCAGTCTTAATACTACCGGTTAGGGTTTGAGAATCTCTGGTACTTACCAGACTCAATACCAACTTGTTTTTCATCAGACTTGACAAGATTCTCACTTCATTAAATCATCAATCTAGAAGAATTCAAGACTCAAGATCAAGATATCTCATCAAGACCTGAAACCTGTAAAGTTCAATCACCCAATGAAAAACCTTGATTAACTCATTCTGACTTTACCATTTTTTATGCTTCAAATCAAGGCTGATCATCAACTTCTTCAAGACTTCAGAATTCAGGCATATCTATTCAGAAGCTCCCTATGAATCACTACTTTGTTTGTTTTTCTCTCTTCCCTTATCTCTCTCTTTAAGTTTGTTGTTTGTCGAGTAAATCACTAATCCCTATTTCATTCTCCTTAGTTAGTGTGCTTTTTCCTTATCTTCTCTCTTCTCTTAAAAAAGTCCTCAAATTATCCCATTTTTTAAATCCATCCTTAGCGGTATGCTCCCCTCTCTTTGTTTTTCATTGTCTAATCTTCTCTTCTTATATCTGATGATTGTATTTCTCTTTAGTCTGGTTTTTGGTTCTTTTTTATTTTGGCAGAAATCCATTATTTACCCTCCGCTCACACCGGAGGAGGTCAAGAGTATCCTTGATCAACTTGCAAAGAAGAAGGCCACAGGAACGAGCCGCATACCACATGAATTACTAACCATAGCTGCTTCAGAGTTAACTGACCTCCTCACATCCCTCTTCAACAAATTTATCTTGGAAGGCTATTTCCCAAAGTCCTGGTGCATGGCCACCACAACAATTAAACAAAAATTCAGCCAACCCAACTGCACCTTGCCAGGGGCCTACAGGCCAATTGCATTACTAAGTACCCTGAGCAAAATATTTGAAACATTGCTAGCTAATCATCTCCCTGGTTGGGCTGAAACCAATATGTTTCTACCAGACAGCCATGTTGGAGGTAGAAAAGGCAAAGGAGGTGAAAAAACAATGATCACTCTGAATATGTGGGTCAAGAGGAAATGGCAGGAAGGTACTATTTTCACAGCCCTCTTCCTTGATGGCAAGTCAGCATACCTGTCAGTCTACCCCCAAAATCTAGTGCATACTCAACGGTGGGCGCGCTACGCTAACATTAGCTGTAGCATAGTGGAATGTTAGCTTTTTTTTTCTACGCTAACACAAAGTTACTGTTAGCTGACAAAAAACGTTGATGCAACAGAAATGTCCAGTTAGCTGTTTTTTAGAAATGTTAGCTGGAAAAAACACTAAACTAACTATTAGAATAGCACTCTTTTCAGCTACACTAACTGAAATGGTGGGCCACTACACTATTTGACTGCTAACTGTTAGTGTATTGGGGGGGTTCTTTTTCCCAGAAAATCTGAAGTGTTAGCTGGAATTAAACTCCGCTCAACTAACAGTCAGTGGAGAAACAAATTCTTCAAGCCATTTTTTGTAGTTTTAGCTGGAAAAATCCACCGCTACGGTAACAAGTAGGGTAATTTTTCTTGCGCTAACAGATTTTGAAGTTTCCAGTAGCGTAGGAAAATCAGATCCACGCTACACTACGCTAAATCTTAGCTGTTCGCTACATTCTTCCACACAATTTAGCTGCATTTTTCCACACTATTTAGCTGAATTTCAAAAGCTAACAACAGCTGTTAGTGGATTAAGTTGTTTTCTGTCACCTGTGGGAATTGATCCCAGGCTAACAAGGGGTGGAGTTTAGCTACGGCCCAGTGGTCCATGCCGCTAAGCAATGACCACTGGACCACAGCTACCCTGAGGAATACTCTCAGGGTAGAAGAATCTATGTCATCCACTCATTTTATGTTTAATTTTTCAAATTTCAGATTTATTTGCATTTCTGTCAGCTTGCTACTCGTTCAGAGACCACCTGACTAGAACAATAAGAATAATAATAAATTAATTAATAAAAATACATATGAAAGAGACATTATTACACAAGTAATAATGTAACATAAATTATAATAAACATAAGAAAAAGATGAAATTTTAGAATATAAACATTATTACACAGTAATAATGTAATAAACAAATATAATAAAAAAATATAATAAAAAAATATAATAAAAAAATATAATAAACAAATATAATAAACAAATAAAATAAACAAATGTAATAAAGAAATTAATAATAAAATAAGTAATAACTCATTAAAATTTGAGAAGAGTGAAATTATTATGTCATATTCTGAAAGAGAAAGTAAAATAACCTAGGGTACCTCAGCCAAATTATCCTAGAAAACTTACTCCTTCTAATGATAAAATTAACTTAAAGAATACTCCTACTAAGAGCTAAAAATACTTACTAGGTATAAACATATGTAAATGAGAGTATTCTAGTAAGTAGAAGTCCTTAAAATACGGGATAATTACTTAAATAAACTATGTAATTATCCTTTAAACACATAAATAAAATATTAAATAACATTTGACAAAAATATCACGCTGTTTTATAGTCTTTTAAATTCTACAAATACATACTGTATAAGTTACCTAATATCATAATAAATGATAGACACAAAGCTGTCAGAATTCTGGTCCTACTCCGCTCTCATTCTTTATTCCTGTTCCTGTTTGGCCATGTGGTCACCTCCTGATTGGCCAAGTGGCCTTGTTTCCTGTCCTGTATGGCCAAGTGGCCTTGTTCCCTGTTCCAGTTCCCAGTTCCCTGTTCCAGTTCCTGTCCCCAGTATGTTCCTGTTCCTGTCCCCTGTCCTGTCCCCTGTCCTGTCCCCTGTCCTGTCCCCTGTCCTGTCCCCTGTCTTCTGTCCCCAGTAACTGTCCCCTGTTTAGTGATTAGTCATGTATAGGCCCCCTTTGGATCTTGCAAGGGGGCTCTCTAGTTGTTCACTTAAAGGCTGCTCCTCTTATATGAAATAAAAATTATCGAGTCTGAGCCTCAACTTTTTCCTATCCTCCTCGGTCCTATCTCTGGATCCCTCAAGATAGCTACCTCCCTCCATTGCATGTTTATCTTGAGCTGAAATCTTAACAAAAGCAGGGGATAATTAAAACATTAGAATACTTCAAAAAAGCCTAAAGGAACTTGTACAATTAAAATAAATGACAAGCTCCTTTAATCAAGGGAAAATAACAAATGCTGACACTTTTCCCAGGATGTTTGCTTGTCAAATGATTGAATGGAGAGCTTTAAAACCGCCCATCATGCAAGGATGACAAGAAATCTCATGTTATAGAAATTTACATATGAAATAACCAAATCAAATACAAATAAGCTTCTGTACTGTAATTTGATTATTTGTTTTAATTATTTGTTGATCAAATGAACAATACATGTTGTACATCAAACTAAGAGCTCTTGAAGCGCCCTCAGATGATGTCATTAGATGATTGACAGGCTGTATTGATCATTGACAGCCTGTACATGTAATAATTTGATGAAATACATCATTTATTTCTACTAAGGATAACTCCTTCCTTGTAGTGTTCCCATAGCCAAAATAAAACTTTATGTTTCGCCATCAGGGATTCAGAAAGGCATTTAAGAGGACCTGTCTTCCCCCTGTATTTCGATTCCCCAGCTTTATCATATTTACAACCAGCATTCCACCCGTCCAGCATACTAATGTCCTGCCCAGTAGATCAGTCCTCAAGACTTAAAGCCTCTTTCTCTCAACTCCAACTCTGCCCAGCTGTCAACCACACCTTGCCAACCGCTTCAAGCTGTCCAGTTTTCCTCTGAAAAGGCCCCACTCCTCCTCTTAAAGCCTACAGTAAGTCTTTTTCTTTCAGGAGTTGTGGCCCTTTTCAGCCACTATTACCACTGGGATCTAAACCACCCCTGCTTGCAGGCCCCTCCTAAAAAATTCTAATATCTTTTATATTAATAAAAAAGATATTAAAAATCACCCAAAAACTCTTATTCTATATTGTTTTTTGCCTTGCACCTTGTTTAGCTAGAAGGATACCAGTCCTTGGTATCACAGAGTGTGACAATTTCATTAATGGCTTCACGTATTTTAATGTGGTTTCACACCACAAACTTGTATTTTCTTTGAGATTTTTTTTGGGATTTTTTTTCACCAAGATTCCTGATTTGGAATCACCTATCAACTTCCACCTTCCAACTTCTCCCATCATCCACCTTGGTAAGTCCTCTCCTTTCTTCCACCCAGCCCTCTTCCCTTTATCATACTGACCCCTCTTACTCCCCTCAGGACCCTCAAAGGTAAGTCTCCCTGCTACTTTCCAAGAAGCCTACCCTAACCTTGCTACCCTGCCTACCCTCACTCCAGCCACTGCCTTGCCCTGCTAATCTATCCTACCCTCAACGACCTGCTTCCCTACCCTCAAACAATCAAATGATCAATTGTTTGATTGTTTGACCCTGCTACCCCAGCCTGGCTACCCTTCCTACTGTCAACAACCTGCTGCCCTGCCCTGCTCATCTATAGCCCAGTACCTGCTACCCTCAAACAATCAAACAATTGATTGATCAAATGTTCAACCCTGCTACCCTGACCTTGCTACCTGCCTACTGTCAAACAACCGCTGCCCTGCCTTGCTCATCTACCCTAGCCCAGTACCTGCTACCCTCAAACAATCAAACAATAAATTGATTGATTGTTTGACCCTGGTACCCTGCCTACCATCAATGAACAGCTGCCCTTGTGAGTCCCTGCTGCTACCCTCAAATAATCAATAATTCCATCAATCAATTGATTGATAAATTGATAGAACTTCTTGTTCTACCCTGCTGTTCCCTGCTCATCTACCCTAGCCCAGTAGCTGCTACCCTCAAAAGATTTTTTGACCTTGCTACCCTGCCTACTGTCAACAAACCGCTGCCCTTGTGAGTCCCTGCTGCTACCCTCAAGCAATCAATCAATCAATTGAACAATCAATTGGTGAATTGATGGACCTTCTACCCTGCCCACCTACCCTGAAGCCAGCAGTCTGCTTGATTGGCTTGCACTGCACCAACTGTTACTATTCAGCTGGCTGTAGGTGGCTTTTAGTTGCTACACAGCCTCTGTCAGCCTTCCTGATGCCAAGGACAAGTCCTTCTAGCTACAGGTGGTGCAAGGATAAATGGAAAGAGTATATAAACTCTGGGTAAGGTACAAAGTGGTAATTTCCCTAAAGATATGGGGGAATTGTGACGTAAAAATTGAGAGAAAAATAGGGTAATAATTATATTAAATAAATTTAATATAATTAAAACCAGAGGGGCCTGATAAATCAGGGGTGGTTTAGATCCCTCTAAGGTATCTTGCAAATAAATTGCAGAGGACTTAGGTACCTGGAACACTGGGGCCTGATAAATCAGGGGTGGTTTAATCCCAGGAAAGGAAAGTGGGGAATATCTTCAAGAAAAAGGGTTATTACTTACTAGTAATAAACCTTGAGGGATCTTGGGTATATTCTGGGTGGAAATGGACAGTTTGGAGCGCTTTGATGGATGGTTTGTGGAGCTGGATGGTCACTGTGAAGTTGTTGGGCAAGACAGGGCTAAAGAATAACTACTGAGAGGCTTACCAGACTGTGTTATAAAGATGTTTTATCTAATAATAAGTGGGTAAGGTTGTTAGTGGGTATTGGGAAGCATGAGGAGCCTTCTTTGGGCGGTTGAAGAGCTCCATAAATAGTCTTGATTTCCCTCTGGGGACCCTGTAGGTATTATTGGCCAACTTGTGGGATCTTTGGACCACATTTTGGCCATTTTTGCCTTCTTGGTGACGCTTCAGCAGCCCCTGCTTTGAATACACGTCACCAATTGATTTTATTTTGATATTTATTCATTCATGTTGATGTACAGTCTGTAGTACATTAGTACTATTTGTTGTGGATTTAATACTAGTGGCTTATTAGTATTTCTATAATAAGCCACAGTATTGTACTGTTTTGTTTACTCAATATGTTTTATTTAAATGTATAAATAAATAATACCATTCAATATATTTAATTATTTAGTCCCCAGTAATCTTCATTACATGTGTAATATGTGTAATGAGGTCACTGGGGCGTGTTTTTGCTGATTTGGGTGTACCTGAGTGACTGTGGAGTCCGCGTGCCAAGCTGAGAGCCTGTAAGGGGCTTAATGCTTGCGCGGGGGCTTATATCCCAACTTTGGCGCGGGCTTTCAGTCACATGTGTTGAACTTCAGGTTATGCGGACTGCGGTACGCGGGGTTTGAGTAAAACACGGTGTATGTACACTATCTCCCCCAATTTACACAAAACCTCATTTCCGTGACTGGAAATGGGGTTTAAGCATATGTGTATATATATATAAGCATAAAATAATGCAAGTGCCATTTTTATTAAAAGGTACTTGCTAATTCTTATTAGTTAATTTACATAGTGAAGGAGTGAGAATTAGGGGTACCTGTGAGTGAGGTAACCTAGGTTAATTTTAGTGTAGATTCAGAATATCAAATAATGTTCTAACTATTATTTGATATTCTATGTATTTTATAATAATTTTTGTAGAAAACATGTGACAGGTTGCTCTGTCATAGTAGCAAGCTGACAGCCTCATGTCTACAGAAATACATGTTTAATTTAGATATATACCTTTTATACAGCTCACATATTGTAACTGTTTATGTAAAATAGAATGAATGTGGTGAAAAAGATAATGGGGTTTTGTAAAATATATATGTAAACAAAAAAAAATCCCCTCCAGAAAAGACCACACTGGTTAGGGTTTTTCGTTGGAATTTGTGATGGGTTCCAGAAATTATCTTACCATCAGCCACACTCATGGAATATTCAAATTCAATTCCACAAGGAACAAACCCCCTACCAGCTGTACCACAGAATACACAGATAAATTCTGATATATTTTCAAGGCCATCATCAAGAATACAACCTTGTCAGCCAGGAGGAAGTCCCTCCTGGCCGACGAGGTTGTATATCCTCGTCGGCCGGGAGGACTTCCTCCCGGCTGGCGAGGTTATACAGCCTCGTCAGCCAGGAGGAAGTCCCCCCGGCCAAGGAGGTTATACAACCTCGTTGGCCAGGAGGGACTTCCTCCTGGCCAACGAGGTTGTATCACCTCGTCAGCCGGGAGAAGTGTACAGCTTACGCACTCAGACCAAAATCATTCACAGACCCACAACTTTCCACATCTTTTTCTTTCAGCCCCAAGGGCTCACAAACTTCCTGATAATGTATCAAGAACATCATCAAGACAAATTTTATTCTCAAATTACAATAATTCATGAAACCACAGGTCTCCACAAATTGATCATGCAGTCCCTTCAAACAATCCTCATAAAGTGCCCAGAGGTCAAACCTGGCTCTCTGAACAGAAAACCTTCCAAAATTATACCATCAATAAATCCTCATTGTGCACCCAGATCATCATAAATACAGCCAAAGTAATGAGATAAACCTCCATGGGGGCAATCCAATTTGTTCCAAACATCTTTGCCAGTACCACAGCTCCTCAAAACTTTTGTAATCAAGGAGAAAGACTTACAAAAACTCTTCCAAGATCACTAACAATTGTCAGCCTGGGTGTGGAACTAACCGTGGTTAATGGTTGTAACTAAGGTAGGTTGATGGTTTAAAGTGGTTTGGGTAATGGTTAAGTCCTGTAAAAAGGTACTTCCTCAATCAGTAATCTTGTCTGAGAGGCCTGCTCTAATTGCTCTAATTAGGCGCATCCAAATCAATACAAAGTATTAATAGGCATCCAAGGAGAGACTCAACTTGGGTTCGTGGTGACTACCTTATTGAAGGTAGGTTGTGGCCAATTCTTGAGGTAATAACAGTATTAAACTATAGATCATCCAGAATTGGGGGATTGTTGGAGAATGGGGAACTAAGCAAGGTAAATAACTCTAAGGTATGTACTGTGCTGTGGTGTTCTAAATATTCTCTGTGGATAAACAACTGTTTACAGTCTGTTTATATATTGTAAGAGCTCCTCAGGGGGGAACTGTGAGCGCTTCCAGGACCTGGGAGGTACTGTGGAATGTCAGGGGCAAGACAGATCCTTTTGGGAGGATCTGTTAATGTTTATGATGTGATTTCTACTAAGGCTGTGTTATGGGACACATCTTTGATCAGTAGTCCTTAGTGGGATTGGATCACATCATGACATTTGTATTAATTGATCTGGTATTAATATTAATAAGGTTATTAACTTATAATGATGTCATTTATTATTGGCACATCTTATAAGTATTAATTATTATAGTATTAATAAGTTCTTTTATTCATAAGATATTCAAGTACATATCTTATACGTGAAATATTCCAATGTTAAGGAATGTGGGCGTAATCAGAGGGGAAAGAGTGACATCTGTTACTATGGATATTTCACGTGAAAGGAGGGCAAAGGGCCTACAAGTTATGTATCTTGTATAACAGGAGTACATAGCTTAACCAGAATTATTCATGAGTTATTAATGAATATATTATTAAAGTATTTATATTAATTATTGTAATTAATGTACTTTAATAATAATAGTAATTTAATAATAATAATGAATGTATAATAATAATAATAAGAATAGTAATTATTATTAGAGATAATAATAATTAATAATATTTGCAGTTACGTGGTACATGTCAGGTACTGTGATATGTACTCAGTGGCTGACACTTCCTCCCTCTAAAAAAGGGTTGACTAAAAAATTTTAATGGGTTCTTTTGTCAACTCTCTATTGTCTCAGAATTTTTTCTGAATCAGGGGTGTTTCTTTTCTAATTCTCCAGTTAATATAACTTCTACTGCATTTGCACCATTTAAAGCTTTAATTGTATAAGGTCCAACTTAGGAATCTCTCAGTTTTTTGGGTCCTGATAAACTGGTGAAATTAAATGTGGAAATAAGAATTCGATCTTCAATTTTAACTTGGTGAACTTTATGGGTTTTATCCCGTCTGTTTTCAAAATATTTCTTGATACATTCTGCTGCGTGATTTGCACTTATAGGCATCATTTGATGGAAATCCAGAACTACTGCACTAGTATGTTTGGTTCTATGATATATTAATCTATCCAGAAGTGAAAATCTGTTTTCATTAAAGGCAGGAGACCAAGGTTCTTGTAAAGAATTAATCAAGTCTAGTTTCTATGTTACTTTGTAGAATTTCTTTAAGAACTTCATGGCCTCTGATGCTTCCAAAGGGTTCATCAACAGTGGTAAATGCAAGTTTCTTTTTATGTAGTAAGTTCTTCAGTTCTTTTAATTGCACATCATCTAAATTCTCCGCAATCTTTGCTTCCAATATAATGTTATCAAAGTTAGAATTATTAATAGAATTACATTCTAGTTGTTCCAGGTTCATTTTGTCACTTATGCCAAGTTCAAACTTGTTCATAATGTCACCATTGAAGGTAAAATATCTTCCAGTAGAATTTATTACACCTATTCCATAATTAATGATATAATCATTTCCTAAAATGATATATTTCATTTTAACATCTTCCATAACTATTAAGTCAGTGGTAATCTGAATACTTTGTCTGTTATGAGGGAATACAATATCTAATTTGATAATACCTAGTGGTTTTAATTTGCTGTTACAACTGTAGAATTTCTCAGAATTAATGGGGATTAATTCTTTCTTCCATTGTGGTAATATCTTATCTAATAATTTAGGACCAGTAATAGAGCAGAAGGCTCCTCCATCAATTAAACATTTAATTTTAAACCTATTACACATTATGTTAGTGATATTAGTACCACCAGTCTTATGTATTTGTCCAGTATGCTTCTCATTGGACAAGTGTAATTTCTTAATGTTCATAGGTTTGAATTTATCTTCAATTTTAGAAATATTAGATATGATCAGTTCTTCTTTTGAAACAATGGCATGTGTACCATGAATATCAGAATCAGAATCAAGGGAATCAGAATCAGAATCATCTGGTAAAGATTCTATACTAGATTGGGAATCATCATTAATTGGGACCAATTTATCATCAATATTTTCAATGCAGTGTACTTTCTTACTAGATTTCTTATTGGGACATTTATTGGATCTATGTCCTTTCTTTCCACATTCATAACACGTAATTTCTTTCTCAGAAGTGTCTTTGGTTTCCTTCTGGTCTGATTTCCTGGAATCTTTATAATTATCTCTTATGACAGATTTATACTGTTCTTTCTTGTCTTTTCTTTTGACATTAACGAGACTTTCCAGTTGATTAATGAATTCAATTAAATCACTGTCACTTTGAAGAACTCTACGCATCATGTACTCAGTATTGTGATCTAATTGTACAAGTAATTTATCATTAATAGAGGCATTGTCTACATCTCTTTCAATGGCTTTAATTCTGTTCACTTGTTGTGTAACCCAATCAGATGGTTCTACATCACTCAGTATGTCAAATCTGCTTCTTCTGAAGTTGGTTTTCACTTTTCTTTTCCATTCAGGAGTGCTAAATTTATTAATGATTTCCTTTTTCCAGAATAACCAATTTTTATTGCCAGGTACTTCTTTTTTCCTAGAATTATACCATGAATTTGCAACTCCAGTAAGAATTGAATTCAATTTTGAGCATATAATTTGATCAGGGGCATTAGTATCTTCTTTCAAGTTATCAATCCAATCAATAAATTTAAAGTGGTCATATTCTCCCACTCCAGAAAAGGTTAGCCACTCATTAGTCTTTGGTAGACCTGCTAATACTAATTTGTGGATGGCCTTGTCTTCATCCAAGCTATTAATGGTGGATGTGGCCACTCTAATTTGTTGATTATTGAGAGTTGGTGTAGCAGTTTGATCCCTGCTTGGTTCAACTTGGGTACTCTGTAAAGGTGAAGGGGTCAAATTAGCCAATTGAGTTGTAATGGCTGGAGGAATAGATTGACTGTCATCTCCAATGTCATTTATAGTATCATGTGTCAGCCTGGGTGTGGAACTAACTGTGGTTAAGGGTTGTAACTAAGGTAGGTTGATGATTAAAAGTGGTTTGGGTAATGGTTTAAGTCCTGTAAAAAGGTACTTCCTCAATCAGTAAGTCTTGTCTGAGAGGCTTGCTCTAATTGCTCTAATTAGGCGCATCCAAATCAATACAAAGTATTAATAGGCATCCAAGGAGGTACTCACTTGGATTCGTGGTTTCTACCTTATTGAAGGTAGGTTGTGGCCAATTCTTGAGGTAATAACAGTATTAAACTATAGATTATCCAGAATTGGGGGATTGTTGGAGAATGGGGAACTAAGCAAGGTAAATAACTCTAAGGTATGTACTGTGCTGGTGTGCTCTAAATATTCTCTGGGGGATAAACAACTGTTTACAGTATGTTTATACATTGTAAGAGCTCCTCAGGGGGGAACTGTGAGCGCTTCCAGGACCTGGGAGGTACTGTGGAACTTCAGGGGCAAGACAGATCCTTTTGGGAGGATCTGTTAATGTTTATGATGTGATTTCTACTAAGGCTGTGTTATGGGACACATCTTTGATCAGTAATCCTTAGTGTGATTGGATCACATCATGACATTTGTATTCAATGATCTGTTATTAATATTATTAGAGATAATATCTTATAATGATGTCATTTATTATTGGCACATCTTATAAGTATTAATTATCATAATATTAATAAGTTCTTTTATTAATAAGATATTAAGGTACATATCTTATACGTGAAATATTCCAATATTCAGGAATGTGGGCGTAATCAGAGGGAAAAGAGTGATATCTTTTACTCTGGATATTTCACGTGACAGGGGGCAAAGGCCTACAAGTTATGTATCTTGTATAACAGGAGTACATATCTTAACCAGAATTATTCATGAGTTTATTAATGAATATATTATTAAAGTATTTATATTAATTAATGTAATTAATGTACTTTAATAATATTAATATTAATGTAATAATAATGAAGGTATAATAATAATAATAATAACTACAGAATAGTAATTATTATTAAGGATAATAATAATTAATATTAAGTGGAGTTTAATTAGAATGATTAATGATAATAAATAATAATAATAATTAATAAGAGTAGTAATTATTATTAGAGATAATAATAATTAATAATCTTTGCAGTTACGTGGTACATGTCAGGTACTGTGATATGTACTCAGTGGCTGACACTTCCTCCCTCTAAAAAAGGGTTGACTACAAAATTTTAATGGTTTCTTTTGTCAACTCTGTATTGTCTCAGAATTCTTTCTGAGTCAGGGATCTGAGCAGCTGTAAGCCATTCATCCTCTTTGGATCCACTATATCTGACTAAGTACTGTTTAACATCTTCATTATTCTTTCTAATTTTTCTATGTTGTATAACTTTCTTAACTTTAATGAGTTGGTCTTTCTCTACTGGAGGTATCACAACTCTAATGTTATCTTTCCTTAGAGGAAATTTATCATCATTATTAGGAATAAATGGTTTGATTAGACTAACTGGGAATGTGGGGTGTTTCCTTTCTAATTCTCCAGTTAACATAACTTCTACTGCATTTGCCCCATGTAAAGCTTTAATTGTGTAAGGTCCAACATAGGAGTCCCTGAGTTTCTTGGGTCCTGTTAAATTAGTAGAATTAAATGTAGAAATAAGAACTTGATCTCCAACTTTAAATTGGTGAACCTTATGGGTTTTGTCCCATCTATTCTTATTATATTCAAAAGATTTCTTAATACATTCTGCTGCGTAATTTGCAGTTTTAGTCATCATTTGATGGAAATTAGTGGCATTGGGGTGAATTGTTACTGATTTAGAGAGAACTAATTCTTTGGGGAACCAAGGTATCCATCCTCTTTCTAATTCAAAAGGAGTAATGTCAGTACTACTGTGTTTACTGGAATTATAAGCAAATTCTAATGCCGGTAAAAGTGAACACCAGTCATGTGAGTAATTATCTTTGTCTTTAAATTCTAGACCATAAGCACAATATCTTCTAATCATATCTTCCAAGGTTTGAATCATTCTTTCAGCTAATCCATCAGTCTGAGGATGATAAGCTGTAGAGAACTTCAATTGAGTGCCACATAAATCATATAAACCTTTCCAGAATTCAGATGTAAATTTTGGATCTCTGTCTGTAATAATATATCTAGGACAGCCTACGTCAGCTATAATCTTTTGCCAAAATAGTAGTGCTACGTCAAATGCATTATTTTCCTTATGACATGGCAAGAATTTAGCTCTTTTAAAGAATCTGTCAACTACTACTAGTACAGAATTGTAGTTATTCATCCCAGCTGGAGGTAATCCTGTAACAAAATCCATATTAATTACAGACCATCTTTCTGTTGGTTCTTCAATTTCCTGTAGTAAACCATATCTTTTTCCAGTAGCTTTATTTGCTTTTTGACATCTTTCACAAGATTCACAATATTCTTTGGTTGCATTTCTATAATGGGGCCACCAAGCTATATGTTTAACTCTGTCTATAGTTCTGTCAAAGGAAAAATGTCCTGCTGTGATATTATCATGGCATTCTTTAAGAAAAAGATTAATATGTTCCTTTTTAGCCAGAACTACTACACTAGTATGTTTGGTTCTATGATATATTAATCCATCCAGAAGTGAAAATCTGTTTTCATTAAATGCAGTAGACCAAGGTTCTTCTAAAGAATTAATCAAGTCCAGGTTTTTATGTTTACTTTGTAGAATTTCTTTAAGAGTGGAGCAATTCTTGTCCAAGTTATAACTCTCACGTATTTCATCCCAAAATTCTTCCTTCATTTCAGTGACATGTAGTCCAAGAATGTCATATGTTTCAGAAGGGTCATCATAAGCAGGATTATGTTCATCATTATTTAATGGAAAAAGGCACATAATTTTCGCAGCAATCTCGCCATCCCAAGCAGGATTTTCTGGTAGATTGTCTAAAGACCATCTACTGAGACCATCAGCATTTTTATGTATATTTCCAGCTCTGTGGACAATAGTCATACTGCCTCTCCATTCTTGGATTGCAATCTGCCATCTTAACATATGTCCGTTGGGAGTTTTCATACTGAGTAAACTTTTAAGTGCACTACAATCAGTAATAACCTCAAAATCACAACCATCCAAGTAGTAATATAATTTGTCCAAGGCCCACACTAGGCATAAGCATTCTAGTTGGCTAGCACCATATTTCTTTTCACTGTCTTTAAGTGTGCGTGAAATACAACATATTACTCCTTCTTTGGGAATGTCTTGTAAATCTTGTACTTGATGTAAAGCAGCTCCAAGTCCTTCCATGCTTGCATCTACATATAATTTGTAAGGCTTGTGAGGGTCAGGCATTAATAATATAGGGGCAGATGTTAACATTTCTCTGATTTTATTAAATGCATCTACTCTGGGGGAAGTCATCTCATATGCAGTGTTTGGACTAGTAATTTGGTACAGGGGTCCAGTAATTTTAGCAAAGTCTTTAATGTGTTGCCTGTAATAACTAGCAAAACCTAAAAATGATTGTAATTCTTTGACATTAGTTGGCATGGGCTTAAGCAATACTGCAGCCACTTTATTCATGTCAAAAGCAATACTAAGTCCAGAAACTATATGTCCAAGTGCTTTCAATTCCTTAAAACCAAATTGGCATTTGCTCATGGATATTTTCATATTCATTTTTTTAACTCTGTCTAAAACTATTGAAAGTTTTTCCAAATGTTCTTTCCAGTCTTGACTAAAAATAATGATGTCATCAATGTAGATAATAAGCCAGCCTTCACGTAATTCTTTGTGGAATTCTATGTCCATCATTCTTTGGAAGTGAGAGGGGGCATTCTTAATTCCAAAAGGCATTCTTTGGTATTCATAGATTCCCATATGTAATATTATTCTCATCAAATATCTACTGTCTTCATGAATTACATTCTGATGGAAACCTTTGAGTACATCCATACAAGTTATGAATTTAGCATCTTTTAGCTGAGTCAGTGCTTCACTGATTTTGGGCATGGGGTATCTGTCAGGTATGGTATAATTATTAAGACCTCTAAAGTCTCCAACCATTCTTGATTTACCATTATGCCAAGCAACAATAACTGGGGTAGTCACTTCTACATTTTCATTTGCTCACACTTTGCGTAAGACATTCATTCTTACTAATTCAGTAACATGCTGCTGGAAGGCTTCTCTACTTCTAGGAGAAGCAGGATAAGCAGCTTTCCTTAAGGCAGGAGGATAAGTTCTAGTAGTATTAAGATTAATTCTTACTTCATGTCCTCTAATGCTTCCAAAGGGTTCATCAGCAGTGGCAAATGCAAGTTTCTTTTTATGTAGCAAGTTCTTCAGTTCCTTTAATTGCTCATCATCTAAATTCTCAGCAATCTTTGCTTCTAATATTGTATTATCAAAGTTAGAATTATTGATAGAATTACATTCAAGTTGTTCCAGGTTCATTTTGTCACTTATTCCAAGTTCAAACTTGTTCATAATGTCACCATTGAAGGTAAAATATCTTCCATTAGAATTTATCACATCTATTCCATAATTAATGATATAATCATTTCCTAAAATGATATATTTCATTTTAAAATCTTCCATAACTATTGATTCAGTGGTAATCTGAATACTTTGTCTGTTATGAGGGAATATAATATCTAATTTGATAATACCTAGTGGTTTCAATTTGCTGTTACAACTATAGAATTTCTCAGAATTAATGGGGATTAATTGTTTCTTCCATTGAGGCAATATCTTGTCTAATAAATTGGGACCAATAATAGAGCAGAAAGCTCCTCCATCAATTAAACATTTAATTTTAAACTTGTTACATATTATATTAGTGATATTAGTACCACCAGTCTTATGTATATTTCCAGTATGCATCTCTTTGGACAAGTGTAATTTCTTAATGTTCATAGGTTTGAATTTATCTTCAATTTTAGAAATATTAGATATGATCAGTTCTTCTTTTGAAACAATGGCATGTGTACCATGAATATCAGAATCAGAATCAAGGGAATCAGAATCAGAATCATCTGGTAAAGATTCTATACTAGATTGGGAATCATCATTAATTGGGACCAAGTTATCATCAATATTTTCAATGCAGTGTACTTTCTTACTAGATTTCTTATTGGGACATTTATTGGATCTATGTCCTTTCTTTCCACATTCATAACACGTAATTTCTTTCTCAGAAGTTTCTTTAGTTTCCTTCTGGTCTGATTTCCTGGAGTCTTTATAATTATCTCTTTTGACAGATTTATACTTTTCTTTCTTGTCTTTTCTTTTGACATTAACAAGACTTTCCAGTTGATTGATGAATTCAGTTAAATCACTGTCACTTTGAAGAACTCTACGCATCATGTACTCAGTATTGTGATCTAATTGTCCAAGTAATTTATCATTAATAGAGGCATTGTCTACATCTCTTTCAATGGCTTTAATTCTGTTTACTTGTTGAGTAACCCAATCAGATGGTTCTACATCACTCAGTATGTCAAATCTGCTTCTTCTGAAGTTGGTTTTCACTTTTCTCTTCCATTCAGGAGTGCTAAATTTATTAATGATTTCCTTTTTCCAGAATAACCAATTTTTATTGCCAGGTACTTCTTTTTTCCTAGAATTATACCATGAATTTGCAACTCCAGCAAGAATTGAATTCAATTTTGAGCATATAATTTGATCAGGGGCATTAGTGTCTTCTTTCAAGTTGTCAATCCAATCAATAAATTTGAAGTGGTCATATTCTCCCACTCCAGAAAAGATTAGCCACTCATTAGTCTTTGGCAGACCTGCTAATACTAATTTGTGGATGGCCTTGTCTTCATCCAAACTATTAATGGTGGATGTGGCCACTCTAATTTGTTGATTATTAAGAGTTGGTGTAGCAGTTTGATCCCTGCTTGGTTCAATCTGGGTACTCTGTAAAGGTGAAGGGGTCACATTGGCCAATTGAGTTGTAATGACTGGAGGAATAGATTGACTGTCATCTCCAATGTCATTAATAGTATCATGTCTGCTTCTTGGTTGGGCATCTCTAGTCAGGAGTTCTTCCAACTTGTGCATGATATTTGAGTTGTTTTTGGTCATTTCTGACGTAACACATGTGATGTCAGCCCCCGTCCCTTAAGTGACGCGGGGTTGAATGTCAGATAGGTGCAGGGATACTGTATACAGTATTTACAGTCAGTATCTAGGGTCACACTATAGTCTGTTAAGACCAGTGGAAAGAAGCTACTCTACGCTAAAAGCGGAGAAGCTGGCACCCTTGTTTTTAACAAGGGAACACGGCTATAAAAGCTCAGTGCAATTGCCTCAACTACTCCCTGAGAGTGGGAGAGGACTTCTAGTCACTAGAATAAAGATTCTTAGTGACTAGGAAATGGGATAAGGGATAGAGAGAAAGGTTGATTAAAGGATTATATAAAACCCCACTCACTAAAGCTGTAGTAAGGTTGGTGGGTTTGTATGGTAATAATCTGGGGTAAATTCCTTTTAGAAGGAAACTCAGCCCCTTTAAATATTACTCAGGATGTTACCCCAATGTAATAACTCAAAGAGTTTGTATTACATGGGGTAATTCAAGATAATAGTCCCCTTGTAGGAGACATAACTAAATTGTAATATTAAGGGTAAATTCATGGAGAGATATTAATCTCTCCTTAAATTTAGAATTTCTTATTATTATTTAATTTATTAAAAATGATAAATACTATATAAAATGAATACAGAAATTGTGAGTCTTGTGGGAATTGAACTTGTAAATTTAAGATAATTTACTTAGTTCAATTTTTATTCCCTTTTTATAAACATAAGTCCTTAACCATTGGGTTATGTGACTTGTATTATTTTGGAGACATGTGGACCAATTGTCTCAATGTCTGACATTTGCCCCCACCAAAAAATTGCTCAAACAGAGGAATTTTTTGATCTTTTGGATGCTCTAAATTGTCTCAAGAGTACTGAGCTATTGGTTATTTGTTCAGGTTGTAACCATAGATCATGCTCAGATTGGCAATTTTTGAATATTACTAGATATAATTTGCAATCTTTCCCTTCTTTTCTGATTATTTTTTCTTTTAAAATTTTTAGAGGGATTTTATCCTCACTTGTTTTTTCCATGGGAGGTTGTATCTTAGTAGTTACTTCAGTATCTACTTCATTACCAGGATTAATATATTTCTTACACAAACTTATTGGGAAAGTTGGGTGCTTCTGATTGAATTCTTCTGTTAGGATCACCTCTACTGCATTTTTTCCATGGAATTGTTTAACAACAAAAGGTCCCACATAAGCATCTTTTAATTTTCTAGGACCACCCAAATTATTAAAATTTACAGTGGAAATTAAGATCATATCTCCCACTTTCAAATCATGATCCTTATGAGTTTTGTCCCATCTCTGCTTGTTATACTCTGTTGCTTCTTCAATGCACGCTTTAGCTTTTTCCTCTGCCTGAAAAATCATTTTCTGGAAGCACTCAGAACTTGGATGTAAAGTTATTGTTTTAGATAGTAAAAAATCTTTTGGCATACTTGGTATCCATCCTCTTTCTAACTCAAATGGTGTAATACCTGTTACTGAGTGGACACTGGAATTATAAGCAAATTCAAGAGCAGGAATTAAGGATACCCAATCATGTGTATATCCATCAGAAGTTTTAAAGTCTATTCCACAGTACCTTCTGATCATGTCTTCCAGGGTTTGGATCATTCTCTCTGCTAAACCATCTGTATGGGGATGATAAGCTGTAGAGAAAGCTAACTTAGTTCCCATTATTTCAAATAAGTTTTGCCAAAATTCAGATGTGAACTTAGGGTCTCTATCTGTTATAATGGTTTTAGGACAACCTACATCACTTACTATGTTGTTCCAAAATATCAAGGCTATGTCCCATGCACTACTTTCTTTGTAGCATGGTAAGAATCTAGCTCTTTTAGAAAACCTATCACATACTACTAAAACAGCATTGAAGTTATCTGTTCCCGCAGATGGTAGAGCAGTAACAAAATCCATATTTATCACTTCCCACCTCCCTTTGGGTTCTTCTATCTTTTGCAGGAGTCCAAAATTTTTCCCAGTAGATCTGTTTGCTTTTTGACACCTGTCACAAGAATCGCAATACTGTGTTACTTGTTTTCTCCAATCTGGCCACCAAGATAGACCTTGGACCCTGGCAATAGTCCTATCAGCAGAGAAGTGACCAGCTGTGACAGAGTCATGGCATTCATTAAGAACTATTCTAATATGTACATCTAGTATTAACACTACAGAACTATTATGTTCTCTTCTGTGATAAATTAGTCCATCAAGGAGAACAAATCTGCCTTCTTTAAAATGTTTTTTCCAAATCCCTTCAAGGCCTTCTATAAGTCCTTGATCAGAATGTTTGGACTTTAATAATTTAAGAATTATTACGGTGTTTTTGTTAGTTTCATAGCTTGTTTCTATCAATTCCCAAAAGGTAGAAGACAATCCAGACATTGATATGGCTAGAATGGGATTTGTGTCTTCCACGTATTCTTCTTCAAATGCTGGGTTGGACTTGTCATTTGGCAATGCCCAATTGGCCAAACATTCTGACATGGTCATTGGGAATGACAAAATTGATGAAATTGTACTTTCTGAGGTATCCTTATCATAAGCTGGGTTGTCAGGGTTATTTGGTAATGCCCACCTTGACAGCCCATCTGCATTTTTATGAACAATTCCATCTCTATGGATTATTGTCATTGAGCCTCTCCATTCCTGAATGGCTATTTGCCACCTAAGCATATGTCTGTTAGGTGTTTTCATATTAAGAAGAGATCTAAGAGCCATGCAATCAGTGATAACATCAAATTCACATCCATCCAGATAATAATACAATTTATCTAAAGCCCATACTAGACATAAACATTCTAGCTGAGAAGCTCCATACTTCTTCTCAGAGTCCTTCAGTTGTCTTGATATAAAGCAGATTGCACCTTCTAGTGGTTTATCATTGACAATTTGTACTTGGTGTAAAGCTGCTCCTATTCCTTCCATGCAAGCATCTACATATAGCTTAAACCTCAATTTTGGATCAGGGTGGAAAAGTAAGGGCGCATTTGTCAATGCAAATTCGATAGACTCATATGCTTGTATTCTTTCTGCCGTCATTTCAAAGACTACTGTGGGGCTACAAAGTTTATACAGGCTGGATGCCATAGTACCAAAGTCCTTTATGTGGAGTCTGTAATATCCTGCAAACCCAAGAAACATTTGCATTTCTTTCACATTTTGAGGTACTGGTTTAAGCAGAACTGCAGCTACCCTGTGTTTGTCTATTCCAAGAGAGAGTCCACTAACTATATGTCCTAAAGCTTTTAATTCAGAAAAGCCAAACTGGCATTTTGATAGTGAAATTTTCATATTCATATTTATTACTTTATGAAGTATGGTTCTTAGTCTTATAATGTGATCATCCCAATTATCTGAAAAAATGATAATATCATCTATGTAGATAATGAGCCAAAGTTGATTCAACTCATTTGAGAATTCTGTATCCATCATTCTTTGAAAATGGGATGGTGCATTTTTAATACCAAAGGGCATACGTAGGTATTCAAATATCCCAAGATGGCAAACAATGCGCAAAAATTGCCTGCTGTCTTTATGAATGAGGTGTTGGTGAAACCCTTTAAGGACATCCATGCACGTCATGTACTTGGATTTATGCAATTTTGCTAGGGATTCCATTATCTTAGGCATTGGATACCTGTCTGGGTTAGTGTAAGTGTTCAGGGCTCTGAAATCTCCCACTAATCTAGACTTTTTATTGTGCCAGGCTATAATTACAGGAGTTGTAATATCAACTATCTCATTTGCCCCCACTTTTCTGATAACTTTCAATTTAAGGAGTGATTGTATGTGTTCTTCTAAAGCCTCTTTGCTCCTGGGGCTTGCTGGATAAGGTGCTTTCCTCAGGACAGGTGGATAAGGTCTATCAATATTAAGGCTAAGTTTTACTTCATGGCCTTTGATAGCTCCAAATGGTTCCTCTATTGTAGCAAATGCAGCTTTGCATTCAGATAGCAACACAAATAAATCACTTCTTTGTGAGTCAGATAGAGACAAATTAATTTTTGATTGTTCTATGACTTCTTGAACAAAATTATCTTGCAGTGCGTTGTGAGCTACTACTCTTGCTCCATCTAATAGAAAGGGGTAATTGGTACTACTCTCTCCTATTTTGAAGTAACTTCCTTGATCATTCATGATAGAAATTTTAGAATGACTTAAATAATCATTACCCATTATAAAGTAGTCAACCACTGCATTTTCAAGAACAATAAATTCTGTTGGAAAAACATATTCTCCAAATTTTAGATTTATTATGACTATGCCCATAGTAGTCAGCTTATCTGAGCAGCTATGGAATTTGTCTTTGCATTCTGATCTGACAAAAGTTTTCCAATTTGTACAGAATTTAGACAAGTAATGTTGGCTGACAACTGATTTAAAGGCTCCTGAGTCTAAAAGTACTTTGCAATTTTTATCTCTACATTTCATTTGTACAATTCTATTACTTCCACTTACAGTGGTCACAAAGTAGTTAACTTCCTTAGGTATTACACAAATTATAGCTGCAGAGTTATCTTGCTGATCTTTATTACTTTCAGATTCTACCTCCAAGTCACTCTCATCTTCTATGGTAGTTACTTTCTTAGAGTTTTTAGGGCAGTTCCTAGAAGTGTGGCCCATTTTATCACAGGAATAGCATTTAACTTCTAGGACTGGCTTTTGAGTTGATTCCCTTTTATCAGGGATATTGTTGTTGGGATATGTTTTACTTCCCACATACTTTTTTCTTTGTCCTATGCTAGTATATTCAGTTATATCTTCTAAGACATTAATTAAAGAAGTGAGTGTTTGATTGTCTTTCATTGAGTTTTGGGCTGCAAAGCTGACTTCTCCATCCATCTGGGTGAATAATTTGAACATCAAACTCTCATGGTTTGTTTGGGGTTCACAAGCCATAATTCTCTTATATTGTCTGGTAACCCAATTTGCAGCTGGTGTAGACCCAGGGATGAACTTGTCTTTTTGGTAGCTCATAAGGAGTTTCCTTCTGCCATGCTGCTGTGCCATATTTTTTTGTGATGGCATCTTTCCAGAAGGACCAAGGTTGGTCTCCAACCATGGTTCTCACACTTGAAAACCATTCATGGGCTATACCAGTAAACATATTCTTGAGTTTAGAAGTAATTACAATATCTTCTATCCTAGTGTCTTCTTGGATAGTATCTATCCATTTAATAAAGTCAACATGATTATATTCACCTTCGCCAGAAAATGTTGGCCAGGCTTCCAATTTTGAACGCCCTTGTAATATAACTTTACTAGACTCTGGTGATATATGACTTGTTGCAGTAATTTCTCTTTGTGATTTTGTAGGAACTTCAAAGAATTCACTCAGCCTTCCTGGGTCTAATTCAGATTTGGACTGGTGTTTGTTAAAAAATTTGTTATTGTCTGAGTTATCAAAACTATAATTATTTGCTGGCACATTATTTTCCATCAGTGCAGGTGTGATACAGGTTTTTATATTATTATTTTGTAATTCTTGTATCTTATTAATCAGAATAGTATACCTCTCTTCGTTCTTCCTTTCAGAAGCAAATATTTTTTCATTGATATCTTGTATTGGTTGAGAGTTCAACCCAATCAGATAGTCAATCTTGTTGTTAACTTCATGCAGCAGTTCATGTTCTAATTTCAATTCAGAAATTTTCTTGTGACAGGAACATGCTTGTTGTTGTCCTGTAATACCTAATTTCAGTTGATTTTCTGCTGACAATTGATTTTTTGGATGACAGTCGTTAGTAGCTGTATTTTTTCCTTTGTCTGTTTTAAAAGGAACTGGCTCTATGTCTGATTTGTGAGAATCAATAGCTTCATCTGCTTGTGTTTTAAAATCACCAAGGGATAGCTGATTGATGAAGTTATTGATCATGGTTTTGTTACTCTCAAGTTTGTCATAGACAAGACTGAAAAGGTTGTCAAACGCTTTTTTCGACAAGTCCTCTCGATTGTGAAGGGATTTCAAAGAAGACATTATTTCAGTGATATTCGGGATGGGCGAAATGGAGCATTGTATTTGTTTCATCTTAGTGTTAATGAAACTGTCTTCTGATGTTATGTTCTTAGATACAAGATTGTTATTCGTAGATAACATGGCTACTATATTTTCTGCAGAAAAGAGAAGAGACTTTAATTTTTGTTCTTGAGAATCAAAATTTCGACTAATGACATTCTTTAGATCTATGGAGACTTCCGAGTGTAACTGTTTAGATAGTAAAGCGGAATTGCTATCTACAATTTTTTCGATACTAATAAACAATTTTTGGAGGATGGGAAATATCCCTTCAACGGTTAGGATTCGTGTATCATCCCGCCCTTTTGGTGTTGACGATGGTTCGCGAACCCTCCGTTTTGGTTCCTCATTGCTTCCAGCGCTTGGAACTGAGCCTGAGATGTTCGGTTTAGCCTGATCATCTCCTGATGTATGGACATCTGGTGATTGAGGCGCCTCTTGCCTCTCGAAGAATCTGGCTGTCGATAAGCTTGCTGGCGATTGTGTCTCTTGTTGTCCCTCTTCCCTGATCGCGAAGATCGAGGTCGTTGATGATCTCGAGGAGGGTTGGGATCTGGACACAATTGCTGGGATGTCTGATAGTATTCCTGCGGTGGGTAGCGGAATGCTCCCTCCCTCATCTCTGGATCTAGCTTCACCAAGAACGGCGCCTCCTCTGCTAAACTCGGGCTTGAGTGAGGAGTTAAACGCGTCGGAGGGGGTAGATGTTGGGGATGAGGATTGTCTGGTGCAGGGGTTGGTGGTACGTCTTTCCCGTGGTTTCTTAGGAATTGTCGACATTCCTTTGTCTGACAGAAGGCTTCGCCCTCGGCCACGTAGTCCCTTTTTCCGAACATCTTGTTGAAATCGAGCTGATTCATCCGCTTCGCCAATATTATCTGGGTGTTGGACGCCAGCTTCAGACAGGTGACTTTCATGTCCAAGTCGTTTGTTTTCTCGGCTATCTCCAGGTAGTCTATGTGAGATTTCATCGACTGGAGGAGTGGTCGAAGGGAGGGAGTGTGCTTTAGAAGAATGTCTTCCCCTAGGGGCCCCGGTAAAATCTTGGGATTCGACAAGAGTTGGGTGGTTGCTCCTAGTGCAAGACATATTTTTTAGTCTGTTATTCTTTTCAAAAAAAAAATTTTGTTTAGAAAAACTAACCAGTTATGACTTCGAGATCGCTACTGTCTACGCGATAAGGTTCCTTTGTGTAAGTGAAATCTGAGGACGGATAATTCGACGACTCCGATGATATTGATCGGACTGTCCTTCCTTGTGGAACAAAGTAATGAGCCGGTTTGTTGGATACTGCAACAATTTTAGTTGGAAGAGCGGTATCTGGGTCTGTTGAAGGCTGTCTTTTGAAAGAAAGTTCTTTCACACTGGTGGCTGGAGCCTTAGCGGTAGGCAATGGTGTGGGTTTCAAGAACGGAGATGGTAAGTTGCTGTTGTTTGAATCCCACTCTACCGGTACAACTTCGGGACTAAGAATCTTCTTAGTTCGTTTTTTCTTCAATTTTTTAACGTCTGATGGCTCTGATACCGTAGCCGGTTTAGCGGAAACAATTGTTTTCGGGTTCAAATCTGCTGATCGAGCACTGATAGACGGTGCTGGTGATCCTTCTCTGACCGCTTCGGCGTATGTATGTTTCTGATTCGTTTCAGACACTACAAGATGATAAAAAAAATTTTTTTTTTTTTTTATTAACGTTTTTATATATTAAAACAAATCTTTTATTTTCGACTCACTGTTCTTTTTGAGTATTTTTTATTTTTTATTTTTCTTGAGAAAAAGTGTTTCGTCAATCTGAGACGGAAAAAAAATATCAGATATCAGTTGTTGGTTGGTCTTGGGACAAGAGTTCCCGGCCAGACCCCCAAATGTCAGCCCCCGTCTCTTAAGTGACGCGGGGTTGAATGTCAGATAGGTGCAGGGATACTGTATACAGTATTTACAGCCAGTATCTAGGGTCACACTATAGTCTGTTAAGACCAGTGGAAAGAAGCTACTCTACGCTAAAAGCGGAGAAGCTGGCACCCTTGTTTTTAACAAGGGAACACGGCTATAAAAGCTCAGTGCAATTGCCTCAACTACTCCCTGAGAGTGGGAGAGGACTTCTAGTCACTAGAATAAAGATTCTTAGTGACTAGGAAATGGGATAAGGGATAGAGAGAAAGGTTGATTAAAGGATTATATAAAACCCCACTCACTAAAGCTGTAGTAAGGTTGGTGGGTTTGTATGGTAATAATCTGGGGTAAATTCCTTTTAGAAGGAAACTCAGCCCCTTTAAATATTACTCAGGATGTTACCCCAATGTAATAACTCAAAGAGTTTGTATTACATGGGGTAATTCAAGATAATAGTCCCCTTGTAGGAGACATAACTAAATTGTAATATTAAGGGTAAATTCAAGGAGAGATATTAATCTCTCCTTAAATTTAGAATTTCTTATTATTATTTAATTTATTAAAAATGATAAATACTATATAAAATGAATACAGAAATTGTGAGTCTTGTGGGAATTGAACTTGTAAATTTAAGATAATTTACTTAGTTCAATTTTTATTCCCTTTTTATAAACAAAAGTCCTTAACCATTGGGTTATGTGACTTGTATTATTTTGGAGACATGTGGACCAATTGTCTCAATGTCTGACATGTGAACTGTTTCTCAATTCTGTTCACTACATCTTTAAAGGTTCTAAATTGAGAATTTACTTTATTAGTAGTATCTGATTGTAAATTCTGAATCTTTAATTCCAATTGTGCCACTTTCTTGACAAGATCTTGGTTGGAATTACCTTGCTCTTCAACCCAGTCATCAATTCTGGTCATAGAATTAGACAGTTGTTTACTAAATGTTTTACAATGATCATCCAATTCTACATGAAACATATCAATTTTTGTATCCATTTCAGTCAACCTCTGTTGAATAAGATATAATGTACTATCTTCTGAGTTCACCTGCTCATCTGTAGCTCTCATAATTTTACGGCATAATTCTTGTAAGTCATTGGATAGAGCTTTGTTACTATTGTTCATAGCATTTACTACATGTTGAAATGTGGTAATTTGTTGATGTTGTTCAGGAGTACAAGTAGACTTATTGGAGTCATTAATTACTACACATGGGGAACTTTGTGTTCTAATTTTCTGACTAGATGATGGGGAAGTGTTACAATTTATGGGGATTCTTCAATCTGGCGCTCTTGACGGGCTATTTTGCCTTGCTCCAGATGTTGATAAGTCCCTTGGAGGGATCTCCCTAGGCGTACCATCTCTGAATAGATCTGGTTGCGCCACTGAGTATTCTTCCCTGTGTTCCTGGGATGTCTGGAATTGACATTTCTCCCCTTTGGACCACGGGGATTTTGGGTTCTGATGGGAGTATTTGAAGGATTGGGGGGAGAGAAAAGGATTCCTGGAGACAAATGTAGTGGGTTCCAATCTCTGGTGCGGTAGAGGGCTGCTGGCAGACCTTTGAGGCTGACCATCTGACGGAAATCCTCCTGGCAGTAACTTAGATGGGCTTTCACAGCATTGAAGCTGCTTCTGTTTCTCACATCTTTCAACCAGTACTTGTTTTCCTTCATCCTGTAGTAAAATCTCTCGAATTTTTCCTCTGCTGTGACTAGAATCAGAAGAATTTCCCTTATCATCAGTCTTCTTACTTCTATAAATAATTTTATTTAAAGATTCTTGTCTGCCAGGGGGCAAAACTGACACTGATGGAAATCCAAGTCCTGGCTCTGGCTCCCTGGTGCGGCCATTGTAACCTCTATGTCTAAGGGAAGGAGGAGTCATGGTAAAAATGCGTAAAAATTTGTTAGTAGGAGATTTTTATAAGGAAAATTTGTTTAAAATTTAATTCACCAGATGACTTGTCTGATGGAGTAACAGAGGCTTCTCTGTGAGTGGTAATCTCAGAGGTTTGTCTAGTGTCACGGGCTGTAGTGGTCTTGTCAGACACTTTCAAGATGTCCAATTCAGGAGTAAGTTTGTCTACGTTGGTGGACACTAAAAACAAAGGAGAATTAGTAAAAAATATGTTATATTTTTACTTATTTAAAGATGTTTGCTTACTCTTCAGAATTTTTCTTTGAAGAGGGCTGAAAAAGGTTTGTTTTTATAGAGAAAGGAGGTATAAAGTAATGTGAATGTATTACTTTATTGAGAGTAATAGTAGTTGTTCTATGATTTTTATGCGGTAAAATCAAGTTGCTTGTTGTGAGTATGACAAGACTTGAAAAGGAGGCTGTTTTTATGTCTAAATTTCCAGGTGGAAATGACAAAAATGAGCTAAATTTTTAGTAAGATGTGCCTGAGAGGGGATTAGTCTTCCTTTCAGGTTGAGAGAGTATATGTAAACTGATCAAATTGATCTGTTTAACAGTTGAATTTGTTATTTTTTAGTTGTTTTTATTAGTTCAAATCACGGAGAGACTCGACGTGATTTGTGAGATGTGCCTGAAAGGGGATTGTTCTTCCTTTCAGGGGGATAAGGTAGATGTAAACTGATCAAATGATCTGTTTAACAGTTGATTTTAATTAGTTTACACTAATTTTTATATTTATTTTGATAAATCACGGAGAGACTCAACGTGATTTGTAAGATATTCCTGAAAGGGGATTAGTCTTTCTTTCAGGGTGAGAGATAATGTGTAAAATTGATCAAAAATGATCTAATTTACTGTAATTTGTGTTAGTTTACACTCTTTTACTATGTACAAATCACGGAGTTACTCTGAAACGTGATTTGTAAGGTGAAATAAGTCTCGACGGGGCTAATACACACTGTTCTCGATGTGTAATAATGGAATAGATCAGACAGTTGTATTCTGCTGATTTTTCCCGTTATTTTGATGTACTCAACACTTTGATAGCTCAAGTATTGAGTGAGAAAGTCTAACGTCGACGATTCTTATGATCGGATATAAGGGTCTTATCCGTGTAGGATGTATGCTGGAACTTCCAGAAGTGTGTCGGGGCACCTATGTATACTGTAGATCCTGGAATATCCGGGGAATACAGTATGTAACACGTGATACGGCTAGAAGATCAATCTTCCAATCACTTATACACTATGTAATATACACTTGGTATGTACTACGGTGTGTATTACCACCTATATGCGGTTACTATGTGTATTACCACTATGTAATTCGTGATCGAGGAGGATTTGTAGTGATCAGGAGCCTAGTGCCTTGGGAATGGAGGCTCTAGAGATTAAGGGAACTGGATTTTAGTAGTGTAAATCTACTATTGCGGCTCGAATGGTCTACTCAGAATTTCTCTATGAGTAGTGGATCTACTAGAACGTAGAATTTTGAAGGGATTTTATTATAAAAAAGGCGCTTTTTCTTGTTTTTGATCAATATCTTCAGCCAGATATTGGTTTTTAATTTTTTGTATGTTTTTTATTTTATAATTTCGAGTTTTTCTCAATTTTTGTAGTGTTTTTATTTTTTCTTAGACTCAAATTTGGGAAGCAGACTTTGTTTTTATTGCAATTTATAATTTTATAGATAAGAAAAAATAGAAAAACAAGCTGTATTTTTTATGATTTTATATTTTTCCTGTAGTTAAAAGCAGTCAATCTTGGATCTTTGTTCCTTCTACTGTTTCTAAGGAGATATCTAGGGACTTCTGGAGGGTCACAATTCAAAAAAGGGGGAACAGACACGTAAGTATTGTTAGAAGAAATTATATCACAATATGTATCATTAAAGGGTGGATTTCCTTCTTCTAAAGCTGATCTAATTTCTTTTCTGACAATTTTAGTGTGTTCTTCTTTGGTTAATACGTCAGATTCTTCAGTATTAAGCAAAGTACCGTCAGAAGAATAAGTATTAGTGAGTGTAAGTTGTTTAACTTTAGTCCAGGTGCAGTTATAAAACTGATCTTCTCCCTCTATGACTTCAGTTTTTATCACTAGTTGTGACGTGATGATGTTTTCTGGGTTGTCCAATTGATAATATCTTTGCTGGAAAAGGTTGGAGTTCTTTTTGAAGTCACAAATGATTTCTGGCATCTATCAAAGGGCCATTTTCACGAAAAATAAAAAGGTAAGGAGGTGTTAGTGATGATTTTTAAGGGTTAAAGGGTAAAAAATCACGGATAAATAAAGGCCAGACCCCCAATTGTCAGCCTGGGTGTGGAACTAACCGTGGTTAAGGGTTGTAACTAAGGTAGGTTGATGATTAAAAGTGGTTTGGGTAATGGTTTAAGTCCTGTAAAAAGGTACTTCCTCAATCAGTAATCTTGTCTGAGAGGCTTGCTCTAATTGCTCTAATTAGGCGCATCCAAATCAATACAAAGTATTAATAGGCATCCAAGGAGGTACTCACTTGGGTTCGTGGTTTCTACCTTATTGAAGGTAGGTTGTGGCCAATTCTTGAGGTAATAACAGTATTAAACTATAGATTATCCAGAATTGGGGGATTGTTGGAGAATGGGGAACTAAGCAAGGTAAATAACTCTAAGGTATCTACTGTGCTGGTGTGTTCTAAATATTCTCTGGGGGATAAACAACTGTTTACAGTATGTTTATATATTGTAAGAGCTCCTCAGGGGGGAACTGTGAGCGCTTCCAGGACCTGGGAGGTACTGTGGAACTTCAGGGGCAAGACAGATCCTTTTGGGAGGATCTGTTAATGTTTATGATGTGATTTCTACTAAGGCTGTGTTATGGGACACATCTTTGATCAGTAATCCTTAGTGTGATTGGATCACATCATGACATTTGTATTCAATGATCTGTTATTAATATTATTAGAGATAATATCTTATAATGATGTCATTTATTATTGGCACATCTTATAAGTATTAATTATCATAATATTAATAAGTTCTTTTATTAATAAGATATTAAGGTACATATCTTATACGTGAAATATTCCAATATTAAGGAATGTGGGCGTAATCAGAGGGAAAAGAGTGATATCTGTTACTCTGGATATTTCACGTGACAGGGGGCAAAGGCCTACAAGTTATGTATCTTGTATAACAGGAGTACATATCTTAACCAGAATTATTCATGAGTTTATTAATGAATATATTATTAAAGTATTTATATTAATTAATGTAATTAATGTACTTTAATAATATTAATATTAATGTAATAATAATGAAGGTATAATAATAATAATAATAACTACAGAATAGTAATTATTATTAAGGATAATAATAATTAATATTAAGTGGAGTTTAATTAGAATAATTAATGATAATAAATAATAATAATAATTAATAAGAGTAGTAATTATTATTAGAGATAATAATAATTAATAATCTTTGCAGTTACGTGGCACATGTCAGGTACTGTGATATGTACTCAGTGGCTGACATCATGTCTGCTTCTTGGTTGGGCATCTCTAGTCAGGAGTTCTTCCAGCTTGTGCATGATATCTGAGTTGTTTTTGGTCATTTCTGACGTAACACATGTGAACTGTTTCTCAATTCTGTTCACTACATCTTCAAAGGTTCTAAATTGAGAATCTACTTTATTAGTAGTGTCTGACTGTAAATTCTTAATTTTTAATTCCAATTGTTCCACTTTTTTGACAAGATCTTGGTTGGAATTACCTTGCTCTTCAACCCAGTCATCAATTCTGGTCATAGAATTAGACAATTGTTTACTAAATGTCTTACAATGGTCAGCCAATTCTACATTAAACATATCAATTTTGGTATCCATTTCAGTCAACCTCTGTTGAATAAGATATAATGTACTATCTTCTGAGTTCACCTGCTCATCTGTGGCTCTCATAATTTTACGGCATAATTCTTGTAAATCATTGGACAGAGCTTTGTTACTATTGTTCATAGCATTTACTACATGTTGAAATGTGGTAATTTGTTGATGTTGTTCAGGGGTACAAGTAGAATTGTTTGAGTCATTAATTACTACACAAGGGGAACTTTTTGTTCTAATGTTATGACTAGAAGATGGGGGACTTGTACAATTTATGGGGATTCCTCCATCTGGCGCTCTTGACGGGCTATTTTGCCTTGCTCTAGATGTTGGTAAGTTCCTTGTAAGGACCTCCCTAGGCGTACCATCTCTGAATAAATCTGATTTCTCCATTGGGTATTCTTCCCTGTGTTCCTGGGATGTCTGGAATTGACATTTCTGCCCTTGGGACCACGGGGATTTTGGGTTCTGATTGGAGTGTTGGAAGGATTGGGGGGAGAGAAAAGGATTCCTGTAGATAAATGAAGAGGATTCCAATCCTTTATGCGGTAGAGGGTTGCTGGTAGCCCTTTGAGGCTGACCATATGACGGAAATCCTCCTGGCAGTAGCTTAGATGGGCTTTCACTGCATTGAAGCTGCTCCTGTTCCTTACATCCTTTAACCAATATTTGTTCTCCTTCATCCTGTAATAAAATCTCTCGAATTTTTCCTCTGCTGTGAGTGAATCAGAAGAATTTCTCTTATCATTAGTCTTTTTACTCCTATAAATAATTTTATTTAAAGATTCTTGTCTGCCAGGGGGCAAAACTGAAGCTGATGGAAATCCAAGTCCTGGCTCTGGCTCCCTGGTGCGGCCATTGTAACCTCTATATCTAAGGGAAGGAGGAGTCATGGTAAAAAAATGCGTAAAAGTTTGTTAGTAGGAGATTTTTAATAAGGATATAATGTGTTAAAGATTTTTAATTCACCAGATGACTTGTCTGATGGAGTAACAGAGATTTCTCTGTTAGTGGTAATCTCAGAGGTTTCTCTAGTGTCACGGGCTGTAGTGGTCTTGTCAGACACTTTCAAGATATCCAATTCAGGAGTGAGTTTGTCTACGTTGGTGGACACTAAAAACAAAAGAAAATTAGTAAAAATGTGTTATATTTTTACTTATTTAAAGATGTTGGCTTACTCTTCAGAATTTTTCTTTGAAGAGGGCTAAAATGGTTTGTTGTTGTAGAGAAATGAGATTTAAAGTAATGTTAATGTGTTACTTTATTGAGAGTAATAGTAGTTGTACTATGATTTTATGCGGTAAAATCAAGTGGCTTGTTGTGAGTGTGACAAGACTTGAAAAGAGGCTGCTTTTATGTCTAAATTTCCAGGTGGAAATGACAAAAATGAGCTGAATTTGTAAAAGGATGTGCCTGAGAGGGGATTAGTCTTCCTTTCAGGTTGAGAGAGTGGATGTAAACTGATCAAGATGATCTGTTTGACAGTTATTTTTTTTTTTTTTTTTTTTTTTTTTTATGTGTTCAAATCACGGAGAGACTCGACGTGATTTGTGAGATGTATTTGAAAGGGGATTATTTTTCCTTTCAGGGGGAGAAGGTAGATGTAAACTGATCAAATGATCTGTTTTACAGTTGATTTAATTAGTTTACACTAATTATTTTTTATAAATCACGGAGAGACTCAACGTGATTTGTGAGATATTCCTGAAAGGGGATTAGTCTTCCTTTCAGGGTGAGAGATAATATGTAAATTTGATCAAAATGATCTAATTTACTGTTAGTTTTTTCAATGTACACTCTTTTACTATGTACAAATCACGGAGAGACTCTTAAACGTGATCTGTAAAATATAAAAAGTCTCGACAGGGCTAATACACACTGTTCTCGATGTGTAACAATGAAATGGATCAGACAGTTGTATTCGGCTGATTTTTCCCGTTATTTTGATCTATTCAACTCCTTGATAGCTCAAATATTGAGTGAGAAAGTCTAACGTCGACGATTGTTATGATCGGATATAAGGGTCTTATCCTTGTGTTACACTGTAGAGTGTATGCTGGAACTTCCAGAAGTGCGTCGGCGCACGTATGTATACTGTAGATCCTGGAAGATCCGGGGAATACAGTATGTAACACGTGATCAGGCTAGAAGATCAATCTTCCGATCACTTATGTACTATGTAGTATACACCCGGTATGTACTACGGTGTGTATTACCACTTGTATGCGGTTACTGTGTGTATACCACTATGTAATACGTGCTCGAGGAGGATTTGTAGGGATTAGATGACTAGTGCCGTGGGAATGGAGGCTCTAGAGAGTAAGGGAACGAGATTTTAGTAGTGTAAATCTACTACTGCGGTTCGAATGGTCTACCCAGAATTTCTCTATGAGTAGTGGATCTACTAGAACGTAGAATTTTAAGAGATTTTATTATAAAAAAGGCGCTTTTTTCTTGTTTTTTGATCAATATCTTCAGCCAGATATTGGCTTTTATTTTATAATTTCGAGTTTTTCTAATTTTTTGTAGGGTTTTATTTTTCTCAGACTCAAATTTGGGAAACAGACTTTGTCATTATTGCAATTTTTAGAATTTTATGGATAAGGAATATAGAAAAAACAAGTGGTATTTTTTATGATTTTATATTTTTCCTGTAGTTAAATGCAGTCAATCTAGGATCTTTGTTTCTTCTACTGTTTCTAAGTAGGTATCTTGGGACTTCTGGAGGGTCACAATCTAAAAAGGGGGGAACAGTCACGTAAATATTTGTAGAAGAAGTTATATCACAATATATATCATTAAAGGAGGGATTTCCTTCTTCTAGGGCTGATCTAATTTCCTTTCTGACAATTTTAGTATGTTCTTCTTTGATTAATACGTCAGATTCTTCAGTATTAAGCAAAGTGCCGTCAGGGGAATAAGTATTAGTGAGTCTAAGTTGTTTAATTTTAGTTCAGGTGCAGTTGTAAAACTGATCTTCTCCTTCTATGACTTCAGTTTTGATCACTAGTTGTGACGCGATGATGTTTTCAGGGTTGTCTAGTGGGTAATGTCTTTGTTGGAAGAGGTTGGAATTCTTCTTAAAGTCACAGATAATTTCTGGCATCTATTAAAGGGCCATTTTCACGAAAAATAAAAAGGTAAGGAGGTGTTAGTGATGATTTTTAAGGGTTAAAGGGTGAAAAATTAAAGAAATCTTATGATTTTATTGCTATAAACCAAAACCAGACTGATAGAAAAATATGATCAGAATCAACAACACAGAAACGAATAATGAAAATAAAAGAAAGAAAGAAATTTACCACTAATGAGATGTAATATGTAAGAAAAGAAGTGAGGACTTTTAGAGCAATGAAGAGGAGAAGATAACAAGCAGACTATAAAAATGAGATAAAAATTAGTGATTTACGCATCAAACAAAGAAGAACAAAAAGATAAAAAGAAACAAACAAGTTGAGGAGTCTTTGAGGTGATATTGATAATAAATAAACCTATACTATGTTCTTGAAGAAGTCTGACAGAAATAAAGACGAGATTGATTAGATGATGATGATGTTCTGAGTGAATCAAGAGACTTTACAGTATTGTCTTGAGGTTTTGAGATCTTGATAGTTCTTGAGGTCTTGATGTCAATTGTGAGTCAAGACTGTCGAGTGAAAAGGTATTGATGAGCCGTGAATCTTGTCGAGGTTGATTTTTGAAGCAGGCGATACTTTCCTGTTTTTAATCCTAGAGCAATCAACCCTAACCAATAGTTCTTGCCCTTCTCATTGAGTAACTGAGCGCATCACGGAAAAGGGAGCACAGAGCGTGGCGCAGAGTCAGAGCGCTCTGGAGAATATTGATAATTCAACAAAAATCACGGATAAATAAAGGCCAGACCCCCAATTGTCAGCCTGGGTGTGGAACTAACGTGGGTTAATGGTTGTAACTAAGGTAGGTTGATGGTTTAAAGTGGTTTGGGTAATGGTTAAGTCCTGTAAAAAGGTACTTCCTCAATCAGTAATCTTGTCTGAGAGGCTTGCTCTAATTGCTCTAATTAGGCGCATCCAAATCAATACAAAGTATTAATAGGCATCCAAGGAGAGACTCAACTTGGGTTCGTGGTGACTACCTTATTGAAGGTAGGTTGTGGCCAATTCTTGAGGTAATAACAGTATTAAACTATAGATTATCCAGAATTGGGGGATTGTTGGAGAATGGGGAACTAAGCAAGGTAAATAACTCTAAGGTATGTACTGTGCTGTGGTGTTCTAAATATTCTCTGTGGATAAACAACTGTTTACAGTCTGTTTATATATTGTAAGAGCTCCTCAGGGGGGAACTGTGAGCGCTTCCAGGACCTGTGAGGTACTGTGGAACTTCAGGGGCAAGACAGATCCTTTTGGGAGGATCTGTTAATGTTTATGATGTGATTTCTACTAAGGCTGTGTTATGGGACACATCTTTGATCAGTAATCCTTAGTGTGATTGGATCACATCATGACATTTGTGTTTTAATGATCTGTTATTAATATTATTAAATATAATATCTTATAATGATGTCATTTATTATTGGCACATCTTATAAGTATTAATTATTATAGTATTAATAAGTTCTTTTATTCATAAGATATTCAAGTACATATCTTATACGTGAAATATTCCAATGTTAAGGAATGTGGGCGTAATCAGAGGGGAAAGAGTGACATCTGTTACTATGGATATTTCACGTGAAAGGAGGGCAAAGGGCCTACAAGTTATGTATCTTGTATAACAGGAGTACATAGCTTAACCAGAATTATTCATGAGTTATTAATGAATATATTATTAAAGTATTTATATTAATTATTGTAATTAATGTACTTTAATAATAATATTAATTTAATAATAATAATGAATGTATAATAATAATAATAAGAATAGTAATTATTATTAGAGATAATAATAATTAATAATATTTGCAGTTACGTGGTACATGTCAGGTACTGTGATATGTACTCAGTGGCTGACAACAATCCTCTCCCTTGATCCATCCCACAGGGCTTCATTACATAACCAACACATCCAACAAGACATCACCTTACATGAGCATTAGAAGCAAAATTATCTCAATCACAGAGGACCCAGCAGTAAAACCAATATATATATCTTATCTTAATGCCACTCTAAATTCCCTGTGGAGGAGGGAAATAGAAGAATAATTTGAAATGATCAGTTAAATTATGCCTGATTCCATTGGGGAGAGCAACTGAACCAATGAAATGCAAGATGTGTAAGACAGGACTTTTAAAACATAGTGTCCAACAAATTTTCAGTATATTTCTATTGCTTTATCTTCACAGACTTGCTTTGCAAGTAGAGCTTCAACTTTGCTATGTATGAAAGGATATTAATCAAACATTCATATATACAAATAGTATCAATGCTCCTGTGATTTTTCTTGATCCTATTAGACGAAATAGACTTAAGGGATTGAGGAGCTCGTGAGCAAGCAAGCTTATAGCGGCGGCGACAAGAGCAGCGACGACAAACCTACAAAGTTTGTAGTCGTGGAATGATCAGTTTGGTTGATGATTGAAACAATGATGAATCGATGATATTATTGATACTAACCTTAAGGGATTGAGGAGCTCGTGAGCAAGCAAGCTTATAGCGGCGGCGACAAGAGCAACAACAACAAACCTAATAAGAAGAAGTATAAATGAGAAATAGATGAGAAAGAAATAGATGAGATAGTGATGAGAGATTTTTAACAGACCTAGTAAACGAACCTATGAAGTTTGTAGTCGTGGAATGATCAGTTTGGTTGATGATTGAAACAATGATGAATGAGGAAACACAGAGCGAGGAACAAGAACTGAGGTAACTACTATCAACTAGGTTTCAACTGTTGATGTAAACAACCAAAACTGAGAGTACAGTATGTTGTGAGTTGATGGTTGTTGGAAGGATAATTATTTCAATGATAATAATGAGAAAGAAAGAGGAAAAACAAACCTGAGAGTACAGTATGTTGTGAGTTGATGGTTGTTGGAAGGATAAAGAGAAAAGACCTTCCGTACTGTAGACTCAGACTATAGATGAAAACATGTAGAGATGTCACAGCTAGTTACATGTACATGAAAGATGGAAAGCATACTGGAAGATGAAAAATAGAGAAGAAGAGAATACATGACATTAGTCTGGATACCTCAACACCCCCCCTTGCTGACAACTTGAGTTAGATTAAACCAAACATCTCCCGATGGCGTTCGAGCAGGACACAAGGGAGTGGTTTGGTCAGCATATCAGCTAGCATATCTTTGGTGGACACATGCATAATGGTGAAGATATCATATCTGACACAATCACGAACAAAGTGGTAGCGGGCGTCGATGTGTTTGGTTCTTGAGTGGTGTTCAGGATTGTTTGCCAGAGCTTCAGCTCCTTCGTTGTCGACATGCAAGGGGAGAGAAGTGTGTGGGCGGAGACAGAGTTCGGTCAGGATATTTCGAAGCCATAAGCCTTCTTTGCATGAGTCCGCCAGAGCTTTGTACTCGGCTTCGGTACTGGAGAGGGAAACTGTTGCTTGCTTCCTTGACTTCCACGAGATGGCACCAATCCCAAAACAATAGGTGTAGGCAGATGTTGAGCGTCGGTCCTGACGGTCTTCAGCCCAATCCGCATCAGAATAGCCGCTGAAAGTGAGAGGGCCACCCAGACACAGACGGAGATCTTTTGTGGAAACAAGGTAGCGAAGAACACAAATTGCGGCCGTCCAGTGATTTTTAGATGGATCGCGGAGGAATTGAGACAGCTTATTTACCGCAAAGGCAAAGTCCGGTCAAGATTGCACTGTGCAAGCCACAGGAGAGAACCAATGAGACGGGAGTAGGGTCCAGGAGACGTTGGTTCTGCGTCAGATCGTTTTACCAGCTCTTTAAAGTGGATGTCGGTGGGGGTGCGGGTGGGGATAAGAGGGTCTGGGAGGAATTGTGAGGTCAAATCATCGATGTAGTGTGATTGGGATAGGAAGATGAGACGTTGGTCGAAGTCTCGAGTGATTTTTATTGAAAGAAAGTGATGCAGGTCTTCGTCGGCGCCAATTTTGAACCTGGAGCCCAAAGATTTTATCAGGGGACTAACAAAAGATGGTTCGCCAACAATGGCAAGATCGTCTACATGAACTGTAAGGGCACCAAGTAGCTTACCGTTCGATGTCTTGAAATAGAGAGTGGGGTCGTATTTGGATTGGGTGAGACCCAGGGATACAAGAGCAGCATGGAGTTTTTGATTCCACTGCCGAGGGGCTTGCTTGAGACCGTACAGGGATCGCTTAACTTCACATACATAGTTTGGATGCCGAGGATCTTCAAAACCAGGGGCTTGCTCCATGTAAATCTTTTCGTCTAGATGCCCGTTGAGGAAGGCAGTCTTGAAATCAACCTGACAACCAGTCCAGCGTTTGGATGCTAGAAGGCTGAGAATCAAGCGGAGGGTTTCAAGACGAAGAGTTGGAGAGAATACCTCCTTGTAATCGACACCATGTACTTGTGAGTAACCCATAGCGACAAGGCGCGCTTTTAGTTTGAGAATATATTTATCCGGTCGACGCTTGATTTTGAAAACCCATTTCAATTTGATAATGCGGCGGCGTTGCGGTCGAGGGACTAACTTCCAAGTATCCATGCCAATGAGTGATGAGAATTCTTCTTCCGCGGCTTTGATCCACTTGGCTTTGTGCGGAGAACGTTGAATTTGTCGCCAAGTTTTAGGCGTGTCTACATCAGAATCGGGAGTAGCGGATTTAGCCCAGGTTCCAAAGCAATCAGGGGCTTTGCGGATTCTACCAGATTGTCTGGCGGGTGCAGGAAGAGAAGGATTTATAGGAGGAAGTTCGGGAGAAGGGGGAGGGAGAGCGGAAGGGGGAAACAGAGCATTGTCTGCGGGGGATTCTGACTCAACGTTTGGGGGAAGGAAAGAAGGGACCAGAGGGGATCCAAGAGCAGATGACTTGTGATCGGATTCTTCATGGCTTGCAGAGGTAGAATCGGGGATAGCTGGCACAGGAGTCCTTGGTTGCAGAAACGAAGCAGGGAGCACAGGAGTTGGTTTAGGGGGAGGATCTGGATTTGACTTGGATTTCCTAGTAGTTGGTTCAGCAACGGGAGGAACGGGGACTGCGGTGAGAAAGGGAGAAGGGGGTCGGGATAGGGGAACAGGGGTAGGAGAAGAGTCAGACAGAGCAGGGGGAGGAGAGTGGAGTGAGGAAGTTGGCCAAGGAATCTCAATGTGGATAGATGGCGAGGGACCAATCAACTTGAGACAGTATGGGAAAACGTTTTTGTGAAAGATGATGTCCCTAGATTTGACGGTTGATTTGGTTTGGAGATCCCATACACGATATCCATTGCCGTCTTGCAGATAGGAAAGGAATATGGATGAGTGTGCTTTGGGATCGAGCTTCCTTCTGTTGGCTTCTGGGGTTTTATAGTATGCAATACATCCAAAAGGATGGAGGGAATCAGGGGCGACAAGAGGGATGTTGAATGCGTTGTTGGGGCTGCGAAATCCTCCTGGAGTGCAGCATGGAATGGAATTGTGTGAGTGAAAGACATGGCGTAATGCGTCAGTCCAGAACGATTTTGGTAGCTTGGCAGTTAGGAGGGAACAGCAAATAAGGTTTCCAATTGTTCTGTTCGTCCTTTCGGCAACGCCATTCAATTCTGGGGAGTGTGGTGGGCCATGTTCATGGCATATGCCAGAGGAGAGGAGGAAAGACTCAAACGCTTTGGAAAGATATTCGCCACCGTTGTCAGATCGGAGTGAAAGAAGTTTGGATTGCATTTTAGTTTCAAAAAATGATTTGAATATTTTAAAACATGAGAAAACGTCGGATTTGTGTTTGATAGGGTAGACAGCAACATATTTCGAGTAGTCATCAATGAAGGTTACAAAGTATTGATAGCCTTCACGAGATGCGACCTCAAACAATGCAACATCAGAATGTATTAGCTGGCCGGGGAAAGTGGAGCGATAGGGAGAGCGAGTGGAGAAGGAGACCCGATGCATCTTTGACTGGATACATATTTTGCATCGTTTGACGTCGTCGTCATTGGAATGAGAAAACTGGATTCCTGCAAGGGTGAGAAGCCTTTTTAGAGGTTTGAGACCTATGTGAGAGAGGCGAATATGATAGTCCAATAGTGAGCAACCATTTCGGGGAACACGGGCAGAGGAAACAGATGTTAGATTTACATCACCGGAGGGTAAATAGTAAAGATTTCCTTTACGATATCCGCGTCCAATGATGGTTCCGGTGGGGATGAAAGAGGAAATGTCGTAGATGTCGCAGGAGTCTGAATTGAACACTACAGCCATAGACCGATCACACATGGCTGCAACAGACAAGAGTGGTTCATGGAGACGGGGGACAACTAGGACTGGAACCTTTTTGTCAACGTCAAGCGGGAGAGATAGGATGCCACGATGGGTGCTTGACACCATTGAACGATCCGCAAGCCTGACTGGCGTGTTGTCTGGCTTGGGGTAGGACAGCGTTTAAAGATTAGGAGTCATCGAGAGCGAGCAGCCTGAATCAATGTTTGCGTCCAGCGGGCAACTCGCATCTTCAGCGTGGGGGAGACTGACGGCGTTGCCAGCACGCTCAGGTACCGAAAAGTCGGACTCATCGTCATAGGAGTCATAGCCGAGTTCAGCTACTGATGTGTGTCCGGCTGTAGCCGGTGAGTATTGGCGACGAGGTGCTGGCTTTTGGTTCGTGTTGGATCGAGGGAAAGGTTGTTGAGAGGAAGGACGCTCTGCTGATTGAGGCCGAGAGGAAGAATGTTCGCTTAGTATCTTTGCGGCTTGTTCACACACTGATAAGTTGTGGCCTTTGAGCTTGCAGAAGGAGCAGTATAGGTTGTCATCAAAGCGAGGGCGAGATCGTCCCGATGTTTGGGTAACTTTCGCTTTGGAGAATGAGGCAGTGACTTGGTCCTCTTTGATTCTTGCTTTGCGACGAAGTGCTTCTGCCTTGAGTGCAGAGATGATTCTGGATGACGAGACTGTTTCGTCGTTCATCAGTGACAATACACAACTGAGCCAGTCTGGTGACAGGGATCCAAGAAGAGCCGCCGAGTGAATGTCGTCGGTGGTAAGGGGTTTCTCAGGGGTGATGAGCGAGGTAAGCTTCTCAGCGCAGGTTGCCATTTCCGATAGATGAGACTTGATATCATCTCCGTTCATTCGGAGCAATACAAGCTTTCGGAGCCAATAGATGCGGCCTCCGGCTGATGAATCTTGATGTGCCAATCAAAGAGACGACCACATCCCCGCTGCATTGCTTCCAAACGTACGAATGAGTCAGAGATTACTGTAGTGAACCGTACGGGCAATAAGTGAACACACGTTGTTGTTGTGTTCTGACCATTTGCCGGGCGATCTTTATGTTTGGTTTGTTGTAGAACGTGATCCAGGCCAAGAGAACGGAGATGAAGCAAGAGGACAAAGCTCCAATCAAGGTAGTTGGAGTCCGAATCGGGTCCTTTAAGTTGTGGGATGCCAGCGACCTTAAGCAATGAGTGCTCAGAGGAGTCGTCTGGTTTAAAGTTGGCCATTGGTGCAGCAATGTCCTAGCTGATGGTGGTGATCCTTCGAGAGTAGAGCGCGATAGATGAGAAACGACGTTTGTTTCAAGGGCAACTGGGCCTCATAACCTGTTGATGTAAACAACCAAAACTGAGAGTACAGTATGTTGTGAGTTGATGGTTGTTGGAAGGATAATTATTTCAATGATAATAATGAGAAAGAAAGAGGAAAAACAAACCTGAGAGTACAGTATGTTGTGAGTTGATGGTTGTTGGAAGGATAAAGAGAAAAGACCTTCCGTACTGTAGACTCAGACTATAGATGAAAACATGTAGAGATGTCACAGCTAGTTACATGTACATGAAAGATGGAAAGCATACTGGAAGATGAAAAATAGAGAAGAAGAGAATACATGACATTAGTCTGGATACCTCAACATCAACAACTACTGCGGCATACAAACTGTAACTGTCATTGGATTATGCTATTACATGATAGAAACAATAAATATGCTAATAGATCCTGCATGGCTA
Organism: Puccinia hordei; assembly: GCA_007896445.1. NCBI lineage: Eukaryota > Fungi > Basidiomycota > Pucciniomycetes > Pucciniales > Pucciniaceae > Puccinia > Puccinia hordei. The sequence goes on from RDRW01000020.1 coordinate 719,495, forward strand.
CCATGAGTTTTTGCCAAAAGGCTGCCTTTTTTTTTCTTTGAATAAATTGCTGCTCCTGTTGCAATGCTACATTGCTCATCCCTACACATATTTTGTATTATTTATGTGAGTAAGTTTTTTCACACCAAAGTGGGGGGACTTGTAGCTCATTAGGTAATCCCTACACAAGCGGGATTACCCATCACTGCATGTCATTGTCTCAACATCTGCTCTTTTCCGTGTTTTTCTCACATCTCATTACATAATACCCATACTATAAATAACCTTATATTTAGAGCATTATAATTTTTCTCCCTCTCTTATGCAATCTACAATTTCTGTTCAGTCCTGAATATTTGCATACTTAGGACTTTTTAGATGGATATTGGGGATAGATATGCTGCATGACCTTTGGCCCCGTTTGCAGCCATTATGTTATGTAATATTGGCCCTTTACATAAGATGATATATATAACCCATATTTAATATATTTTTCCACATAACCCAGCCATTTGGAAACATCTTCAACAATCACATACATTGTACATCACCTCAACAAAGGGTTTAGTCAAGTGTAATAATGATGCCACTAGATCCCCCTCAACCCAAAAATGTCACCAACAACAACTCAGTTGACAAAGCTCACTTGGATGACAAAGCTCTTTCATCAACAACAACCCGTTCAAATCACTTGGCATACTCTGAGGCGTCTTCTCATTACAACTCTTCAATTAAACTTACCTTATCCAAAACAGTCCTGATGAACCTTTACCATCTCCTCCAAGCAAACAAAGAAAGATAAGCTACATCAATCCTGACTTGCCAGATTTACACTTTGGAACTACTTGCGGGAAAAAAGTGTTGGTTTGTTCATATGATGCAAATGAAGAAATTTTTATTCTCAAAGCTCTTCCAAGAAATAATTGCAAAAAAAATCCAACCTGCATCAAAAGCCTTGCCAATTGAGGAAAAACTTCCCATATTTTTGTATATTGTTGGGCATTGTGCTAGAAACCCCAACACTATTGATTTCTTCCAGCATAGTGGTGAGACAACCTCAAGGTCAGTAAAATTTCAACTTGGTATCTTTGACATATTCATGCACTGACTTTTCTACCAAAGAGTGTTCCATTTTATCATGAAATCTTTGCTAGTCTTGAGTGCAGATTATATCAAGAAATTTCCAACTGATTACGTCCATCCAAAAATAGAGGCCAAACCAAAATTTATGCTGTACTTTGCACATTGTATTGGTGCCCTGTATGGAGCTCACATACCAGCTCATGTATTGGAATCAAATAATCCAGTCACCTATTGCAATCAGAAAGGTTTCCTTTTGCAGAGCATGCTTGGAGTCTGCAAATTTAATCTTTGCTTCACTTATATTTGCGTAGGCTGGAAAGGATCAGCCAAGCAAGTCTTAGCATCTGCAAAGGAAGATGATTTCAAGATACCATCAGGTTTCTTCTACTTGGCCAATGCGGGATATGGCCTGGCAAAGTGATTACTAGTGCTTTATTGAGGGATCTGCTACCATCTTTGTGAGCAAATATCAGCAGCAAACAGGTGATACTCTTGACTTGTATTTTTAGCTTAATGTAGATAAAATACTCATCCAAAATCCTCTCTGATTAGGCCCAAAAATCAAGAGTAATTGTTCAACCTCTCACATGCAATGTTGCAAAATGCCATTGAGCATATATTTGGTATCTTAAATCTCAGGTGTCCAGTTCTTACAAAACCCCTTGAATATCCAACCCCTGTGCAAGGACAATTGGTTTTATGTCTTGCAGTTGTTCATAACTTCATCATGTGTGATGGACAAACACACATTGATGATTTTCCTGAACCATCAAGCAATTTGGCAAGTATTGAGATAACCAATTCCAATGAGATAATTCTAGAAGACCACAATGAAGATTTGGCCTGGAGGGATGAACTTGCAGAATCCATGTGGCTTGATTAAGCACCATACAGTTTATCACAAGGAAGAAGTTTCACTCACTGTCCAAGGGGCCAACTGATTACCAGTGGAGGGTGTGTAAAATGAAAAAAGAGGCTCAACCCACTCTCATGTGCTCTCCTAACCATCCTTGGTCCAAATGTCTAGTTATCTACAGTTTTAATCTCCTGACCCAACACTCTTGGATGTACTCTCCTAACTGCTCCTTGGTCACTTGTGACCTTGACTTCTTATGATGTTATCTAGATACTTATTCATACCTTCTGACCACTCTTGGTCCTTACATGATATCAATTCAAGAAAAAAATCTAACTAAATTTCATACTCTCCTGACCACTCTTGGTCCTTTTATGGTGTGAAGTCAAGAAAATATTTGAATTAAATTCATCTAGGTTGCTGAATCTACAATATCACTTTTCTAGACATAATAGATGCACATCTTTACATTCAATTGACATTTATAAAGCAGCCCAGTGTTTGGAGTAAGAAACATTGATGATAGCCAGTTGTTGTGAATTTTCAAAGTCTGCAGTGTTGCTATCTTGAAAAAAACTCATTGCAGTCACACCTTGAGTCTTCCTTGGTCCAGGTAGATTGATTGCAATAATTTCTTTCAGGGCACCTGCAATTTTCAACCCTGTTGAAATGCTGCGGGCTGTACAATGAACCTGTGGAGAAACTGAAGCTTCCAACTGAGATATTGACTGATGGCATTCAGTTTAATGAGTATTCTGAGATAGGTTGATTGATGGATTTTCATGTAAAATGAGTTGAGAAGAAGTATTGATTGAGATTGATGGCATTTGATTCAAACCAGTTGCAAGTACCTTCTCAAAAATCTCACACAATAATGACCATTCCTGGAAAGGTTTTTCCTTGAAATTCTTGGCCTGCGGGTGAGACTGTTCAAGAAATTATCAGTGAAAATTATTGTTGCTGTTAACACATAGCATCCTGATTAACTCAAAGTAAGGCAATTGTTCCAAACCTGCTCTGGTGCGGTGACCTCAAATGTATCTTCATTCCAGCCAAAGCCACTCTGGTTTTTCAGCTTGAGAAATATGTTGTGTTCCTTTTTGAATCCTTGAATGAAATGCATTGAGTTTGAATCAGTAGGGTAAATTGAAAATTGTATCATACCTGATTATACTTTGACTTCACTTTTTTTCCATCCAGATCAACTGTTGGGAACTTCAACTGCAAGATGGATGCAATGGATCAATGGTTCTCAGGCTTGAAGCCATTGTCAGATTGTTTTCCTTCACGTACTGCCTGGAAATAGAGCTCAAGAGCAGCTCACTCCATCTCCAATGTCCACAAGAGATTGGATGCTTTGCGACTGTTTGGATTGCTTTCAATTAGATGGTTTTTCTGAGATGGTTGTTGAGTCGAATCTTCTTCCATGTCCACATCGGAGATCATTGAATGTGAAGATTAGTACAAGGGTGGAGTAGCGTTGGGTTGATTGTGATGAGGTTCAGGATGGCTTTGCATTCGGGAAAGTGCCTCATATAACACCAAACACACCCCCAGGAGGTCTGTTTGGGATTTGGCGGGGATCAGGAGTGATATCAAAAGTAGTGATATACATCATGACCTTTGGAAACTGTCAAACATGTGTGTGATAAAATATGGGCCTCTGTGCCCGGTGATACAAAAGCGGCCAATATTACATGTCATGACGGCTGCCAAACGGGGCCTTTGTATTTTCTGGCATAACAATACTGTCTTCAACTTTTGTGGGAACGGAAGCAGTGGACCTTTGAGCTATCACGATGGAGTTCCCAACATGAGCGCAAGAAGCATGCCGCCAACAAACCTGTCTATCCACATCTGCGATTTGCTGCGGTGAAAATCACTGAAAACCTTTTCGGTTCCCGCAAGTAATATCTAAGACTCTCTTGCCGACGGAGAGCGTCCAGCCCCAAGGAACCCGTGGGAGAGGCTTTGAAAAGCTAGGTCGGAATCGCCAAAAATAATATCATTACAACTACTGCTATGAAAACCGATCGATCAGTCCAACGAACGTAGAGCAGGAGAAGTCAGTGTTTTTTTCAATCAAGATACAAACAAAGAGGACATGGAATGAATGAGGGAAATGGTGTAAAGGATAGAGAAGAGGGGCTAGAATTGGTTAGTAGAGGTTAAGAAGAGAGATTGATGATGAGTCTTGATCCAATTGATGATCGAATGAACGATTAAGATCGACGCGGATTTCGAGATCAATGGTGAGACTGTAGCATAGATCTCGTTTGACTCAGTAATCTAAAAAAGCATCCTCCCCAAAGAAAATAGAAACCGTCAATTTCTGATTGATTATTTTGTAGCTCGTGGAGTTTTGAAAGAATAATGTGTGAGAAAAATGAACGATTCAACTTACCCAACCAATAACTGATTCGAACTGAGTTTTGAACAAAGTGAATTTTACAGGAGGCGGAAGACAAGAAGAGGCAGAGGAAGAGGAATCATGGTTGAGGTCGATGGTAGAAAGGTTTCCAGAATCGGAGTTGATTCTCTTGATAAGTTTAGGTTGTTTGGGATGAATAAGATTGAAAGCCTTTTGATAAATAGCCATCAATCTTTGTCGATTGGAATCCACTAGATAGTCATCCTCCCAGGCGGGATAGCTGACCTGGACGAGCTTCTTATTTTTATAAATGAAGTGTCTGAGGCCCGGGATACCGAGGTCTTCGAGAAAGTATGGACCACAAGGATTGTTCAGAGAGTGAGGGGGTGTTTCAGAAGGAGGTTCTAATTCATGCTTTTTGAAAGAGGTGGATGAAGATATTGGTGAGATAGAAGAAGAGGATGGGAGAAGATCCTGATTCAAAGGCTTTTGTAGTCGATCGAACTCCGCCCACACTGGATCCATAAAGATCGCCTGCGACCAACGTTGAGCTTCATAAAACCCCATCCGATCCTTTGAGATCAATACCAGTCCAAGATCCATGCCCGGCTCAAAGTTCACATAGGCATGCAAGAATCCGGTTGGATTGTAGCCTGGTAAACAGATCGGGATCCAGGATTCTGAAGTTTTGATCGACTTTGAAGATAGGATCGTCGTCATGATTATCTGCAAGTCTACTCCACCAAAAAAAAGAAGAAAAAGTCGGTTTATTGTTTGCGTGCACAAAAAGGGTAAGATCTGACCTGATGGATGTACGCTATGGTTTTTGGGTCTGACTACACTGACGACTTGAGCCTGCGAGATGAGGATGGAGTACAAGAGTTTACTAGCAAACGAGTCGGGATGATCGGGGTTGCTAAGATTGAGATTGTTGGGAGTGGGTGTGATAAGTTTACTGATACGATCTCGAATCTGAGCAGGACACCTATAGACGGATAAGCTGGCCATCATGATAGAGAGATCCCATTGGAGTCGATCGATGAGTCCATTGAAGATCGATTCGGTTCCACTCAATGCGCCTCTTAGATCATAGTTCGGCCGTTGTTCGAAGATTTTCTTGAGTTGAGTGGTCGAGAGGATGGATTGAATTAATAGGTTGAGATATTCGAGATGCATTCGGAGCTAGATGGGTCTGAAAAGATTTCAGTGATAAAATTATTGTTTTCAAGCAAGAGCGAGTAAGTAACTCTGATTCTTACAGTTGACTCGGGTTCACCCCAGTTAGAAACGGCCAAGAAGTATAAGGGCGGTCTTGACATGACGGCGATTTTGGAATGACCGGCATCGATGTATCTGATAGGAGAGAAAGACTTTGTAGCTTTTTAGGTGGTTATGTTGTAGGGCAAAGGGGTTTTTCATGTTATTGTTCTTTGACTCATATGATGGAGAGGCTAACCTGAGTTGGTCGTTATTGTCGAGCTCGAAGATAGAAATAACGGCTTGGATTAATCCCATCTGACTGGTTAGATCACCGTCCGGGCGATTTTCGTCGTCCTTTTCGGTTGACCAGACCGGTTTGCCTGCATTGGTGAGGATGTGATATTTCCTAGGTTGAGTTGAGGCGGTTAAGTGATCAGGTTTAGTTGTTAGGTCTACTGATCCGGGTGGTGAGTGGTTGGAGCTAGTGGTTGGTTTGGAGGGTGATGAAGATAAGGTGTTGGTGGTGGTTGTGTTGGTGGTTGAGTGTGTTTTGATGGGTGATTTGTTGAGAAGTAACGCTCTGATGTTATTGCTGGTGTTACGTTGATTGAGGTTACGGATGGATGAGGCCGATGGCTGATGACTAAGCTGTGGGTTCTTCATCGTCCAGATTGGTCGAGCTTTGTTTGGGAGTGAGGTGATGGTAGGTGGTAGCAAAGGCAGCCAGGTTGGTATGTAGCACTTCTCGGGATCTTTACACCCAAGTTGCAGGCATGTTCATACATGCGGAGATGTTTTCATACTCATTCGCCAGTTTCTCTTGTCGTTCGCGTGAGACACGGGACATGGCTCGGAGTGAACTCAAATCAGTCAAGACTGTGAGGTAGTATTTATTTTGATTGAACTTGCAAGTAACCTGGGCACAGTGGACAGTAAAAGACAATTTGGAGCTCTAAGAAATGATAAAAGCAACGTAACAAGGAAGGTGTAAGTTCAGCAGAGTTACTACTTCTGGCCACTACCACAGCGAGTCAGAACCCCAAAGGGGTAGAGGCAAGCACGACAAACCTCATCAATCAAGACGAGGTGGTGGAGAATAGCCCAAGGTCATCGAGTCTGTTGGCGAAAAGACCAACAGACAGTTCTCGCTCAAGGAAGTAGTCAACTTTGAATCATCAACACTTATAAACACTGTGGCTCAATTGAGCTAGTGAGACAAACGATCGGGTATCTACTGTAAATAGATCCTGAAGAGCTGGGAGACGAAGGAAAAGAAGTGTTAGTATTACTAGATTCGATGGTTTAGGGTTGGGGGTGGAGTGAACTACTCACTTTGGTCATGAGGAAAAGGGAACAGGTGATGGAGAAGGGGAGGTTTTATACCCTCCGGGTGAGCTCGAGTTCACTGGTTGACTTGTGGGTGGAGAACGACCGCCATTTTGGGAAACCTAACATTCATATCACGCTCGATATGACGATGATGAACAGCAGATTGTTTCCAACTTGTTTCATCTTTAACCCAGTCTCGAAAAGCTGGAGCCATACATAAGATCACTGCAACCGGAAGCAAAAGTCTAACGTGAACCCCCTGAATGTCTCTTGAAACCTTTGCCAGTGCGCTGCGTGTCCAATGTGTGGCAAATTGAACCTTTGTACATATCCTGATACATCACACATTTGTACCATGACTAATCATTCTGACACAACGGGCACCCCAAGTACCAAGATTTATTAAATATACTGTGGCAGGCAAAACATAACCATTGATCTTCTATGAACATCCATCAAAAAAATGGGATGGATCCTTTTCAATCTCTTACCCTTCAAACTGTCTTCAAATTATCTCTATACTTCTCGATCTGCAACAGTACTCCGGTTGCAAATTTGGAACCAGAGTTTGAGATTGACAGATCAAATCTAGACAGTCACTATGGTATACCCTATGGGCTTTCATTAACAACTGATGAACAACTCTTTGGTTCTAATCATTTACCTTCATGGGAAGATCACATATGTTCAAGTACAGAGAATCTTGATAACACTTTGTTTTATGATAACCATGTTGGAAATCAGCTTAATAAAGCAGACATGAAAAATTTGTCAGGAAAAAGAAAAGCTGCTGAAAATGTTGATGGAGAGCAATTAATGATACCCGGAAGCTTGAAAATGAATGACGACAACTTGTATGGTATACAAAACGAAATTAATACTCATGGAATGCTTTTGGGATCAAGTCCTTTTTCATGGGAAGACTGGGATCATCAGGTTGATTACTATCTTCCGGTAGAAAGATTACAGCAAGCTGGAAATATTGGCAAGAACATTTCCATTTCACTTTTTTTGTTTTTTGGGAAATATATCTATAGAGATTTCCCATAGTAATCTGGTACTCCAAAGACCAAAGAGGGGCAAAAGATTAACCTAATTTGTTTTTTATATTCTGGATATTAGGCAGTTCACCAGTTCCCTCAACCTTGGATTCCTTAAATGAGTTTGCCAGTGATTTTGATACTTTCTTGGAAGGTATTCCCACCTGTTTTGTTTTGTTTTGTTTTGTTTTGTTTTGTTTTTTTAAGCTAGAGTCAAAGTTATCCTGAAGACTTAGAAGGAAACTAACCCTTTGCTTGTTTCCAGGATCAAGTAACTTGAATCCAGAATTGGTTTCTGCACAATCAAGGATAGATTCAGTTTGGGGTAACAATCACCCAATTAATCCACCAGATGACACAGAACAACTAAGACCAGATCAAAGGTCTAAAGCCAGGAGTGAGTAGAAAGAAATCAAGAATACCCACAAACATGAATTCCTATATTGTGTTCTGGATTGATTGGAGTAATTCTCTTTATTGGTTATTTTCAGGATTAAATTATGAGCCAGGTTTATTGACCAATCATGTCCAAAAGGAATACATTGATCAAGCAGGCAAATCCTCTAAAATTGTTCCAGATGAAAAATACCATCCAGTTTTGAAACTTAAAGATAAAGAACTTGGGTCTATTTCAGAATTGGAAAACTCACACAAATCATGTGAACCAATTCAAGAAAATGAACTCCATGATCAGGGTAAGCAGAATTGAGAAATTCTAAACACTATAAGAGTAATTGATCTATGTTATTGGGTCCAATTGGATTAATGGTTTCTTTAGACCAAGAAAACCCATCAGATTTACTTTCTGACCCACCAGAGGAAAAGAATGAATCAGGGAGGTCTTTGAAAACACATCTGAGTGAATTTTACACCAAAGAAGATTATGCCCTGACACAGATTGGTAGAATTGAACCAGATGATCTACAGACATTGTCAAGAACATTTTCCAGTAACATACCAATGGAAGTTATGGAAGACCCTAATTTTCCCAGTTTATTTTCAATTCTTGTAGAGGGGTATGATAATCTGTCACTTCCTTGCTATCTTGGCAGAAAACATTGGATTGAGAGAGACAAAATTGGAAATCTCAATGCAGTGTATCATGACCAAAATATAAGAATTCTCCACGAATCAACCAAAAAATTGATTGGAAGACAATATTTTTTGACACGTTTGACAAATCTGACCAGGTTGATAGTCTTTGCAAACAAAGCTATCCTCAGGAGATCTACTCCAAATTTAATTTCAGAAGCAGAGTTGAATTCTTCAAATAAAGAATTGATTGAATTGTTTAGAAGTGAAATCTTTTACCCTCAATTTGGCCTCCCTGCTTTGGGGAAAATCCCAAACAAAAGATATAGAATAAACATAAAGTCATTCAAAGAATTTCAAATCTACTTGATAAAATATTTTTCTGCAAATTCCATTACTAAAGACACCATCTTCAAAACTGCCCTGTGTATCACACTGAAATTGAATCAAAAATTAGGCAATCCAAAAGCCATTAATTTTCTCAAAGGCTCAGGTGAGATCATTGATAGTATTCTTCTGGCAGAAGCTTTTGATTTGGAAATAAATAAAAATTGGTGTAATAATGATAGCACACTCTCTTCAAGTCAAGAACACATTCTCTGTTTTTCCGCTGTTGATTACAAAAAAATACCTTCAGGAATAATTCCAGTATATCATTTTGATGGAATTCGATCACTTGGGAAAGATGTTGCTGAGATGTGTGCTGAAATTGAATATATCCAAACTTCCTATAATTTGAAACATTATCAAGTTCAGATAATAAAATGCTTTGAATACATGCCAATATTAGTGAGAAAATCAAAACATCCTGAAGCCACTTCAATATTCATCAAAGTCACAAACAAGCACCATGTACCCATACCAAAAAATGTGTTTATGAATAGATTTAAAAGTCTTGTAACTTATTCACTCTTGTGCCCCTTTTTACTAGTGACACATGTATCTGCAAAAGCAGGAAAGGTTATTGGAACCCTTGAAGCGTCAAAAAAATCATATATTGATTGGATTAGAGTTCAATTCTTAGGCTCCAAGAAAATACTGCCTATTGTTGGAATAGTCAACCAAGGAATAAAGGAACCATTCAAAAGTTTAAAGTATGGAGAATCTCAAATTGGAATCATCAATTTTTTAAGCATTGGGTTTGTAATGCCAATGCTTTTTCAGATCTCAATTGGTTTAACTAGATCTTGGTTTCAAGAGACTCATCCAGATGTATGGAAAAAGATGTTCCTCAATAAAATTAGTTTTTCACTGGTTATTATTGATTTGATAAAACAAAATCCAAAATATTTCAAGGGTTTCAAACATAAACCTTGAGATCCAAATAAGAGGAAAAATAAATATTGTTAATTCTTAAATGAAGGATTGTAAATTGAAGATGGATAAAGAAAATCATGATTAAACTTACATCATTTGTCCCAATTTTGAACCTAATGGGTGAAAGATTTTGCATCAGAATAATTATTTGTATCAATCTATTCTAGGGGCTGTAATTCTTCCTTTCTAATGATGAAATACATCAAAAAAGATCAACTTGGGTTGATCATTATTTCTTGGCCATACTACAAACAGATCATCCAATTCCCAATCACAAACAGAATTTTGGGTATCCTTCTCCTGTTGTAAAGATCTGTCATTTGTTTTCTATTTGAATATTATCATATTCTGAAATTCTCATTTTTCACCTTTATATACACTTTACATTAATTTTTACTCTGTTTAATTCTGATGCATTTAATTTGATTTCATGAAAAGAGAAAAACCTTGATTGAAAAGAAACCAAGAGAAGAATCAAGGAATGAATTACGAGAGAATACATTTTTCAGTTTTAATTTAGTCTTCCACCATGATTTATCACCAGTCAAACGTTGAGGAATGCCAACAATCATCACTGGAATAAACTGGCCTCTGTAAATTCGCCATTTTGAGAGTGTGACTACTCAGGTGGTTTTTTTCACTCCAAAAGGTTTTCAGGAAAACCATTAGTGTGAAAAACATTGAGTTTTTTTAGTTTCTTTCAGGATAAGTGCTCAAGCCATTGATTTATGATTTTTCTTATATTAGATAACTTCAAAAAATAAATATTTTGCAGTTTCCAAAGGAACCAATGCTGTTTGTAAGGTATTATTTTTGAGTGTATTTCATTTATCTTCAATGTATTTATAATATGTAATATAGAATAAAGTAGAGTGAGATATGTGTGTATGTTTGTATGTAGGTGAATGGAGAAGATGAGATAATGGAATGAATGAGAGATAAAAATGGGGGAAAAGAAATTGGCATTTATAATCCATGAATTCTGAGAAAATACCCAAGCATCAGACATTCTAAATTGGAAAGCTACAGGGTATTTTTCTTTAAAGACAGTAATTATACTTTTCTTTTTTTTACAGGAATGCTCCAGTCATCTGGTGCATTACTTCTTTAATTTCTTTCTGATGCACCATGCTCATCAGGTGTGGTAGCAGGCCCCTCACTGCTAATTCCATTGCTGCTTGCATTCCCTTCTACAGTAATTACACCTTCAACAATTAACCCACCTCATCAAAGTTTCCTTTTTATGAAAACCATGGATCATGCACACCATAGGAATAGTGGTAAGACCTGCATGAGGGTTCTTGTGGTGTATCTCATGCTTCTCTTGTGCATATCTCACTGTATCCCCTGATTATATTACTGCTTATCTCAAACTTCTCTTATTTTTACACTCATGCTTAGCCTAATGTTTATCTCCTCCTTATCCCATCATTATCTTGACCACTGAGTAGTAAAAACAGTTTCAAGTTTTGCTTGGAGTCAATTAACCTGCACAGCACTCTAGCCTGTTTCTGCTAGCTTCAGCTGAGTCACAAGCATCTGTAACCTAGTTGGTAGAGTCTAGCATGTTTCTCAGCTTAGCTGAGGTTGAGAGTTCAAATCTCACCAGACACATCTCCATTTTACAGTCTCTACACAATTCTCAGTACATGCAAGGTTTTTTTGGTGGTGAGAATTTCGCTGGAATCAATCAACTCCAAACAAAATTTACACTGAAATTAGAAATTTTAATTTCAAAAACAAGTGATCCAATCACTTGTTGACTATTTCAGTAAAAGTATCTAATATTTTGAAAGAAAATAATTTGTGCATGAATTAAAAGCATAAATTCTTACACATTTGCATAGATCAGAGCCCCCGGGGATCCCAAATTAGCAAATTTGTGGACATAAATTCTTTTTTGGATCTTGAAATGTTGAGGTGAACTGAGCCAGCAAGAAATTTGGTGAGTGAGTTGGGAAGGATGTGGATCTATTGCATAGACATATAATGGAGAAAAAGAGATGACAAAGAGAAAGACTAACCTGAGCCAGCAAGAAAGTTGGGAAGGATGAGAAAGGAATCCTTCCCGCTTGCTGGCTCAGTATATGAACTAAGAGAGAAATACATGTAATGTCACAGAGTGTGACATGAAAGTGAAAAAGATGAAAGCAGGAAAAAGAGAAGAAATAAGTGAAACTGACTACTTCAACATGAAAAGTGCAAATGCCCAGCAGAACTCATACACTAAATTTCCCTGGTTCAAACAATTAAGCCCATACAGGTAGGGTAGGGATCTATGTTGAATGTGGAATGGTATACTGACAGAAGTTTATTCAGCCAAAATTCAGCTTGTGTGAGCTGACCTATTAGGACAGATCACTTGATATTTTTTCTGGTGATCTTAGGAATGTAATTGGTCAGCCCAGAAATAAATTCTGGGGATTTTAGTGTGCAGAACAAAAATTTACTTAAATAATCAAGCTTAAGAGTCCAAATTTACTTATCTCAGAATACAATTAATCAAAGTTGAGAAAGATACAGTTGACATGAGACAAAATTAAAAGGTGGTACCCTCAGAATATCTTCTTCTCAGTGCAATTCCAATAAACATATGCCCTAGGTACAATCTAAACAAGTTCATTGTATCTCAGGTAAAATTGAGTGGACCATTATACAAAGGATTCAAGTTAAAATTTTATAGCAGCTCCTCTCAAATTTGTAACTGAATGCTCTTGGAACTTGTTACCCCAAATTCCCCACAATGATTCATTTATCAAGCCCTCAGTAAGGCTTTATTGTAATATCTTAGTTTCCTTCCTCACCCCATTCATTCTGTCTGCCTTCCCAATTCTATTCTGTCTATCATCATGTAGATACACAATCAAAATTTTCATTTGACCCCTTAATTTCTTTGTGTAGTCTATTCATTCTGTCAGCCTTAGAGTCATCTCAGCTGACCTAAATATTACCTTATTCCCTTTTCTCCCAATAAATAATGAACAATAGCCTAGTTTACTAATTCTGTTGTACCTCCACTGTTTCCTTAGTGTATGAGGAGACTGTTTCTCTCTTAAAATTGTCTAGCACAGCTTAGCTAGCTTTTCCAAGTTGAGCTCATTGATCATCATAAGAGCACCCAAATTAATAATTCTCAAAAGAATAAAAAGATCATCATAACTTCCCCTTTCCTTCTTCCCTTCTTCTTTTCTCTACCAGTTGTATCTCTTATCCTTGAAATACAACCAGTAGTTCCCCCCAAACCTTGTGTCCTGTTGTCACTTTAGAGACCCAGGCTCACACATTCCATGTTCCTTCTTTTGTCCTTTCAATTCCTTCTGTCTAGATTTGTGTAACTACATGATTCAGTAAAGCAGTTAATCTTTCAGTTCTCTCCAGATGAGTTTTGTAAATATGTTAATTTGGGCATTTAGCACTTTGTTTTTGGCTAAGCATACACTTCCTTTTGCCTTTGTCATGTTTTATTTTTAAAATATTTCAATTTTTGTCAGCCACCAAGATATTACATGTATTAAGTAACATGTAATACTTGAAACTGCAATCTTGAATAATAATTATTATTCTTTATTTTTATTTTTGTTATTTTTATAGTCTGAACAGAACGGAATTTAGACCTTATTATTTTATCAAATGGTACAATAGTCTAATAGTTGGAGACTGGCTCAGTACTAACTGTTATTAACATAAGGACCTGAGTTCAAGCCACACTCATGACCACATTCAATAAAAATCATTTATTTAAATTATGTCTATTTTTTACTAAAATTAAGTTATAATTTAATTAATGAAAATCTTTGGAAAATTAATTTTCAAACATGCAATAAATGGATAAAGAACCATTTATTGGCATAGTTTCCTTCTTGAAAATCCTGGAAGATCCAAGATTAACCCATATTAATTGATAGTATAAAATTATACATAAATAAAGGTAAATCTTTATGTAAAGTATAATAATTATGCAATAATCACTTATAAATTAATTCCCACATGTTTTACTCTCCAGAGCAAGCGCTTTTCCAAGCACTAACCCCAAAGGAAGTTACATGTACATGTGATTAAACAATATTTATCAAATATGTTTTAAATTAAGATAACATATAGAATTTCCATCCAAATTTTGTTGAATATTTAATTCACTGGTTTTAATGGTGGATTTGGTCATGATACCCCTATTTAGTTTAATGAAAAATAGACATTAAATTAATTTAATTAATGTGAAATAAATATGGCATCATTGTAATTAAAAATGACACCATATTCTTCTTCTTTCCACGAACAGGCTGATCAGACTCACCTGTAAACATTGCCCCAATCCCCACTATCAAATAAATTGCAGAGGGATTAATACAAAATATTTATTATTCAAGGAGGAGGTTTCTTCATCAGATTGAAGACATCCTCCCCCCATCAATTTTAACACACACTAGATAACTTATTATAAGCTAAAAAGGCGCTCACATTCTCCTGTAAGTAAGGAGGACTGGCCTTTATTTATATACTATCTTAATTAGTTAAAATTCCACAACCAAATCCCCCCCAATCAATTAAATACCTTTAATTGGATTGGAAGAACCGTGTATCAATCTGGTTAGCCCTTCTAGGATTTAAATCCCTTAATAGAAGTTTTGGCAGCAGGGTTATAACCTGTTTTTTTGATACTTAGTTTTTTTATAAACACTTAAGTAATTGTTCTTATTGGAAATTGCCTTATTACACTTTTTAAGTGTAAAATAATTCTTTAGTCCTTACTGTACACGCCACAATAAGTGGAGTAGAGTACAGAAAGCTGAAACTTTTCAAGTATGCCAGCTCTGTCAGCCTCTTTGATCCCAAGAACTGAATTCTTCTAGCTAGACAGGGTTCAAGGTACAAGCAGGTTCAGGTTGTGCAATAACTAGGTGGTTAAAAAAGGTGAAAAGATATAAAAACTCAAGGTTTTATTTAAAGGGGGGCCTGAGTGTCAGGGTTATCTACTCTGGCCTCTACAATAATTGGAAGCTGAGTGAACAGGGGGTATTTTGGGTACCCAAAACTATAGTCCTTTGAACAAGGAGTACACCTAGACTATAAATACTGAAGGAATGGAGGAGATAGACTTACTGGTTCTATTTCCAATCTGGGGATTCTTCAGGAGGTTGTAAATGGTTCAGAAGCGCTCATAGAGTTGGTTAGCAGGTGATGCTTGAGTGCTGATACAGGTGAAAAGGTGATTTGATGAACTTCAGGTTAAAAACAAGCAGAAACTGTACTATGTAACAGGCTATAAGAATGGTTTATAAGATGGGTAACAGCTGGTAAGTGTGAACAAAGATGGGTATATCATTTCTTGGGAAGGAAGGGCTGTTTAAATATTTATTCTGGGCCCTTTGGGGCAAGGAAGATTCTCTGTTTTGCCCAGTCTAGTCTTCTACTAAGCCCTAGTTACCTGTATAACTGGTTTGGTTATGGTGGTGCTTAGTGACATGATTCAAAAGGCCTAAAGTGGTTTATGATTCCCAGTAAGCTGAATAATTTTGTTTCTTCCTTCCTTCTGGACCAGTAGCCCTTTTACAACCAAAAAATTGGGCTAACTTGGCCTTTGTCAGCCTGGGTGTGGAACTAACCGTGGTTAATGGTTGTAACTATGTCAGGTTGATGATTTAAAAGTGGTTTGTGGTGAAATATCCTGTAAAAAGGATTGATCCTAAATCAGTAAGTCTTGTCTGAGAGGCTTTCTCTAACAAGGGCACAGAGTATCAATGGGCATCCAAGGAGTTACTCACTTGGGGTTGTGGTTCTTACCTTATTGAAGGTAAGGTGTGGCCAATTCTTGATGGAATGAAAGTAATAAAATATATAAGATCCAGAATTGGGGTATTTGTTGGAGAATGGGAACTAAGCAAGGTAAATAACCCTCAGGTATGTACTTTGCTGGTGTGTTCTAATATTTATCTCAGGGATAAACAACTGTTGACATGCTCTTTATATATTGTAATATCTCATCTTGGGGGAACTGTGAGCGCTTCCAGGACCAGGGAAGTACTGGGGAGCTTCAGGGGGAAGACAGATCCTTTTGGAGGATCTGTTAATGTTTATGATGTGATTACTACTAAGGCAGTGTTATGGGACACATCTTTGATTGGTAGTCCTTAGTGTTATTGGATAACATCATGAAATTGTTATTGAATGATATGTTATTAGTATTAATAAAGATATTAACTTATAATGGTGTAATTTGTTATTGAAACATCTTATAAGTATTAATTATTATAATATTAATAAGTTCTTTTATTTATAAGATATTCAAGTACATATCTTATACATGAAATATTCCAAGGATAAGGAATGTGGGCGTAATAAGAGGGAAAAGAGTGACATCTGTTACTCTGGATATTTCACGTGAAAAGTGGGCAAAGGGCCTACAAGTTATGTGCCTTATATAACAAGAGTTCATAGAGTAACCTGAATTATTCATGGGTTATTTAAAGAATTTATATTAAAGCATTTTGATTAATTATTGCAGTGAATTTCCTTTAATAAATGTAAGTAATTATTATTAATGATAACAATAATTAATAATACTTCTGCAGTTACTAGGTACATGTCAGGTACTGTGATATGTACTCTGTGGCTGAAAGCCTTAGTAGGAAAATTATGGCCACGGCATTGGTTGTGGCTTTTATCACAGGTGCCATGTTCACGTAAGAGAATCCACAGTTGTTTAGATAAAATTTTGATAACTGTGGAGCTGTTATTGAGCTCAATAGTAATTTTATTGAGCCTGTCCCCACTCATGGCTCAATAACCTGGCTCTATTGATGGGTTATCAAGATGTTCCACACTCTTACTTTGCAACTTGAGCCAATAACTTGGAGGGGAGGGATATGGGGAGAGGTTGAAGTCAGGGATGTTGATTGGGGGGAGGGTTCACCAAGAGGTGACCTGTGAAAGCCAGGAAGACTTGCCTTATTGAGCTTGATAGAGGTCCATAAATTTATAGACCTCTATTTATGTGAGCCTGTGCCTCTTAAGTGACAACAGGACACAAGAAAAGGGGGACTAATTAATTAATTACTTAGTATAAAAATAGGACTAGTATGTAAAATCATAAAAGAAAAGATCTTAAAGGATCTTGGGAGCTGCCAACTGAGGGTCAGCCTCTTCTTCCACAACTGAAACTGAGTGAAGGAGCCTGGTCAAAAGAAACTGAAGCCAGCCAATCTTTTTCTTGTCAAAGAAAGCTGACTCAAGGATTCTGATATAGAAACCTGGTTGATTTTCCCTGACAAAATCAACAAAAATACAAGGGGACAGGATCTTAAAATGGTCAAGCAATTTATTGCTGGGTTATGCTTTATCTAGCAGGATTCAATCTTCTTGGGTCTATGCCACTGATTGGGAACTGGGGATGTAGTAGAAAGAGGTGAAAGAGGGAGGATAAAACAGAACAGACAGACTGGGGAAAGAAGGATGGTTGATAGAGTTGAAGAGGTAGCAGAAGAAGGGACTCACTAATTGATTAACTGAAAGTGGAACTGGGAAATAATCAGAGAAGTGAGGGCCTTGAGGAAGCTGCTTGAGGTCAACTGATTGAAGTACTTTTTTCTGAAGTGTGTGGTTGTTGTGTGGTATTCTGGAGTCTGTGTATCTTCTGGGGTGTAGAGGATACTAAGACTCAAAAGTTTTCATAGTTTGCTGAAATAATCAGTGCTTGCTTGTGGTCAGCTTGCATCTGAAACAATGCGCAGCAGTTTTTATAATAAAATCACTAATAATTCACTAACTATGTGAAGGAGTAAGATATGGAGAAAATGCTCAGTTGTGACTGGGGTTGAAATATGATGCGGAAACAGAATATGAAGTCAAAAAAACATTAAACCCTGATTCTGAAAAGATATGAGACAGTTGTGACTTAAAGAAGAAGATAAGACAGACTTTAGGTCAGCTGTGCTGGCTCTAAGGCTGACAATTGAGAATTCTAGAAAAATCAACAGTTATTGAGCGCTATAGAGCGTACAAGTGTGGAGTCGTCTTGATAAAGTTACCTTATTGAGCCAACTTATTGAGACAACTGTTGTCAGCCTTAGAGACAATAAATATGTCCTAAACCTACAGTTAGGCCAATAATTATTACCCTAAAGACTTCAAACAAGCTAAATTCCCTTATAAAAAAGGGAAATAGAGCCTTGTAGCTTATTTATATGTAATAATAGATAACCTATAAGAAACAAAAAACATACCTTATAATATGTGACACTCATAGGAGAATTACCTTATCCATAGAAAGTGTCACACTGCAACCACTGAGCTCAGCTTCGACTACTCATCAACCTTTAAAATGTATCCTCAGTCTCAAATGCATATTCAGTTTCAAAATGCTTCGACAAATGCATCTTTGACATTTTCAATTCAAAAGCAATTGCGTGACACTTGACTCAACGAACATCTTCGACATTTAGTCAGCCTCCTTCAAACCAGCATTTCTAAAGCTAGGAACTGCTTAATCCGGTGATCCTCAGTATCTTCGAACTAATCAATAACCCTTCTTCAATTAGCACTCAAGATCTGAGTCCTCAGCCTGGCACTTACCCTCTTTCATCAAGCCTTGCACTTAACCTTACCTTATCACCTAGGATTTACTCATCACTCATCTGTTCAAAGATTATTTCTATCACATGTTTGAATCAATCATAGTTATAGTCATAGCATTGTTGTTTCAACCTCATTGGTACATCTTTCATATCTGTGTATTTCCTTCATACTTGTATTTTACCTCAACACTCATTCATCACTCAGATTCAACAAGTAGTTTTTATGAATATAAATACTATTTTAATTTTTCTCTTCATTCTATTTTCCTCAGTTAATTATAATAAAATATTATTTACGCATAAAATCCTTTGAGTCCAACTTGACCCATTACCTTGAGCTGTGCATTCTGTGTTACATTTTTTGTTTTAATAATTTCTTTTAAAACAAAAGACATAAGGTGTGAATTCTTTTGAAACTAAGAATACAAGTTATACTTTGAAATAATATTCATATAATTCTCTATAGTCAGGATGTCTCTGCAACTTAGTAGCAGGCTGGCAACCCCTTTGGTGTTTTTTTTTTTCAAACCATTTGGGGCTTCATGAGCATTTCAACTATTAAAGTTAGAGTGATTTTCTTAGAACTTCAATGATAAATATAAGTAAAATGTTTTTTAGATTGTTAGTTTATGTTGAACTTTGAAGAATGTGATAATATTGAGTTACCCCAGTGTCAGCCTCCCTGATGCCAAGGACAAGTCCTTCTAGCTACAGGTGGTGCAAGGATAGATGGAAAGAGTGTAAAGACTCTGGGTAGGGTACAAAAGGTGAAATTCCCAAAAGATATGGGGGAATTGTGCCGTAAAAATTTAGAGAAAATAAGGTAATAATTATATTAAATAAATTTAATATAATTAAAACCAGAGGGGCCTGATAAATCAGGGGTGGTTTAGATCCCTCTAAGGTATCTTGCAAAGAAATTGCAGAGGATTTGGGTACCTGGAACACTGGGGCCTGTTGGAACAGGGGTGGTTTAATCCCAGGAAAGGAAATGGGGGAATATCTTCAAGAAAAGGGTTATTACTTACTAGTAATAAGCCTTGAGGGATCTTGGGGATATTCAGGGTGAAACTGGACAGTTTGGAGCGCTTTGATGGGTTGTTGGTGGAGCTGGATGGTCACTGTGAAGTTTTTGGGGAAGACAGGGCTAAAGAATAACTACTAAGAAGCTTACCAGACTGTGTTATAAAGATCTATATCTAATAAGAAGTGGGTAAGGTTGTTAGTGGGTATTTGGGAAGCATGAGGAGCCTTCTTTGGGCGGTTGAAGAGGTCCTTAAATATTCTTGAGTTCCCTCTGGGGACCCTGTAGGTATTATTGGCCAACCTGTGGGATCTTTGGACCACATTTTGGCCATTTTTGCTTTCTTGGTGACGCTTCAGCAGCCCCTGCTTTGAATACACGTCACAAATTGATTTATTTAATGTATTTGTTTATTTATTTTGACTTACAGTCTGTATTACATCAGTACTGGTTGTTATATATTTAATACTAGTGGCTTATTTGTATTTATAATAAGCCACAGTATTATTTCACTGCCAGCATAATTGCCTAGGATGAAGTCATCCCAGTTAAACTGGGATGCACTCAACCAATTTAAACTTGGTTGAAATCAACTGATGAAATATAAATCCAAGGGACCCCCCTTGGTTTTATATTTCATTGGTTGAGGTCAACCTACTTTAAATTGGTTGTTTGCATCCTAGTTCAACTGGGATGAACTCAACCTAGGCAATTATGCTGGCAGTGTTTGTACTGTTTGTTCAGTCAGTGTATTTTTATTTATATGTGTAAATAACAATACAATCTAATATAATTAATTATATAGTCCCCAGTAGTCTTCATTACATATGTAACATGTGTAATGAGGTTACTGGGGCGTGTTTTTGTTGATTTGGGTGTACCTGAGTGACTGTGGAGTCCGCATGCCAAGCTGAGAGCCTGTAAGGGGCTTAATGCTTGCGCGGGGGCTTATATCCCAACTTTGGCGCGGGCTTTGAGTCACACGGGTTGAACTTCAAGTTCTGCGGACTGCGGTACGCGGGGTTTGATTAAAACACAGTGTATTTACACTATCTCCCCTAATTTATACAACAGGGTTTTAAGCATATGTATTTGTACATATAAGGATTAATTAATGCAAGTGCCTTTTTTATTAAAAGGTACTTGCTAATTCTTATTTGCTGATTTACATAGTGAAGGAGTGAGAATTAGGGGTACCTGTGAGTGAGGTACCCTAGGCTAACTTTAGTGTAGATTCAGAATATCAAATAATATTCTAACTATTATTTGATACTCTATGTATTTTATAATAATTTTTGCAGAACACTTGTGACAGGTTGCTCTGTCATAGTAGCAAGCTGACACCCAGAGTCCCCAATTCCTTGGGGATTTGTCTCTCGACTATTTAGTCTTAATCCCAATTCATTTAATCAATTCCTTAAGTTTAACTTCAACCTTATTTGGCTCACCATACACAATCAAATCTTCTCCATCCTATTCAAGAAAATCAAGATCAATCTTCATCAAGATCAAGATCAGTCTAATCAAATCAAACAACTGCAAAGAAGGAGATAGCGTAATTTAATTACATATTGGCTATACCGAAATTTGCACCAAGCTCACTTTGATCATCTCTTCCATTCATCTAATCAAGCCCCTAACTCTCAGAAATAATTGACTATCATCACCTTCACTATACTTTCAGGTCTAATTGTGTTGTCCTGTTGGTAATCCTCATCTTTTGTTATCTCTTTCTTATTTCTTCTCTTTCTTCTATTGATGCTTGATGACTTTGCTGAACCTCATTATTTTATTCTCCTACCTCATTTCATTCTATTTTTCTATCTTAGATAATATTCATCTCTCTCTAATAACTACTCCTTCTAACTAAACTCATAAAAAAACATACTGTTCAAGTGGTATGATTTTTCCTTTCTTTGCTGTTTTTTTTCTTCCTTGTTACATCATTCTTATTTATGTTATCTTTTAGTGTGTCTGGCTTTGGTTTATAACAATAAAAAACAGAATTCAAATAGTTTATTCCACGGGCTTCTCAAATTTTGAGTAAACCATTTCTTTTCCAGAATTTTGTTATATTTTTGTTAAATTACAATGAGGTAAATGAAATTTGAAAAAGAAATAAAAAAATATTACCATTGAAGTTAGTAAATAATATGAATTTCAAAACCCATTTTTCTGATTACCAGAATAATTTTGAGAGGTATGGACCAACCCCTTTTGAAAATGGTTATTGTCAACAAACTGTACTCTATTCCACTAATAGTGGCGTGTACAGTAAGGAATAAAAAGACTTACACTTAAAAAGGTGTAATAAATATAACAATTAACAAAATTACTTTGGTGTTTTATTAAAAACACTAAGTACAAAAATAACAGGTTACTACCCTGCTGCCAAACTTCTGTTATGGGAATTAATATCCTCAGAAGGGCTAACCAGACTTTAACACGGTTCTTCCAATTAAATTAAGGAGTATTAATTTAATTGAGGGGATTTGAAGAGCTCTAACTATAAAAGATAGTTACAAGTAAAAAAGGCCAGTCCTCCTAACTTACAGGAGAAGGTGAGCGCCTTCGTAGCTTATAATAAGTTTTCTAGTTATGGTTAAAGTTGATGGAGGGAGGATGTGTCCAATTTGGTGAAGAAACCTCCTCCTTAAATAATAAATATGTTTGGATTAATCCCTCTGGAATTCATTTGACAGTGGAGATTGGGGTAATTTTGGCAGGTGAATCTGATCAGCCTGTTCGTGGTAAGAAGTGAAACATGGTGTCATTTTTAATTAAAATGATGCCATAGTTATTTCACATTAATTAAAAATAATTTAATGTTTATTTCACTTAATTAAACTAAATAATTATTAAATACATGTACATATAAGTTCCTCTGGGGTTAGTGCTTGAAAAAACCGCTTGCTCTGGAGAGCTATGGGAATTAATTTATAAGTTTTTATTGCATATTTAATATATTTCACACAAAGATTTACCTTAATTTATGTGTAATTTTATACTATAAATTACTATGTGTTAATCTTGGATCTTCCAGGATTTTCAAGAAGACAACTATGCCAATAAATGTTTATTCATCCATTTATTTCATGTTTGAAAATTAATTTTCCAAAGATTTTCATTAATTAAATTATAACTTATTTTTGGTCCAAAATAGACATAATTTAAACAAGGGATTTTATTGAATGTGGTCATGAGTGTGGCTTGAACTCAGGTCCTTATGTTCATAACAATTATTTTAAAGCTAGTCTTGAACTGTTAGACTACTATACAATTGTTAAAGTCTCATTTCCCTTTTGTTAAGAATGTCAATGTAAATAAAGGATAATAATAAAAAGAAAGAATAATTCTAATTCTTCAAGCTTGCAGTTTCAAGTATTACATGTCACATAATACATGTAATATCTTGGTGGCTGACAAGTATGTAGATACAGGGTGGATCAGGTTGGGAGAAAGAAAATCACATCACCCCCTGAATTGATTGGCTTGTTTACATTTGAAAAAATACAATTGGAATTCTCAATCAACACTTTCTATTTCAACATAATCCAAATGTAAAATAATTATGCATACATTTATAAAGTCTTGAATATATCAAAATAGGAATCACTACCTTGGACAATTTCAAGCATTTGGTATGAGTGAGAGGTGAGAAAATATTGTATAAAACTCTTAATTTTGATACCCAGGAAGAGGTTTAAAATTTGACTGAGGAGTGTTAACAGTTTCCATGATTAATAGCCATATGAAAAAGTGATTTTATTTTTGGAGAGGCAACCTAGGAAAGTAAGAATGTGGGAAAGGACAAAACAACATTATAAAAAGAATTATTACTAGAAAAAATACATAATAAATGTAACAAAAGTAATCATAAGTTTTTGTGTTCTTCTTTAGGAAGGGTGGAATCAAATAAACCATGCAAGATTTTCCCTACCAAACCAGTACATTTGGCAATGAAAATCCTTGTTGGTTTTGAATGCTGATTTTGACATAAGCAGTAATTGAGCCCCCCTTTGAAACCGTTGCCAGTGCTCTGTGTGTCCAATGTGTGACAAATTGAAACTTTCTACACATCCTGATACCTTACACATTTATAAAAAACCATGCACCAAGCTGGTGCTCTGTGTGTCTAATGTGTTTCAAATTGAGATGTTGTACATTTCCTGATACATTACACATTGATACAAATACAGGAACTGTTCTGACACAAAAGGAACGTTCAAGGACATAGGAAGCTCTTAGCTTTCCTACCCCAAGCACAATCATTGATTAAATATACTGTGGCAAGCAAATTATAATCATTGATCTTCTAAGGAAATCCTTCAAAAGAATTCGATGGATCCCTTTCAATCTGTTACCCTTCAAACTATATTGAAATTAATTCTATACTTCTCAGTCTGCAACAGTACTTCAGTGGCAAATGTTGAACCAGAGTTTGACATCACCACATCAAATATCAATAGCCCCTATGGTACACCCTATGGTATTTCCTTAATGACTGATGGACAGCTCTCCGGCTCGAATAATTTGCCTTCATGGGAAGATCACATATGTTCAAGTACAGAGAATCTTGATAAGACTTTGTCTTATGATGACCAGGTTGAAAATCAGCTGAATAAAGTAGACATGAAAAATGTATGTGGAAAAAGAAAAGCTGCTGAAAATGTTGATGTAGAGAAATTGATTATACCTGGACGCTTGGAAATGAATGACCACAACTTATATGGTACACAAAATGAAATTATTACTCATGGAATGCTTTTGGGATCAAGTCCTTTTTCATGGGAAGACTGGAATCATCAGGTTTATTACAATCTTCCATCAGAAAGATTACAGACAGCTGGAAATACTGGCAAGCACTTTTCCTTGTCCTTCTTCTTCTTTTTTTTTTGTGACATATATCTATAGAGATTTCCCATAGAAATATGGTACTCAAAAAAATAAACAGGCGCAAACATTGAGCAAATAATGGTTTATATATATTGGATATTAGGCAGTTCACCAGTTCCTTCAACCTTGGAATCCTTAAATAAGTTTGCAAGTGATTTTGATAAGTTCTTTCAAGGTATCCCCACATCCTTTGTTTTGTTTTTTGAAGCTGAAGTGAAATTTGTCCTGAATAGTTAGAAGGAAACTGAACCTTGTCTTGTTTTCAGGATCAAGTAACTCTAATACAGAAATAATTTCTGCAAAATCAAGGATAGATTCAGTTTGGGGTCAACATCATCCAATGGATTCACCAGATGACGCAGAACAACTAAGACCACATCAAAGATGTAAAGCCAGGAGTGAGTAGAAATAAATCGCGAATACCCACAAAAATGAATTCCTCTGTTGTGTTCTGGATTGATTGTAATACTTCTTTTTAATGTGTTTAATTTCTAGGATTAAATTATGAGGCAGGTGTATTGGCCAATTGTATCCAAAAGGAATACTTTGATCAAGCAGGCATATTATCTAGCAAAGTGCCAGATGAAAAATACAATCCAGTTTTGAAAATTAAGGATAAAGTATTTGGTTCTATTTCAAAATACAAAAACTCACAAAAATCATGTGAACCAATTAAAAAAACTGAACTCCATGATCAGGGTAAGCAGAGTTGAGAAATTCCAAGCAAAATGAGAGTAATTGGTTTATGGTATTGTATCTCATGATTGAATTGATGGTTTCTTTAGGCCAGAAAGATCCATCAAATTTACTTTCCAAGCCATTAGAGAGATTTCCTGAATCAGGGACGTCTCTGCAAACACATCTGAGTGAATTTAACAGAGAAGAAAATTATTTCCTGACACAGATTGGTAGAATTGAACCAGATGATCTACAGACATTGTCAATAAAGTTTTCCAGTACGGTACCAATGGGGGCTATAGAAGACCCTAATTTTCCCAGTTTATTTTCAATTCTTGTAGAGGCGTATGATAATCTCTCACTTACTCGCTATCTTGGTGGAAAATATGAGAAGAAAAAAATTGGAAATCTCAATGCATTTGTTCAAGACAAACATATTAGAATTGTCCTGGAATCAACCCAAAAATTGATTAAAAGACTTTTTTTTCTGAATCGTTTGAAAAATCTGACCAGATTGATAGTCTTTGCAAACACAGCTATCCTCAGGAGATCTTTTCCAAATTTAATTTCAGAAGCATATTTAAATTTTTCAAATAAGAAATTGATTGAATTGTTTAGAAGTGAAATCTTTTGCCCCAAGTTTGGCCTCCCTGTTTTGGGAAAATCCCAAAACAAAAACATGAAATAAATATAAAATCATTCGGAGGATTGCAAATCTACTTGATAAAATATTTTTCTGCAAATTCCATTACTAAAGAAACCATTTTCAAAACTGCCCTGTGCATAACCATGAAATTGAATCACAAAGGCAATCCACAAGCCATCAAGTTCCTCAAAGCATCAGGTGAAATGATCAATAGGAGCATTCTGGCAGAAGCTTTTGATTTTGAAATATCTAACAAGAGGCGTAATAATGATAGGGAAATTTCTTCAAGTCAAGAACAAATTCTGAGTTTTTCCACTGTTGATTCCAACAAAATTAATTCAGAGATAATGCCAAAATATCATTTTGATGGAATTGAGTCACTTGGGAAAAATGTTGCTGAGATTTGTGTTGAAATTGAATCTATACACAGTTCCTATCATTTGAAACATCAGCAAGTTCAAATCTTAAAATGCTTTGAAGACATGCCATTATTAGTGAGAAAATCAAAACATTCTGAAGCCAATTCAATATTTATCAAAGTCACAAACAAGCACCATGTACCCATACAGAAGCATGAATTTATGCGTAGATATAAAAGTCTTGTAACTTATTCACTCTGGTGCAACTTTTTGCTAGTGAAACATGTATCTGAAATTTCAGGAAATTTTATTGGAACCCTTGAAGAATCAAAACAATCATATATTGATTGGATTAGAGTTCAATTCTTAGGATCAGAGAAAATGCTGCCTATTGTTGGAATAGTCAACCAAGAAATAAAGGAAGAACTCAAAAGTTTAAAATATGGAGAGCCTCAAATTGGAATCATCAATTTTCTAAGCACTCAATTTGGAATTCCAATGCTTTTGCAGCTTTCAATTGGTTTAAATAGATCTTGGTTGCAAGAGAAACATCCAGATGTATGGAAAAAAGTTTACCTCAATAGAATTCATTTTTCAATGGTCATGATTGATTTGATAAATCAAAATCCAAAATATTTCAAGGGCTTCAAACGTAAACCTCAAGATCCAACCAAGAGGAGAAATAAATATTTTGAATCCTTAAATCAAGGATTGGAAATTGGAGAGGGGTAAAGAAACTCATAAATCAGCTTACATTATTTGTCACAATTTTTAATCTGATGGGTGGGAAATTTTGCATCAGAATAATTAGTTTGTATCAATCTATTTTAGGTGCTGTAATTGTTTCTTTTTCATGATTACATGTGCAAAAACAAATAATCTTGGTTTGATTAGTATTCCTTGGCCATCCTGCCAAAGGATAATCCAATTCCCAACCACAAACAGAACTTTGTGTTTTCTTCTCCTCCTGTACAATCCTGTCATTTGTGTTCTATTTGAATGTTTCCATATTTTGAAATTCTAATTTTTCACTGTTATATGTACTGTTGAAGTAGGAATGGAAAAGACATACAAGATTACATAAAACTATGTATCACACAACCATGTATTTAAGCATAAAACTAGTTAGTGATGGTTTGTAGAGTCTTCACTCAGTTAGGGTTATAGACAATACTTGGGGTGTTGATAAACGCACGCCCAAGCCAGGGGCGTTTGGTGTGTTTTGATGCCCCCGCCAGCCCAAAATAGCAGGTTTGGCGGGCACGCCAATGCCTGTTGGTGTGTTTCCAGGCAGGCCAATTGCCAACCCGTTGGCGTGCCTGTGAGACACACCAAAGGGTATTGGCGTATGTTTCAGCGGCCCACCCGCACGGCCTGGCCTATGGCTTATGGGAGAATGTAAGTCTCCCATAGGCCATGGGACAGGGGAAATCATTGGCTGGCATGCCAGCCAATACACATACACAAAGTGTATGTGTATCAATTGGTGTGCCTGCCTGCATGCCAAACAATACACACATATTATGTATGTGTGTATCACCTGACATCAGCAATGTGTTCAAGTTTGTCAGCCTTAGAGCTACTCAAATCAGCCTACAAGTCTTCCTTACGCACATTTTAAGACCAAAACTTAATCATATCTTTTACAGTTTTGAACATACACTTGTTTTGACTTCAGATTCTGTCTCCTCATCATATTTTAGCCCTATTTACAACTGAGCATTTTCTCTATATCTTACTCCTTCATATAGTAATGAATTACTGGTGAATTTATTCTGAAAACTGTTACGCAGTGTTTCAGATGCAAGCTGACCACAAGCTAGCACTGATTATGTCAGAAAACTATGAAAATGTTTGAGTCTGAGTATCCTATACACCCCAAAAGATACAAAGAATCCAGAATACCACACAACAACCACACACTTCAGAAAAAGGACTTCAACCAGTTGACCTCAAGCAGCTTCCTCACCAAGGTTTTGGAATGTTCAGTAAGGCCCTCACTTCTCTGATGAATTCCCAGTTCAACTGTCATTTAATCAACCAGTGAGTCCCTTCTTCTGCCATCTCTTCAACTCTTTCCCCAATCCCTTATCTCTAGTCTGTCTGTTCTGTCTTATCCTCCCCCCTTTCCTTTTCCTACTAAATCACTGGCAAACCATTATTGGAATAACTCCATAGGATTAAATCCTTCTTGATAAAGCCTTAACTAGCACTGGATTGCTTGATCACTCCTAGATCATATCCCCTTGCATTTTTGTTGATTGTATCAGGGAAAATCAACCAGGTTTCCATCTAAGGATCCTTGTGTCAGTTTCTCTTGACCAGAAAAGATTGGCTGGCTTCAGTTTCCTTTGACCATGCTCCTTCTCCCAGTTTCATTTGTGGAAAACAAGGCTGACCCTCAGTTGGCAGTTCCTCAGATCAATTAAGATCTTTTCTTTATTATTTTATAACTAGTGTTTAATTTTCCTACTAAGTAATTTATTACTTATTCCCCCCAAATACTTGTGTTCTGTTGTCTCTCAAGAGACACAGGCTTGCAAAGTTCAACACGTCAGCCAATATGAATTCAGCTGGCCTGCCACCCCAGCCCCCCCCCCCCCCCCCCAACTCGTACCAGAAACCACCACCTCACTCCCAAGCCCCAAACCCCCCCAAATGACCCCAACCCCCTCAAACCACCCCCAAATCCCAGCCCGCACCACTTCCTGCATGCAACCCCCTGCCGCAGCCCTCCACGCCCCAGCACCCTCCCCAAATGCTGCAGAGCCTCAGGTGAGCCCCCCCTGACCCCCCTTCCGCCCCCTAAACCCACCAGGCCCCGGCCCAAAGGCCCACAAGGGCTAAAAGGGCCCACAACCAGGCCTTCAAAGGCCTACATGGGCCCCAGGGGCCCATAATCACCAGCAAAAGGGCCAACTGGGCCAAGGCCCAAGCCCCAAAGGCCACAAACAGGGTGGGCCTAAGCCCCAAAGGGGCTAATGGACCCAGCCCAAGCCCCCAAAAGGGCTAAAGGACCCAGCCCAAGCCCCCATAATGGGTAAAGGACCCAGCTCAAGCCCCCATAAGGGGTAAAGGACCCAGCCCAAGCCCCCAAAAGGCCTAAATGCCCCGCCCCAAGCCCCCAAAGGGCCCAAAGGGCCCAAAGGACCACAGCCCAAGCCCCCTTGAGGCTATCACTGGCCCAGCTGATCTGCAAACCAATACATTTACAACAACCCACCCGCCATTCCCTCCAGAAACCAAAATTCTTAAACAACCCACCAGCCATGGCACCAATCTCTCATCAGTCCTGTTTGGACTTTTACAACCCAACAGCCATTGCCCTCATCTCTCAACACTCCCATTTGGACCGCACTCACTACACCCCCATGGAGCCAGTGACCACAACTCACTCCTACTCAAGCGCCCCCTCCCCTTCACCCTCCTTACTTCAAGCCGTTCCTGTATTTTCTCCCCACACCAGTGTGCACCAGCCTACATCCCAACCCAACACCCATTTGGCAAGAATCTCCCTCCCTGCAACTTCCACACTCCCCCTTGGCCCAGGAAACTGAGGAATACCCTGCTAGTAAGTCATACGTCTTCCTTGGATATCCTATTATGCACACATAATATCAGCAGGTGCATACATGAAAACATGGGAATGGAGTATATATTTTGTTAAGTTTGTTGAAGCCATAAAAACCGTGTTTTACGCAGAAGCCATGTTACCTTGTGAAACTAACAGTTAGCAAGCAAAAAAATCCTGCTATTTGAGCATAGTTTAATGGGGAAAACTTCAGCTAACAGCTAACATTTAGCGGTAAAAATATCAGCTACCAGCTAATATTTAGCGGGAAAATATCAGCTAAAAGCTAACACTTAGCGTAGCGTAGCGTGACTCTGATGTTGCTGCGCTACTGCAAACTTCAAAATCTGTTAGCACAAGAAAAATTACACTACTTGTTAGCGTAGCGGTGAATTTTCCCAGCTAACACTACAAAAAATTAGCTTGAAGAATTTGTTGCTACACTAACTTTTAGTGTAGCGGAGTGTAATTTTAGCTAACACTAAAGATTTTCTGGGACAAAAAAAACCCCGCTACGCTAACACTTAGCGGTCAAATAGTGTAGTGTAGTGTAGCGTAGCATACCGTAGCGTAGCGTAGCAGCCCACCGTTGCCCCTGACAAGCCAAACGTTCCATCTTGGCCATCTCAAACCTTTGGTCCTTATCCTTCTCCTCCCTTTCCCAGTCTGATTTCCTCTTGTCTAATTTTATTCCATGTGCCCACTTCTTTTCCTGTAATTTAATTCCATGATCCCACTTCTTCTCCTCCAACTCAATTGAGTGGTTGAATTTCTTTTCCTCTAAATCAACCCCCTTATTATTGTTTTTGACCTGTTGTTCAAACTTCAACATCTCAAAACTGAGGCTGTCACAAGCCACTTGGGCCTTTCCTAATAAAGAATTAATTTGAAGAGGCAAGTCAGTTAAATAAAATCAGAGCAAGGATTACATTTCCAACTGGCCTGCATCCCTCTTCAACGCATACTCTTCATATTGAGAGAAACAATTGGGGTTGTTGGGCCCTGAGGTTGACCGGCTCTTAGGATTGATATTGGCACTGTTGGATGCCCTTTGCTTCTCCTTGGGTGTTTGAGTTGGCAATGGTTTATTTGAAATTGCAGGAGAACCAGATGCAACATTGGCAGGTGTCAAAGTGGTGCACAATTTGTGTTTCTTCTTCTTGCAGGGTGACTGAGTATCTTCTTGAACATCAGATGGAAAGTAATCCTCTGGATCACTTGTTTCAAGGGCCCTTTCTTTGGTAGTGAGGGAATCCACAGCCCTTTGATAGCGCTTAGATGATTTAGCTTTTCCACTAGGACAAATACTTGCTTCCTGTCCTTGCTAATGTCAAACATGGGAAAAAATGGGGCTTTAGCTAATCAATCAAAAAAACAGTGATTAATTTATCAAATGAAAAACCAGGATTGCCACTTCAATTTCATCAGGCAGATTGTCACAAACACTGCCTGGTCCAACTCCCTCCTGAATTATTTAGTGGCAAGGTGAATGGTTTGAAGAAACAATTGCATAATTAATCAAAATAAATTCAAACACACCTCTTCACCATCCTTGCCTCCTTCAGACCTATTATCACCGGCTTCTAAAGGTTCCAAGATTTCTGACTAAGTGATCACATATAAACAGTTTTGAATATATTATCAATTATCAAAAAAGACGATGAACCAACTGATCAATCTTTTAACTGGAGCCCTAGAGTTATTGGAATCCACAGATACATTATCTGAGTCATCTTTCTCAATATTTTTGTCCAAGTTGTTTTCCTTGGGACCAGAATAGTCAGAGCTCTCATTGCCATATTGAGAATTGAATTTGTTCAAGGGCGTCACAAACAGTTCATTACCCATCAGCTGATGCACAGCATGGAAAGTTGAACACATTTTGTCAAGCTTCTTGTCAATGGTGATAATTCCAGCCAATTGGTCTTCATTGATGAGTCCAAAGCCAGTGGAGAGGGATTGGGTATGTATTTTCTTGCCCTTGTACTTGTCCTTGTAGCTGTTAAAACTATCTTTCATTGGTTAGATTGATTTGGGAGGGGGATTGATTGCCATAAGCTTGAATCTGTTAATCTTCCATTTGGCTGGCCTTCCAGCCACCGGTGCCTTACCAGTTCCAAAGCACAAATCATTGACCGAGTTGATGATTATGAGGAAGTTGTCCTTCTTTAGGTGAGCAGTTGTTTTCTTGGTTGTATCATTGTCAGGGATATTTTGTGCTTGCTTCTTGATGGGTTTCTTCCTGCTTGCTTACTTCTTTTGTATCACTTTTCCATTGCCGGTGATAAATTTATTTGTTTTTTTGATAGGCATTGTTCTGGGATGAGGGAATGGTGGATTAAAGTTTCTTTCAAGAGCAAGGTTATAATCAACAGACCTTACCAACTTTTGAGGAAACCTGAAGGACCAATCTGGTGTTGTGATTGGGTAGAGTTGTATTGGGGATGATTGATTGATGTTTGGGGTTGAATCGTGGAAGATTATTGATTGTATTGGGGTTGTATTTTTGGAAAGTTTGAATCCTGAGTTGTGATTGGTTTAATTATGCAGGATTGTTGTTTTTGTAATTATGGTGGGGTTTTTGTTGTTGATACTTGACACATCTAGTGCACATAATTACATTATTTGGAATTTTTATTGACTGGTTTCATAATGGTGGATTTGGTGAAACACATTGATTAGATAATTGTGGATTTTATCATATCGGATACCCCCTAATAGGGGGTATCAAATATGACCAAATCCCCCATTATCTAATCAACTGGTTTTTGAAGATTCACCATTGTTGAAAACCATAGATATCTATATGATTCAAAATTCTCAAAAGTGAAATTTTGTGGAAAAACCTATTTCACTGGTTTTAATTGTGGATTTGGTCATATTTGATACCCCCTAATAAATTTTTATTCTTTTGAGAAACAAAAAAAAATGGAAAATTGAGTTTTCAACATCCAAATAGTCTTCAATTGTGTCCTAATTGATTGAATTCAATTGGACCAGTAAGAATTTAAGGGTGAGAGATGGGGGGAACGTTTTCTTAAGAAGAGAGGAATGAAGAATGTATGGGAAGGATAATTTCAAGAGGAAATTTGAGCTGAGCGGATTTTGGTTGAGGATAGGAGTGAGGTTGGGAGTTCAGAGTTATGCAGTTGGTTTTTCCTTTCATGCAAATTATGGAGAGGACGGTTTTCTGAGTCAGCAATCTTCAATCTTCTTATATCAGGCAGGTAACCTTAAGTGTCTGCATTGTTTTAAGCTTACAGGCTTGTTTACAGGGGCTAGTCATTGCCAAGCCATGCCACCAGGGTGTTATTAGATGAGCATGGTATCCATGATTTGATACTCTTGATTGGGTGCATCAGCCTTTTCATCATCACCTGAGGCAATGGTAAGGGGCATGTAGGTAGCTTGGAGGTATTGAATTTCATTTCAATACACAGTTGATGGACTGTTTTAGGAGTCCAATTGTGTTGTTGTTGGTACAATTGGTACTCTGACAAGTTTCTGTTTCCATTGTTCATTGTTTATTTATTTTATCATTCCTGAAAAGGATACAAAGCAGAACCTCTCCTGGGGGCTGGTGGAAGCCATCTGTGCAGTCCATCCCTCATTGTTAACTGATTTTGCAAGTGGTTATTTTGGTCCTTGGGACTCGCTTAAGCACAACCCTTTATTTTTATTAATGTGTTGGAAACAAACTAAACAAAAATTTATCATTCAAAAATATAGACTTCCCAGGGATCCCAAAAGCTTAGTATGATTTGTAGGGTAAGTAGAAAGTTATGGAAGAAAGATCTGTCACTAAATTGAGAAGCTTACCTAGATTGTGATTGACTCTCTGATCTCTCAAATGGAGCAGATAGAGATGGAGATTGGGGATAGATATACTGCATGAACTTCGTTTTTTCTGACATCATGAGACTTTCTTCAGCTGTTTTAGGAACAGAAGAATTGGAACTTTGAGCCATCAGGATGGAGTTCCCAACATGATCACAAGAAGCATGCCTAAACATTTGTCCATCCACATTTGTGATTGTCTGCGGTGAAAATCACTGAAATCCTTTTCAGTTCCCACAAGTAGGTGAGGCTTATTATCTAAGGACTCTCCTTCCAAGGGATAGTGTCCAGCCCCAGGGAAGCCGTTGGAAAGGCTTTGAAAAGCTAGCACAGAATTGCCAAAAATATATTATTACAACTACTGCCATGAAAATCAATTGATCAGTCCAACAAATTTAGGGCAGGAGAAGTTAGTGTTTTTCTTGACAAGATAAAAAAATAGAGAACAGTGAATGAATGGGGGAAATAGTGTAAAGGAGAGATAAGAGGGGCTCAAATTGGTTAAGATGTTAAAAAGATAGATTGATGATTAGTCTTGATCCAATTGATGATTGAATGAACAATTAAGATTGATGCAGATTTAAAGATCAATGGTGAGACTTTAGCATAGATTTTGTTTGACTCAGTAATCTAAAAAATCATCCTTCCCAAAGAAAATAGAATCTGTAAATTTATGATTGATTATTTTTTTTAGCTCGTGGAGTTTTGAAAGAATAATGTGTGAAAAAAATGAACAATTCAACTCACCCAACCAATAACTGATTCAAACTGAGTTTTGAAGAAAGTGAATTTTACAGGAGGCAGAAGACAAAAGAGGAAGAGGAATCATGGTTGAGGTCAATTGTAGAAAGGTTTCCAGAATGAGAGTTGGTTCTCTTCATAAGTTTAGGTTGTTTGGCATGAATGAGATTGAAAGCCTTTTGATAAATAGCCATCAATCTTTGTTGATTAGAATCCACTAGATTATCATCCTCCTAGGCGGGATAACTGAACTGGACAAGCTTCTTATTTTTATAATGCAGGGTATCTAGACCCAAGTTGCAGGGTGGGCAATCTCCCCCAGCTACGCATGAGATATCTTCATACTCATTCACCATTGTCTATTGTAGTTGCCGTGAGACATGGCACAAGGATTTAATTGAACTCAAGTCAGTGAAGACTGCAAGGTAATATTGATTTCAATTGAACTGGCAAGTAACCTGGGAGCTGTGGACATGGAAAGACTCTAAGAGATGATGAAAGAAACAAGGTGTAAGTTCAGCAGTGTTACTACTTCTGGCCACCACCACAGCAAGCCAGAACCCCAAAGGGGTAGACGCACGCACAACAAACCTCATCAATCAAGACGAGATGGTGGAGGACAGCCCAAGGTCATTGAGTCTGTTGGCAAAAAATACCAAGAGACAGTTCTTGCTCAAGGAAGTAATCAACTTTGAATCATCAAAACTGATAAACACTGTGGCTCAATTGAGCTAGTGAGACAAACAATTGGGTTCTACTGTAAATAGATCATGAAGAGCTGGGCGCGAAGGAAAAGAAGGGTTAGTATGACTATATTCAATACCCTCCGGGTGAGCTCGGCTTCACCGGCTGACTTGTTGGTGAAGAACAACCACCAATTTGGGAAACCTTTCATTCAGATCACGCTCGATATGACGATGATAAACCTGGTACGCCTTGAAGAGATGGGATACCAAGATACTATGATAATCAGATGGGCAAACTCCCCTGGGGGAAGAATAAGATTGCCATAATTGTTGATTTTTATACAAGATTACATAATTGGTATGATGAGAATAAATGTCTCAAAAGTAGTAAGGTGTATGTGATAAAGAGAGATAGTATGTAATAGAAAAAGTAGGTATGTATGCAGATTATGTAATGTGTGAAATCTATTTATATGGAGCCACGCCTGTTGTCCAACAGATGGTTTCTGTGAAGGCACGAGTGTGCGGTATGAGGATGAAATCCCTCCCAAAAAAAACAGAGCAAAGCCAAAATGTGGGTGTAAATAAATATGTACATAAATGAGTATTTACAGAGCACATGATTATGTAAGGAAAAGAGAGGAGATGGACAAGGAATGACATCAGAAAGTCTGACGTCTCGTCAAGACCATTATACGTCGTTCATGAAGTAATACGTGTAAGTGAGGAGTAATATTTACCCAAGATTACGTAGCCGAGCTACAACAGTTACCAACTTGTTTCATCTTTGAGCTTTTACCCACATTTCTTGATACCTTACGCGTTTTTACAAAAACAGGCACCAATCTTGCACAACGGGTTTGTTGAAAGTTACAGGAACCTCTTAGCTTTCCTACCCCAAGTACCAAAATTTATTAAATATACTGTGGGAGGCAAAACAGAACCATTGATCTTCCATGAACATCCATCAAAAAAATGGGATGGATCCTTTTCAATCTCTTACCCTTCAAACTGTCTTCAAATTATCTCTATACTTCTCAATCTGCAACAGTACTCCGGTTGCAAATTTGGAACCAGAGTTTGAGATTGACAGATCACATCTAGATAGTCATTATGGTACACTCGATAGGCTTTCATTAATGACTGATGAACATCTCTTTGGCTCTAATCATTCGCCTTCATGGGAAGATCACATAGGTTCAAGTACAGAGAATCTTGATAACACTTTGTTTTATGATAACCATGTTAAAAATCAGCTCGATAAAGTAGACATGGCAAAGTTATCAGGAAAAAGAAAAGCTGCTGATAATGTTGATGGCGAGCAATTAATGATACCTGGAAGCTTTGAAATGAATGAACGCAACTTATATGGTAGACAAAATGAAATTAATACTCATGAAATGCTTTTGGGATCAAGCCCTTTTTCATGGGAAGACTGGAATCATCAGGTTGATTACAATCTTCCATTAGAAAGATTACAGAAATCTGGAAATACTTGCAAGCACTTTTCCTTTTCCTTTTTTTTTTGAAATATATCTGCAGAGATTTGCCATAGAAATTTGATACTCTACAGTGCAACCAGGCCCAACAATTAAACAAATGATTGTTTTTATATTTTGGATATTAGGCAGTTCACCAATTCCCCCAACCTTGGAATCCATAAGACAGTTTGCAGGTTATTTTGATACTTTCTTGGAAGGTAATCCCACCTCTTTTGTTTTGTTTTTTAAATCTGGTGTGAAATTTATCCTGAAGACTTAGAAGGAAACTAACCCTTTTCTTGTTTCCAGGATCAAGTAACTTGAATCCAGAATTGGTTTCTGCACAATCAAGGATAGATTCAGTTTGGGGTCAACATCACCCAATTGATTTTCCAGATGACACAGAACAACTAAGACCAGATCAAAGGTCTAAAGCCAGGAGTGAGTAGAAAGAAATCAAAAATACCCACAAACATGAATTCCTATATTGTGTTCTGGATTGATTGGAGTAATTCTCTTTATTGGTTATTTCCAGGATTAAACTATGAGCCAGGTTTATTGACCAATCATATCCAAAAGGAATACATTGATCAAGCAGGAAAATCCTCTAAAATTGGTCCAGATGAAAAATACCATCCAGTTTTGAAACTTAAAGATAAAGAAATTGGTTCTATTTCAGAATTGGAAAACTCGCACAAATCATGTGAGCCAATTCAAGAAAATGAAATCCATGATCACGGTAAGCAGAATTGAGAAATTCTAAACACTATAAGAGTCATTGATCTATGTTATTGTATCTGATTGAATTGATGGTTTCTTTAGACCAAGAAAACTCATCAACCTCACTTTCTGAGCCAATAGAGAGATCTACTGAATCAGGGAGGTCTCTGCAAAAACATCTGAGTGAATTTAACACAGAAGAAAGTGATATTCTGACAAAGATTGGTAGAAGCGAACCACATGGTCTGCAGATAAGTCCAAGTGAAGAGCAATCTCTCCAGGTATTTGCAGTAAATCTTTCACTTAAGGTACCAATGTTGGGTGTAGAAGACCCTAATTTTCCCAGTTTATTTTCAATTCTTGTAGAGGGGTATGATAATCTCTCACTTAATGGCTGTCTTGGGATAACATATGATGATACAAGAGGCAAAATTGGAAATCTCAATGCATTTGTTCAAGACGGGAATATTAGAATTGTCAATGAATCAACCCAAACTTTTGTTCAAAGAAGAACTTTTTTGAATCGTTTGAAAAAACTGACCAGATTGATAGTCTTTGCAAACAAAGCTCTCCTTAGGAGATCCTTTTCAAATCAAATTTCAGAAGCAGAGTTACATTCTTCAAATAAAAAATTGATTGAATTGTTTAGAAGTGAAATATTTTGCCCTGAGTTTGGCCTCCCTGCTTTGGGGAAAATCCCAAACAAAAAATATCAAATTAATGTAAAATCATTTAGAGATTTGCAAATTGATTTTATAAAATATATTTCTGCAACCTCCATGGCTAAAGAAACCATCTTCAAAACTGCCCTGCTGATAACATTTAAATTGAATCACAAAGGCAATCCACAAGCCATCAATTTTATCAAAGGATCAGGTGAGATCATTGATAGGAGTTGTCTGGAAGAAGCTTTCCATTTGGAAATAAATAACAAGATGTTTAATAATGATAGTACGCTTTTTTCAAGTCAAGAGCAAATGCATTGTCTTTCCGGTGTTGATTTCAAAAACATACCTCCAACAATAATGCCAGCAACTCATTTTGATGGAATTCAATCACTTGGGAAAGATGTTGCTGAGATGTGTGTTGAAATTGAACATATGCAAATTACCTATAAGTTGAAACACTATCAAGTTCAAATAATTAAATGCTTTGAAGACATGCCATTATTAGTGAGAAAATCAAAACATTCTGAAGCCAATTCAATATTTATCAAAGTCACAAACAAGCACCATGTACCCATACAGAAACATGAATTTACGCGTAGATATAAAAGTCTTGTAACTTATTCACTCTGGTGCAACTTTCTACTAGTGAAACTTGTGTCTGAAAATGAAGGCAAGGTTATTGGAACCCTTGAAGAATCAAAAAAATCATATATTGATTGGATTAGAGTTCAATTCTTAGGATCAGAGAAAATTTTGCCTATTTCTGGAATAGTGAACCAAGAAATAAAAGAAGAACTTGAATTTTTGAATTATCAAGAATCTCAAATTGGAATCATTAATTTTCTAAGCACTGGCTTTGGAAGTCCAATGATTTTGCAGCTTTCAATTGGTTTAAATAGATCTTGGTTTCAAGAGACACATCCAGATTTATGGAAAAAGATGTTCCTTGATAGATTTAGTTTTTCAATGGTTATGATTGAATTGATAAAACAAAATCCAAAATATTTCAAGGATTTCAAACGTCAAGTTCAAGGTTCAAATAAGAGGAAAGATCAATATTTAAATTCTTAAAATTAAGGATTGTAAATTGAAGTTGGATCAAGAAACCTCAAAAATCAACCTACATCATTTATTCCAATTTTTAATCTAATGAGTGGGAAATTTTGCATCAGAATAATTATTTTTATCAATTTATTTGAGGGGCTTTAATTCTTCCTTTCTCATGATGTAATGTGCCAAAACAAATCAGCTCAAGTTTATTAGTAGTTCTTGGCCATACATCAAAAGGATAATCTGATTCCCAACCACAAACATAGATTTGGGTTTTCTTCTCCTCTTGTAGAATTCTGCAAAGATTTTTCTATTCAAATGTTATTATCTCTTGAAATTCTGAATTTTGAATTTTATATATACTTGAAATTAAGTGTTACTCTGTTTCATTCTGGTGCATTGAATTTCATTTCCAGCAAAGAGACAAATCTTTATTGAAAACAAACTAGGAGAGAAATCAAGAGAAGAATTTAGAGAGAATACATTTTTCAGCTTTAATTTAGTCTTCTACCATGATTTATCATCATTCAAACCTTGAGGAATACCAACAATGATAACTGGAAGAAATTGGCCTCTGTAAACTAGCCATTTTGCATGTGCGACAACTCAGTTGGTTGTAGTCACTCCAGAATGGTTTCAGGAAAAACAACAATGTGAAAAACATTCAGATTTTTTATTTTATTGCAGGATGTGTCTCTAAGGAATTGATTGATGATTTCTCTTATATTATCTGAGTTCAAAAAAAATATGATACAGTGTCCACAGAAAGTAAACTGACTGATCAAGTTTCATGAAAAGACCATTATTGTTTTTAAAAAATGGATCATTTGTTTCTGCTCCTCAATATTGTGGTTTTTAACCACAAATTCTGTTTAAATGACTGCTATGCAGCCGTTTAAGCCCTTACTGTAAGAGAAACCCACATCCTTTTGAGCAGAAGAGTAAATAAGCGGAGAAATCAAATGTGGAAGGATGATTCATAGCATGGCAAAATACAAGAAGAGACACAAAAAGATGAATAACCTAGAGAAGCAGAGTAGAAAAGGGGAGTGAGCAAATGTGTAAGGATGAAGGAAGAAACCTTCCACATCTTCTGCTCTAGTACTCTACTCTACAACATTCTACAGATTTGAAATGTGAGAGAAAGGTTTTAGAGCAGAGAGAAATAGTGTCACGCTATGTGATGCCAAGGAATAATATCCTTCTAGCTACACAAGGTGCAAAGCAAAAACAATGGATAAAAATAGGTATTTTGGTATTTTTAATCTTTTATATTAATATTAAAAGATTAAATCTTTTATGGAGGGGCCAGAAAGCTGGGGTTTTTAGTTCCATCCAAAGGTGTTTGTGCTAAAATCAGGGGAAATGAAAATTTTAAAACTGGTGCCTGCAAGCAGGGGTGTTTAGTCCCAGTGGATATAGTGGCTAATAAAGGGCCACAACTCCTAGTAGAAAAAGACTTACTGTAGTATGCTTTGAGGGAAGGAGGTGGGGGAGCTTTCTTATGGGAAAATGAGCAGCTGGAAGCGGTTAGAAAGTTGAGCTGGAAGATGGACAGAGTTGAATTTGAGAGAAAGAGACTTTGAGTTTTGAGGACTGATTGACTGGGCAGGACAGTAGTATGCTGGACTGGTGGAATGCTGGGTGTAAATATGATAAATCTGGGGAATCAAAATACAGGGAGAAGAAAGGGGATCTTAAATACCTTTCTGGATCCCTGATTGCAAAACATCAAGTGTTTGTTTGGCTATGGGAACACCACAAGGAAGGAGTTATCCTTAGTAGAAATAAATGATGTGATTTATCAAATTATTACATATACAGGCTGTCAATAATCAATACAGCCTCTCAATCATCTAATTACATCATCTAAGGGCTCTTCAAGAGCTGTTGGTTCTATGTAAAACATGTATTGATCAATTGGAAAATAAATATTTGAAACAAATAATCAAATTATGGTACAAATGCTTATTTCTGTTTAATTTGATTATTTCATATATAAAGTTCTGTACCATGAG
Source organism: Puccinia hordei (assembly GCA_007896445.1). Classification (NCBI taxonomy): domain Eukaryota; kingdom Fungi; phylum Basidiomycota; class Pucciniomycetes; order Pucciniales; family Pucciniaceae; genus Puccinia; species Puccinia hordei. The sequence continues at coordinate 760,647 of RDRW01000020.1, forward strand.
ATCACTTTTTATACTTGCATGATTGACACTGTTCCAGCTCTCCATTCAATTATTTGACAAGCAAAAATCCTGGGAAAAGTGTCACAATGTGTTCTTTTTCCGTGATTAAAGGAGTTTGTCATTTATTTTAATTGTACAAGTTCCTTTAGACTTATTTGAATTTATCTAATTTTTTCCTTCTCCCCTGTTTCGTGTATCTCATGTATTATGATATTGGTTAACTTATACATTCTGTATTTGTATGAGTTAACAATATTCAAAAGACTATCAACAGTGTGATATGTATGTCAAATGTTGTTTGATATTTTATTTATGTGTTTAAAGCATAGTTACATAGTTTATTTAAGCTATTATCCCGTATTTTAAGGAATTCACATTAGAATACTCTCATATTACATATGTTTATACCTAGTAAGTATTTTTTAGCTCTTAGTAGGAGTATTCTTTAAGTTAATTTTATTAATAGAAGGAGTATGTTTTCTAGGATAATTTGGCTGAGGTACCCTAGGATATTTTACGTGTTCTATCAGAATATGTAGTAATATTCCCACTTATCTCATAGGTCAATGAGTTATGATTTATTTTAATATTACTTTATTCATTATGTTTGTTTATTACATTATTACTATGTAACAATGTTTATATTTTAAATTGTTATCTTTTTTCTTAAGTTTATTATGATTTATGCTACATTATTAATTGTGTAATAATTTCCCTTTCATGTTTATTTTTATTAATCAATTAATTATTGTTATTCTGTTCTAGTCAGGTCACCAGGAAAAATAAGTTGTCACCTGACGTCTGGTGACATCAAGAAACAATGGCTGTAGCCTGTTTCTAGCTCTGATTCCCCTCCGACTAGGCTAAAATGGCCCCTTTGTGCCCTACAAGGGGCTGTACATGAGGCCAACATTGCTACTAATGGGCAGCTCATTGAACCTAGGCTGATGTCACCTGTAGTCTAGTGACAATTCATTTTTCCTGGTGGGTTGTCTCTGAACTAGTAGCAAGCTGATAAATAGAGACAAAACAGAAAAAACAGACAAAAAAGACAAAGCAGTAAAAAAGGGCGTTGATAAACGCACGCCAAGCGCGTACGCCAACGCCAACCCGCACGCCAATTTATTTTGGCGTGCGGGGCCTACACGCCAATTTTTTTTGGCGTGTAGGGTCTACACGCCAAAAAAAAATTGGCGTGTGAGACCCGCACGCCAAAAATGGCGTGTGGTTCCCCACACGCCAATTTATTTTGGCGTGTGGGCCCCGCACGCCAAATAAAATTGGCGTGCCACACGCCATTTTTGGCGAGCCACACGCCATTTTTGGCGTGCGGGTCCCACACGCCAATTGTTTGGCGTGTGTGGATCCCGCTCACATAATCGAATGGGACCTCCCATTCGATTACGTGAGCGAGCCCCTTCCCGGCTGACAAGGTTATACAACCTCGTCAGCCGGGAGGACTTCCTCCCGGCACGAGGCTGTATAACCTCGTCAGCCGGGAGGACTTCCTCCCGGCACGAGGCTGTATAACCTCGTCAGCCGGGAGGACTTCCTCCCGGCTGACAAGGTTATACAACCTCGTCAGCCAGGAGGAAGTCCTCCTGGCCGACGAGGTTGGAGAACCTCATTGGCCAGGAGGAATTCCTCCTGGCCGACGAGGCTATACAACCTTGTCGGCCAGGAGGAAGTCCTCCCGGCCAGCGAGGCTATACAACCTGCTCGGGCAGGAGGAAGTCCTCCTGGCTGACGAGGTTGTATAACCTCGTCAGCCGGGAGGACTTCCTCCCGGCTGACAAGGTTATACAACCTTGTCAGCCAGGAGGACTTCCTCCTGGCTGACGAGGTTGTATAACTTTGTCAGCCGGGAGGAAGTCCTCCCGGCTGACGAGGTTATACAGCCTCGTGCCGGGAGGAAGTCCTCCCGGCTGACGAGGTTGTATAACCTCGTCAGCCGGGAGGACTTCCTCCTGGCTGACGAGGTTATACAACCTCGTCAGCCAGGAGGACTTCCTCCTGGCCGATGAGGTTGTATAGCCTCGCCGGCCGGGAGGACTTCCTCCTGGCCGACGAGGTTGTATAACCTCGTCAGCCGGGAGGACTTCCTCCCGGCTGACGAAGTTATACAACCTCGTCAGCCAGGAGGAAGTCCTCCTGGCCGACGAGGTTGTATAGCCTCGTCGGCCAGGAGGACTTCCTCCTGGCCGACGAGGTTATACAACCTCGTCAGCCAGGAGGAAGTCCTCCCGGCCGGCGAGGCTATACAACCTCGTCGGCCAGGAGGACTTCCTCCTGGCTGACGAGGTTGTATAACCTTGTCTCGTCAGCCGGGAGGGGGCTCGCTCACGTAATCAAATGGGAGGTCCCATTCGATTATGTGAGCGGGATCCCCACATGCCAAAAATGTCGTGTGGCACGCCAATTTTATTTGGCGTGCGGGGCCCACACGCCAAAATAAATTGGCGTGTGGGAACCACACACCATTTTTGGCGTGCGGGTCTCACACGCCAATTTTTTTTGGCGTGTAGACCCCACACGCCAAAAAAAATTGGCGTGTAGGCCCCGCACGCCAAAATAAATTGGCGTGCGGGTTGGCGTTGGCGTACGCGCTTGGCGTGCGTTTATCAACACCCGTAAAAAAGGGAGAAAGAGAAAGACAGCTCAAAAACATCAACTTTAGAAAACCAACAATTTACCCAGGAAAAAACTATTGTCACTTGTCTACAAGTGATGTATCAAAGTACAAAGGTCCCTTTGTACTTTTTGACATCACTTGTAGACAAGTGACACTAGATTTGTCCTGGTTCCTAACCACCCCAACCAAAAAAGAAGCTATAATTTTCTCTTATCTTGACATCCCCTTTCTGTGTATTTTCCAATCTCCTACCCCTTCAATCTTCATCAAAGATGAAACTCAAGATAAATATTCATCATCTCAAAACGTTGTCTTCTGTAGTTTTTTTCTTCTTCTAAAGAGCCTTGAATATCAAGCGTTTTGATAGTCTAAAAAATAGGACTTATTGGACACTGTATTCTCAGGCCCCCTCAAATTTCCCACTGCGAGGGAGTTTGCATTTACTTGAATTCTCTGGCAAAAACTAGAAATGTTGTCCAGCTTCAGATTTATATCTTTATATGAGCACAAAATCAAAATCAAATAATAATCAGTTATTAAACTTATTGTTTCTTATCTTCTCTTAACTCCTAGTTTCATCTCTCCTTCTCTTCTCTTAATTTATAATAGATTTTATTCCTTATTCCTTGAAATACAATAAGTAGTCCCCCCCCCCAAACACTGTAGACTCACAGTGCCTAGTTGGAAAACATGGAGGACAGGTGTCTCCCAATAACAGCCCCTTTTATATATCATCTGACCAAATTAATTCCTTGTATATAATGTTGCAGTGATGAACCTGGAACAGCAGAAGAGAATGATGATGGTCGTGGAAGGATGAGCATTGCATCAGAGAGGAAAAACAAAGAGAAGAAGACTGAAAGAGAGAGAGAAAGAAAAAACAGGAAAACACTCACCTGGAACAGCAGAAGAGAATGATGATGGTCGTGGAAGGATGAGGAAAGAGAGCCTTCCACGTCTGCTGCTCCAGGTGACTACAATGGTGAAATGTCACAGACTGTGATATGCAGAAAACAGGTTTGAAGCAGAAACAGAAGAGAGAAGAAAACAAACACTACACAACCTCAACATATAAAGAGGGGTTTCAGAATATTGAAAGGAAGGGATTCCTCCTGTCCAAAGAGATGATGAATAACCTTTGGCTAGAAAGGGCTAAATACATTACAGGGCCTGAAAACTTCTCCACATATAACAAAACCTAGACTATTATTTCAGATTCTGAATCATTATTACTCCTTCACTCACTTTGAAGGAATTATGGTTTATCCAAAATAAATTCCACTATTTCACGTCTGTAAAATGTAGGAGTTCCAGTAACACACCTCTCCAAAGGATGTGTCAAACAATGGGTGTGTAGCTTGAATTGCCATAGAGAGAAATGCATTTTTCTTCCATTCCCTTTGTATGTATGTAGGTATGGGATAGCACCCATGGTTATATATATAGGAAAGATGTGTAAAATTTGAACAATTCCTATTTATATATGCATGGGTGCTCTCCCATACCTATTTAAATAGGGATTGTTTCCCTTCACTAATCTTCTATAGAAGGAACTGTACGGATTTGGGGTTCTGAGGAGAGAAGTTCTAGAACCAATGGAGATTTTATTACTAGCTCAGAAGAAGAGTGAAGTAATTAAAGTTCTCTCTGTTAGTATTTATACATGATATTCTGAAAAAGATAAAGAATTGGAATTGAGAGAAGAAAGAAGGAAGAAAAAATGAAGATATAAGAGGAATTTGAAACTTACCTAGCTCAGCAGAAGAATGAAGTAAGTTGAGTTCTCTACTGAGCTAGGGGGATGGTAGGGCCAGATGATTAGTGTTGAGGAATGTTGATTATGTAATCTTGTGAAAGCTGTGTAGCAGGTTTTCACAGGGCCTTATGAGCAAACCTGAATTCAACTTTGCTTACATAATCCCCTCAGCTGGAAACAAATTCTTCCAGATGAAGGGGGTATACATATACCCCTGCAGACAGAATGAATTCTTTCCAACTGGAGGGTTTTGGGGAATAGGAATGGAGATAGTGGTGGTGGTGGCAGTTTTCTATTCCTGGTTTTAAACTGGAAAAGGTTGAGCTTTGGATCAGGTTTGCAAATGTGACTTTGGTATTTTTTTTATCTCTGCTGGAGGAAATGAGAAATTGGTCAGCCAGAAAAGAGTGGTAGAGATCAAAGAATGGCCTACAATAGTTTGAGCCCACAATACCCCCCAAGAAGCCTTCAAGCCAAAATCGTCATTAGGATTATCTGGATTTATGCAGATGTTGAGCTCATAGATTCTGGTCAGATGGGCCGCTGGTTTTTGGATAAAATTGAGCTGGGGTATCAAGTTTCTGTGGTAATCCATAACTTTCCACGCACATTTATCAACAAATCATACTTGCCGTTCAGTATAATTCGTTAAAATTACAAAATCAGATTCCAGGACTGGATAAATGAATGCCCACACCAGGGGCACACCCTTCAAAGAAAGGGTGTGCTAAATGTGTTCAAGTATCAAAAGTAAATAAAGATATATCTGTATATCAAGAGGAGGGATATTATTAGTTATTTCATTGCAAATTTGTATTCTACAGGTTATTTAACCCATAGTCAATCTCTGAAACCACAAGGCTAGCTGCACTCAGACAAAATTTATTCAGAATAAATTGTTTTTTTAAGTAAAAGTACATGGTAGAGGCTTAGTTGATAATCACAAGTATAGTCACATGTTTTTGAGGTGCCCAGGCCAATCCTGTTGTCATTTCTCCTCTTTTGTCTATTTCATATTATGTGTGCTTTCCACATTTCATGTACATATCACTAGCTGTGACACTCTCATCTCTTCATCTCTATATACACTGAAGCATCAAGTGGGAAGGCTCCTTTCTTCATCCTTCCCAACACCAACCAATCTCACTCTGCTTACTTGCTTGCTGCTTCAGTTGGGCTTCTCACCACATGTATAGTCACATATATAGTTGCATGTATAGTCACATGGAGAGTCAAATTTATACTCAGAATTCTAGTCACATTTACAGTCACATGGTTGATCACATGACTCACCAGCTGAAATACCTCATATTTTTCTATATAAAGGGGGCCTCTCAGAAAGAAAATCATTTCAGATTTGGAAAGGGGATTTTCTTCATAGTTGCACAAAGACAAAACACACAATATAGCATCCATTAGTGATCTCAATCAAGTTTTGCCCTTTGAAAAAATATCTTTCATACCTCAGAAAATGGTGGTCCCACTACACAAACATTAGCTGTAGTTGAGCATAATTTTGGCCTTTTTTAGCTACACTACCCAGGTGTTACTGTTAGCTGGATATTTTTGCAGCTAACACTAAAAGATTTTTGTTGACAGGAAAAATAGTGGTTAGCATAGTGGTAGGGCCATTTTAAAAACAAGTGAGCACTACAGAAATCACCTCTTAGCTGAGTTTTAGTGGTGTTAGCTGGAAAAAATGCTATATTAACTGTTAGTGTAGCACTTTTCTCAGCTACACTAACTGCTAGTTTAGCACTATTTTCAGCTACACTAAATGTTAGCGTAGTGCTTTGCTTAGATATGCTACTCAACCATAGTGGGCCAGAAGAGCCTCTCATAAATTGATATTAAAGAGTAAAAAAAAAACTAGTCAAGGGACTAAGGATAACAGGGGTTATCAAATATGACCAAATACACCTTTATCTAATCAACTGGTTTTGTAAATCCACCATTTTTAAAAACCATGGATATCAATCTAAAATGTTTCAGCATTCTCAAAAGCAAAATTTTGTGGAAAAACCTAATTCACTGGTTTCAATTGTGGATTTGGTCATATTCGATACCCTCCACCAGGAAAAATGAATTGTCACTAGACTACAGGTGACATCAGCCTAGGTTCAATGAGCTGCCCATTAGTAGCAATGTTGGCCTCATGTACAGCCCCTTGTAGGGCACAAAGGGGCCATTGTCGCCTAGTCGGAGGGGAATCAGAGCTAGAAACAGGCTACAGCCATTGTTTCTTGATGTCACCAGACGTCAGGTGACAACTTATTTTTCCTGGTGCTCTTATATAGATTCCCATGGTATTTAAAAATGGTGGATTTTCAAAACCAGTTGATTAGATAATGGTGGATTTGGTCATGTTTGATACCCCCTGTCAGCCACAGAGTACATATAACAGTACCTGACATGTACCAAGTAAGTGCAAGAGTATTATTAATTATTATTATCATTGATAATAATAATTATTCATTATTTATTCTTATTATTATTATTTAATATTATTCCTTTAAGAGTAATAACTTACATTTAGTAAAGTATATTCATGACAATAATTAATAAACATACTTTAATATACATTCATTAAATAACACATGAATAATTCAGGGTACTCTATGAACTCTTTTTGTACAAGGCACATAACTTGTAGGCCCTTTGCCCACCTTTCATGTGAAATATCCAAAGTAACAGATGTCACTATTTTCCCTCTGATTACGCCCACATTCCTTATCCTTGTAATATTTCATGTATAAGATATGTACTTGAATATCTTACACTGCCAGCAAAACTGCCTAGTTTGAGTTCATCCCAGTTAAACTAGGATGCAAACAACCAATTTAAAGTAGGTTGACCTCAACCAATGAAATATATAACCAAGGGGGGTCCCTTGGTTTTATATTTCATCAGTTGATTTCAACCAATTTTAAATTGGTTGAGTGCATCCCAGCTTAACTGGGATGACTTCATCCTAGGCAATTATGCTGGCAGTGTTATAAATAAAAGAACTTATTAATATTATAATAATTAATCCTTATAAGATGTGTCAATAACAAATGACACCATTATTGTTGATAGTCAAGTGACATCCTTCTAGAACTTGACACAAATAAATTATTACATAATCAATACTATTATGATTTGGTCCAGTATGACATCATTTTCATTTCTCTTTCTTGCTAAGTCCTTGTATCTCGAATATATAAATGTTTCCTCTTTGAGCTACTCAACTCCTTTAGTCAGAAATCTTCTCATCTTATCTCAACTCATCTAGTTGATCACGTTCTTCTCTTCTTCTCCCTGATATCAACTCACTTAGTTGATAACACTGCACCCTCTTCTTCTTATCCTAAAGTTTCTCTGAAATTCTTGACATTATCTTTGACTGTCACTTCTATCATTCTTTTTATTTCTCATTACTTTCTATCCCTTCCTATATTTGACTCGCCAAGCCCTGCTGTTTTTCTTAAATCATGATGTCTTCACTTCCATTTTCTTCATTATATATCTTTCATTACTGCCTCATCAATTGTGTACTCTTGCCTTTAGTTTGATCATTCACAATTATAAGTCATTATCTTTATTAATATTAATAACAGATCTTGCAATATAAAATATCATGATGTGATCCAATAATACTAAGGATTACAGATCAAAGATGTGTCCCATAACACTGCCTTAGTAGAAATCACATTGTAAGACATTAACAGATCCTCCAAAAGGATATGTCTTCCCCCTGAAGCTCCCTTGTACCTCCCTGGTCCTGGAAGCGCTCACAGTTCTCTCCAGATGATGTCTTACAATATATAAACAGCTTGTAAACAGTCGTTTATCCCGCAGAGAAATATTAGAACACCATCACAGTACATACCATTAGATTTATTTACCTTGCCAGTTCCCATTCTCCAACAAATACCCCAATTCCGGACCTTATATATTTCATTACTTTTATTCCATCAAGAATTGGCCACAACCTACCTTCAATAAGGTAGGAGCCACAAATTACCCAAGTGATTAACTCCTTGGTTGCGTATTAATACTCTTTATTGATTTGGATGCACCCTTTTTAGAGCAAGCCTCTCAGACAAGACTTACTGATTGAGGAATAATCCTTTTTACAGGATATTTACCAGCAAAACCACGTTTAATCATCAACCTGACTTAGTTACAACCATTAAACACAGTTAGTTTCACACCCAGGCTGACACCCCCTAATATCAAGGTGGTCAGATAGAAATTATTACACAAAAAGTTTGTATATACATACTAACTCAAGAAGATTTAAGATAGTGTTAATCATATGCTTTCATATAAGTGTAATCAAATCCCTTGATGTACCAGCAAACTATATGATGCTCATCATAAGAATTTCTCCAACCAATGGCCCACATGAGACCACCCCAAATTTGAGCACAGGATGAGACAGAGTTGAGGAACGGTTTGGACTGGTGGAGGAAAGTGGAAATATAGTTGAGATCATCCAATTGGGAGGGAGTGAATTCTACAATAGCAATCACCTCAGTTTTTTCAAGAGGATGAATGATAACATTGAGGCCAGACTTCATAAATTAATAGTTTTTGACTTCTTCATGTGATGTAGTTGGCTGGTGAGTTGTTTTGTTTTTTAAGAGGGATGGTTGGATAGAGGTTGTGAGGAGTATATGTGATGGTGTGCCATGATATGTATCCTTCCTTGATTCCTAAACTCTCTCTAAATAACACACTCTTCTTCCTTTGATGCTTCATCTTGTTTTGATGCTTGTATGCCTTAGCACTCTTTTTTGATGATCCAAATCAGGTGCCCAGAGCAGTATAGTCCCAAGGTCCATCATGTATCATTAGATTCAATCCAATATGAATGATTAAGTAATTCAAGAATCAATACAAAATAAATATTTCAAAGTAAAAGGAAACAATTATCAGTATTAATATCACAGTGAATATAATGAAATACATATGCTTTTCTTTTCCCCATTGCAGATGTGGGACATGGTAGACCTTCAGGAGCTTAAAGATACAGTCATTTTATGAAAAGTACGTGGGTGTTCCAAAAAAAAAGGCCAATTGATCAGAGAAATCTGGTCAATTGGCCAGGGTTAGTAGATGGGAAGTGGGGGGGGGGGGCAAAAAGTGGGTTCAGGTTAGGTAGGGCAGGGTAGCTGTGCTGGGGGTAGGTAGGAAGGGTAGCTGGGCAGGGTAGCTGGGCTGATGGTAGGTAGGCAGGGTAGCAAGTAGAGTCAGCATGGTAGGCTGGGTCAATAAATCAATAAATCAATTGAGGGTAGAGGGTAGCAGGGACTCACATGGGGTAGGGTAGCAGTGTAGGTCGCAGGGCGGGTAGGGTAGCAGGGCTGATAGAAGTTGTCCTGAGGGGGTAGGCAGGGTATCAGGGTCAGCAGGGTAGGTAGGGTCATGGGGAGTAGCAGGGAGGGTGGAGACTTACAGTTTTAGGGTAGCCTAGGTAGGTAGTGGTCCTGAGGGAAGTGAGAGGGTCAACTTCAGGAGGATAAAGGGAGAGGACTTACAGAGGTTGGTAATGGGATGATTTGGGAGGTTTATTTTCAGTGATTGATGAGTAATCTGGAAAAAACCTTGGGAATAAATAATTAAAAAGTAAAAAAATAAAAATAAAAATAAAAAATGTGGCAAAAGAATAAAAATAAATACTTGAAATATGAAAAAAAACCCCAAAATGATCCTGAAATTTGAAAAAACAAAAAAAAATCAAGATGATCAGAGTGGATGGGTTAAATTCCCATGCATATTACTAACTCTCAGGGTAGCTGTGGTCCAGTAGTAAGTTCTCAGCAGCACACACCTGGGCCGTACCTGACCTCCACCCCTTTTTAGCCTGCAATCAATTCCCATAGGTGACATGAATTGAGTTACACTGCTAACAGCTGTCATGTTAGCGGTTGAAATTTAGCTAAGTAGCATGGAAAAAGTCTGCTGACAGCTAAATTTAAGTGTAGCTTAGGATGGATCTGATGCTGCTATGCTAAAGGGAACTTCAAAACATGTTAGCAGCAAAGACATGTGCTACTTGTTAGTGTGGCATTGACTTTCCAAAGCTAACACTACAAAAAGTTTGGTTGAAAAATGTATTGCTATGCTAACTGTTAGTTTAGCAAAGTTTAGCATTAGCTAACACTACAAATGTTTGGAAAAAAAAAGCCCACTAACAGTCAGTGGTCAAATAGTGTAGCATACCGTAGTGGCCCACCATTGCCTTGGAGAAGAAGACAAGTAAAAGAAGTAGTGTTTCCACTTTTTGTGCTCTTAAAAAAGCAATGTGATCTTATCCCATAATTTTATCTTAGATGAAGGTTAAGAAGGAGGGCAAGACAATTTGAACATTTCACATTGATTCATCATCCATACCAGACAAACATTTCTTTTATTTGCTGAAAAAAAATTAATCTAAGTCTGATAAGGGATTGCTACTTATAGTTTTCTCTACCATAAAGTTAGGCCACAACAATAAATAAAATGTTTTTCAGAATTCTGTGTAGTATAAAAGAGGGGCAAGTCTTTCAAACCACCTGTAACAGTAGTATTACTTAGCTGGAATATCATATTTTTATTTCCCCCTCACAGAACTGCCACCTTTCCCAAAGGAGTTCTGACAGTCCCTTTTCACAAATGGTTTGGGCCCTCATAAAGCCACTGGATGGGCAGGCAACCTGCAGGCCCATGCAGGAAGGGTCCTGCAGGTCACATGCCTGCCACAGGAATGTGGCACTGGTCAAAAAGTGGGCATACAGAAGCATGCCCCTGTCTGTGTATGTAGTATGGGAATATCCCATACCACATACCAATAGAAAGGGTGTGCATGCCCTTTCTATGGGTAGTAAAAATGGAGGAATTTCTCTATTTGAGAGATAACTGTCTCTCAACCAGAGGATTTCCTCCGCTAAAGAGATACATGTATCTCAACCAGCTGAGAGATATCCCCCTGTTGAAAGGAGAGTAGGATTATTTAAGCAACCAAATATCTGTGGTTGCTTACATAAAAATGTGTGAAAAGAAAAAACCAATCAATAGGTATGAAATATACCCATACCTATACACATAACAAGGGTGTGTAACCAGCAATCCCATTTTATGTATATTAAAAAAGGTCATTGTGGGATTTTATATTGGACAGGTGAAGAAAGTTCTCAGCGGAAATTGCAGTGGGGTGGTAAGGCTGAGGAAAGCACTTGAAATCACATGTGGGCTTATGAGAGTGGATCAATCACCTACATACTCATGCATTTGTAGTGGTAAATGCACCAGTAGTAACACAGCCAGAAAAGGATGTTCAGATGTGTGTGGGGAACATACAGCGGGTGCTGCAGGGACCCTCACATAGCACATTTGAGGATTGTCAAGATTTTAGCTCAAAATGAAGAGGTGAATAGGTGATGAAGGGATATTTCTATGTTGAGGGATCCAAGGAGGATAGGAAAAATTAGTTGATGCTCATTCTCAATGAGCTTTTATTTCATATACAAGGAGTAGACTTTATAGTGACAGCTAGAGAGCCCCCTTGCAAGACCCAAAGGGGGCCTATCCATGACAAAAAATAAACAGGAAAGGACAAAGAAAATGACAGGACAGGGTAGAGAACATCTCACTTGAGATAAACTGGTGAAAGGGAATCTTTCGTGAGATGGAACAGGACATCTCACTTGATATGGAACAGGAAGGAAAGGTAATGGCCACTTGGCCATTGATAAAGAGGATAAAAGGGATGTGAGCACACGATGATGTTAGAATTCTTACAAGGATTGCACTGATGAGGGCTGAAGTGGAGGCACAGCAGAACTATCAGGTGGAGCCATGGGGGAATTTGGAGGACTTCTGCAGGGGTCCCCGCAGAAGTACATCCGCAGGGGTCATTGGAGAAAGCAGGGGCCATAAGGAACAGGGGTCTACACAGCAAATATGACATGTAGATAATCTCAAAGATAACAGACAATTCAATCTGTTGTTGTAGCCTTTTCAGGTTCAAGCTCAGCTTTGGTGGTTTGAGATTTTGAAGCATGACAGGAAAACCGATTTAACCACCTTGGGTTCAATTCCTGGACCACTCAATCCAGTGAATTGCGGGTTTCCATAGCCTGGTGGTGGAAAAGGAATCAGGAATTGGAGAAACCTGTGACCCTTTGAGCTTCCATCTCAAGCTTCTCAAAGCTTGAATCTTGAAGTTCACCTTCTTAGAAATTTGAGCCTTGAACTTTGAAGTTCAAAGCGTAGACACTTCTTCCTGCTGGGGGACAGGGCTTTCTTGCCCCATCAGCCTATGTGTGCTTTGGGACGTAGCACCTCTTATCTGGGGGGTACTGTCATACAATGGGTATGAAATGTAGATAATCTCAAAGATAACAGACCATTCAATCTGTTGTTGTAGCCTTTTCAGGTTCAAGCTCAGGTTTGGTGGTTCAAGATTTCAAAGCATGACAAGTATTGGTTAGGGTTGCAGAGCACAGTATAAAAGGGGATTAGGTTTTCATAGTTTTGGATCATCATCTATTGTATGCTTATATAGGAAAACCACAGGTAGTTTTTTTAGGGTATTAGTTAGTATCTTAGGAAGTCAGGTAGTTGTTTCAGGGAAATATACATACAGTCTTAATATTTTCTAGTCCACAAGTGCCCTAAAAGGAAGAAAAAAGATGTTAACTGGACCATTGGAAGATGATATCAGCAGATATTAATGGTGGAGCATTCGTATTTCCACAGTGTGCAGGCTGGACACCCTTGTTATGTGTATATGCATGGCTACCCCAATATATATGCACATAAAAAGGGTGTGTGTTTATCACACCCCATTTATTTCACCAAGAGGATTGCTCTGAGGTGCATCAAAATCCATACTGTGGCATTAATAGGCAACCAAGGAGATAATGACTTTGGTTTGTGGTTTTTAACTTCTTGAATTTAGGTAATGGATCAAGTAATTTAAAACTCACCAATCTGAAAACACTGGGTCACTAAGCTGGACTACCCTTGCTTACAAAAAGGTGTTAGTTAGCCTGGCAGTGCTTTCTTGGTGTGCTGATGATGTAAAATTGGCCAATTTGTGCTAAACTATGCTGTGGTACACAGCACTACAGAAGTTTAAGTGCAAAAAAACCTAAAATATGTTGTAGCATAGCATAGTGGTTATTTATTTTGTGGCAAGTGAAGTCCAGAGCCAGACAAATTTGCTAGCACTACACATAATTCTGCTATGCTATGCACTACTGTGAGCTTAGCTGGAACTGTCTTGAAACTAAAGAAAAAATGCCTGTTTTACTCCACACTTTTTTTAAGCAAGTCCCCTTGTTGGCCCTTGTTTATCCAAAATTTGCTCTTCCCTGACCAACCTTTTCCTGCTTTCCCCCTTTCTGTATCTCTGTCATCAATCACCAAACAAATATCAAGAACATTATCTTCAATTAAATCAAATCAAATCAAATCATAATCATCAATTCAGATAAAACCATAGTCATCTTTATCTTCAATAGCACTGCCAGCATAACTGCCCAGGAGAAATCCATCCCAGTTAAACTGGGATCTACTCAACCAATTTAAACTTGGTTGATATCAACTGATGAGATACAAACCCAAGGGACCCCCCTTGGTTTTATATTTCATTGGTTGATATCAACCAAGTTTGAATTAGTTGGTTGCATCCTAGTTTAACTGGGATTAACTCAACCTAGGCAATAATGATGGCAGTGTAGATTCCCCTTCTTAAAACCTTCACTATAAGTCCAAAAACTTGCTGATTAGTTTAAATAATTCAGTTGTCCCTCAACTGTTTCCTGAGCTGTTTGTGAGGAGGCTGTTGTACTTCAAAATACTCTTGCACATTGGAGCTAACATTTCCAGTTTGAGCTTGTTTGTCTTTAAAGAGATCTCTGAAAATCAGTCAATAATAATAAGCAAAAATAAATATTAATCCTCTTTGCTATCTCTTTTTTCTACTAGCTATATTCCTTATTTACTTGAAATACACCCAGCAGTTATCCCAACTTCTGTTTCTTGCTGTGAAATCAAAGACCCAGACTCACAGTGGCTATCACTATTCTATTCTCATAACAAACTATCTATCCAACAAAAGAGGTGTACATCCCAGGCCAACCCCCCAATATCAAGGGGGATATAAACCCATACTTGGTGGCCAGGTTGGTTATTGAGGAGGAAAAAAGGGCTCTTAATGGCTAGGAATAAATACTCCTCTCAATGGCCAACTGGCCATTGAAAAAAGAAAAAGTTTCTCACACTGAAAAAAAAACTGGCTCAACTGCCTGCAGTTGAGCCAGCTTTTTTGCAGTGTTATCAAGCTGGAGATGCATCCTCCTCTTGATGATGATAAGTATGACTTGCCATCAAGATGGAAACAAAACTCCTCTCCATACCCACCTGTCTGAGAATATATCTGCAAGCTCTCCAAGCAGTCAATGCGGCAGGAATAGAGGAGCTAGCTCATGAGTTTGTAGTGCAGGTGTTCTCTCAAAGATCATTTGTACTGGCCATTCAGAGGAATGCAACCAGCTATGGCTAGTACAACAATTTTAACATAAATTTGCTACAGTTGTACTGGCCATCAAGACAACCCTCCCAATGGCCAGTTGTGAATAGCCATCAACAGGGATTGAACCTCCTCCTTTTTAGAAAGAGTGTGGAAAGGAGCATTAAACAACAGAAGCCAATCAGTCATATTTTGGATTTGTAGCAGAGAGCTGTTAAAGCCAGTTATTATTCCAAGAATAGAGGACAGGGCATAATTAATTGGACTTGATAGTCATATTGCTTGAAAAATCAAAATGTAAACCGGTTAAAAAATCGAACAAGTAGAAATTTTCATAAACAAATGTTTGCTATCCCACCAATTGTTACACTGGCACAACAGATTCAGGCGCGCTTAAGAAGAAAACCCTCGAGTTGTGCTAGTGTGGCCAGCTTTGCAGTACATGCTTTATCCGAGCGGATCAGAGCAAGCAGGACATTTTACCCTTTGAGAAAACTTGATTGCTTGTTTGCTGGATTTAAGGAAATTAAGGAATGTGCGGGGAAAGCACGACACATCACTTGAACAGCAACAAATTTCACCCCTTTCAACGAGACCAGAAGGTGTTGAGTATACATATTGGGAAAGGCTTTCTTACCGTTCCATCTTTCGAAAAAGGTCAACCGGATATGTCGCAGAATACCCACCCATCGAGGAAGCGGTCGGCGTCCGAGGAACCAAAAAGAGACGAAAGTGAACCAGAAGGATCCGTTCCCTCGTCAAAAAACATGACTAATGAACGAGGCGTAAAAGGGAACATAGCCCGAGCCGGAAACGATTCGAAGAGAACCAGACAGGAAAACGCCGAAGGTTTTGGAAAACCATTCAGGAATCCGATGATAATCGGAAGTCAAAATAGGAACCATACTCGGCAGCAGAATCAAGCTTTGTTGATCAAACAATTGGAGAATCAACTTGCCAGATTACATGATGGTCAGCGGATCTTAAGGGATTGTATGATAGAAAAAGTCGAAAATGCTACCGAGAAATGGGTGGATGCGGGAAGGCAAGTAGTTAAATCCAAATAAATAATCATATTGAGCTCTCAGCTGAACCACGAAATCTGGCTGATATTGATCCCTCCTGCTTTCTTCAATTTTCTTTCCTGCCATCGCGCTTGAAACTGTCATCCAGAGAAGCGGCCGAATACCTTTGGGACCTAGTAGGAAAGAACCAATCGACTGAACCCAACTATAACCAAGCCGAATCGCCAACAAGATGGAGGTATGACGAGTTAAAATCGAGCTGGGGATATGACGGATCGGCGACGAGCTGGGGATATGACGTCGGTGATAATCCAAAATGTGATGCTACTGGAAAAGATCAGGAAGACCGATACCTGGAGAATTCCACCTTCGATCCTCCCGCCGAGGATCTCCCACCAGCCAATGAGTTAATAGGCGAATCGGCTGCGACCAGACACTACAATGCAGATGGACTTGCCGTTCCTTCGATATATCCCAAGCCGTCGACGTTTAAGCATACAGAGGATTCAGAGATTCTCACGGCTTACAAGCCCACCAAGGATGTAGGTTGGATGATGGGACAAATGGGCCTAGAGTCAGTTCTCTCCCTCTTTTCCCTCGGTCGTAATGATTGGTTCTGACTGAGTTCACAATATTCAACAATCTTTCACCTACCATCAGTGCCTCATTATTTGGTTGGAATGCTGACGAAGGAAATTGGAAATCATCATGAAATATTGATTGACTGAAAAGATATTCATTCTGCTAAACTAATACGTAGTAGAATATCACCATGCTTTCTTAAAAGGTTTGATCAATTTGAGAGCCATGGCATACACATTCACTTTCAGAGTGATGTTGGCCCCCACCCTTATTTTTCTGGCGTAGCAAATCATAGGGTCTTTCCAAATGTTGCTTAGAAGATCTGTATGCTCTCACAATCAATACATTGCTTTAGGTCGGGTCACATTTGAAAAAAGAGCCGCTCGTTCGCTTACGCGGCGCTACTGAGTCCAGAGCGCTGCTTTTTGGAACTTTCTCCTTGGTGGAAAACTTGACAAATAGATCCGAACTTGCTTCGCCTGCCTGGGGGCACCCCATACAAAGTGTGACCTCCCAGACAGAGATCCGCCGGGACTAGGTTATTCTCAATGTGAACCATCTAAAAGCAAGCCAGAAGAAGCACGGTAATCTCACTGTGAACCACAGCAATCACTACTTCAGGGATACATAGAAAAAGAGTCCTCCGGGTGCATGTGACCGGTGCTGTCCCCCGGGGACCTTCGGCACATTGTCATGATTCGATCGAGAGATCCTAGCAGCGTTTGCTTTTGTTTAACACTGCTTAGTATCCCATCTCAACCAGATGGTCACAGGGTCATCAGGCGTTCTCGAGTTTCTTCACTTGCAGGGTCATACGCAAGCGTTCATTACGATGTGAACCTTGCACGTGGCGTTTCAGAACCTCGGGTAAATTGTACCACGTGAAATCGGGCTCACTTAGTTAACCGCGAAAGTGGCGCGACCGAGGGGAATGCATAGGTCGGGACGAAAGCTGCGGTCCATTTAAACAAAACGTTGGTGGGCCCAAAAAGACATGTGTGAATTGGCATAGAGATCAGACACATAGACAACGCATTGTAGCATAGAAATAACACTTGATCTCTTCGCTGGGAGAGATCATCGGTATCTGCGAAGCGAGAGACTACATGACGACAAGACTTTGTCAGTGAACAGCAACACGGGCAGAAAGTCTAGCGACCAGTCACTCACGTATTGTGTCGTCTCCAGACAGCATTCTTGGGTTGATGGTTGTGACGGTGTCCCTTGCCAATACCACGGTTCTGGAGAGGAATAAAAAGATTTGGGAAGATTAGTAACCAGCTGAGAATTCATGGTTAGACTGAGGGATTACCTTCTTGCCTGCGCCGGTAAGTCCACGGCTTTCGCGGCGCTTATGGACAGGGTCACAGATCCAGTTCATTCGAGGGTCACGACGGATAGCCTTGTGAGATGGGTCGACAAGGATGACCTGATAGTGACGAATGGCCAGAAGATTAAAACCTTGGCGATGGCTACAATTTTTTGACCACTCTTCCAACATACCTCGTAGTATTTGTAAACGCCATCCTGGTTGATCCAGTAGGAGTTCAGGACACGTAGGTTGCCGCAACGTCTAGCGACCCGCTCCTCAGCAGTAGATCGGAGGGAACGTTGGAATTTGAGGTGATTCACACCTTGACGAACGGGTTTACCGAAGGTGGCACCCTTTTTGACCGGTTTCTTTCGGTTACCACGACGGACACGAATCCGATAAATCACAAAGCCTTGTTTGGCCTGAGAACCAGAAATTCGTGAGGTTAGAAGAGCCTTGGACGAACAAGTATGAGCGGGTGAAGTTATATGGACATACCTTGTAACCCAAACGTCTTGCCTTGTCTGGTCGGGATGGACGAGAAGCTCGGTGGATAACGTTCAGCTGACGGTACTCCCAGCATCGCACCCGAAGAAGAAAACGAAGAACATCGGATTGTTTCTTCTTTTGGAGTTCTTCGATATACTTGTAGGCACCCATGTCGGAGTTGGGTCGTTAGTCGAGGGCCGGGTTGATCGATCGGACAGGGGGTTGCTGGATGTGGTGTGCGGGCGCGAGTGACTGGCGGTAGTCTGCATGAGGTGGTTGGACTTAGCCCTAACTCCTGTCTTGCGCAGCAATAGTCAAGCCCCCGCCCGGCTTCAGTTAGGTTTCAGCTATATCACCTTCCTCCCCGCTTGCTATTACATAGGTGTCACACAGAGCTTCCACCACGGGTCCACGATTTGAGTTTCAGACCGTTCTCGAAACGACTTGAGCAAACGAATCGTTTTGAAGACGGTCGCTCGGTTCTGAGGACGACTTCATAACCCAAGGAAAAAAATCCTGATCTGAGAGCATCTCCACGGGCGTCGGTATATCCCGGTCGCCAAATTTTTCATTTGGCGACCCAACTACCAGCTTTACATACCCAATCTGCTGCGGCAAACAGCGGCGGTAGCCATTTTGAGTCGCTATTTCCATCCCGTCTCCCCCGGAACAACTCTACTAGACCCCGGAACAACTCTACTGGAATGGATCGAAAACATTTATTGATCAAGACTCTCAGCACACAAGGCTCAATCATGGCGTTATCGAATACTGGCCAGCTTGCGGTTCTCCAAGGTGGATCGGCCATCCTTCAAGCAGAAAAAGAACAAGCCGATGCCGAAACAACAAGCCATACCACACATGGTGGATCTCAAAAAGGCCGGTCAGGAAACCTCCATCGACATTTTGAGGCAGGATACGAGAGACTTCACAAGGACTATTTCGCCGAAAACGCTGTCTATTCCGACTACTACTTCCGCCGTTGATTTCGCATGCACAGAGACCTCTACTTAAAAATTGTCCACGATGTCACGGAACACAACCGATATTTTGCTCAAAAATGTGATGCAACTGGAAAACCTGGGTTGCACCCATTGCAGAAGATCACTTCAGCCATGCGAATACTAGCTTATGGAAACGCAGGCGACACATGCGATGAATATCTACGTATTGGGGAATCAACCTCTCACAAGAGCCTCGATCACTTTTGTCAGGCTATCATCAATTTGTACAGCACTGAATATCTCAGATCACCGAATGAAGCTGATGTTAGGCGGTTATTGTCTGTTGGAAAAGACAGAGGTTTTCCTGGGATGCTTGGATCCATTGACTGCATGCATTGGGAATGGAAGAACTGCCCTACAGGTTGGGCTGGACAGTTCCAGGGAAAAGAAAAGGTAAATTTCAATGCAGCTTTGATCATTGTATTGTTCAATTTTTGATGATGTTTTTGTTATCTTTAGGTTCCTACTATTGTCCTCGAGGCTGTTGTTTCACAGGACCTTTGGTTCTGGCATGCCTTCTTTGGAATGCCCGGATCTCATAATGATAAAAATGTACTCGATGCTTCTCCCTTATTTCAAAATCTCTTGAACGACGAAACGCCTCCGTGTGAATACAAGATCAATGGGAATACTTATAATCATGGGTATTATCTTGCTGATGGAATATACCCAGACTGGTCAACATTAATCAAAACAATATCACAACCTCAGGGCCTTCAAAGAAAAGTAGGTTTTTATTTTATTTATCATCTCATGATCGAATAGGATCTGATAAAGAGAACTCTTGTAGTACTTTGCAAAAATGCAGGAATCGTGCCGAAAAGATGTTGAGCGAGCATTTGGCGTTCTTCAAGCACGATTTGCTGTTGTAGCACGACCTGCACTCGGTTGGAATCACAGAAAGCTTCAAATCATCATGAGAGCCTGCATCATTCTACACAACATGATTGTGGAGAACGAACGCAGTGACCCTCATGATTATATATACGATTCAGCTTCCAGATCACAATCGACTCTTCCGGCTGCTGAGCGATCGAGGGACCTTTCAATTTTCATCCGCAACTATCGGAACATGAGAAACTCAGAACATCATTATGCTTTACGTGATGATCTCATTGCTCACTTGTGGGTCCGCAAGGGACAAATGGAGACAGAAAGCAGTGAAGAGGTCGATCTCCCTTCCTCTGACTGAAAACATGTTATTGTTCAATTCTTTTCTTGAACGTTTCTCACTTTTTTCTCACT
Source organism: Puccinia hordei (assembly GCA_007896445.1). NCBI lineage: Eukaryota > Fungi > Basidiomycota > Pucciniomycetes > Pucciniales > Pucciniaceae > Puccinia > Puccinia hordei. The sequence goes on from RDRW01000020.1 coordinate 781,196, forward strand.
CACTCTCATTTTCTCACTCACTCTCAAAAATATGATAATTTATTATAACTTGTTTGTATTTCTCAGTCTCAAACAGTACATACAAGGAAATAAAACAAATTATTCGGCCAGTTGGTGTGTGCTGGAAGAAGGTTGATTGGCCGAGGTCTGAGCTGCTCGTTCGGCCTCCATCTTGTTCATAATCTTGAGACGCTCAAACTCATAATAGCGCTTGACTTGATCGCTTGCCCCAGACAAATCCTTGCACATGATCCCCTCGTCTGCCATGCGAGTCATGACTTCTTGCTGAGCTTGAAGGATTTTTCGTTGTTTTTCGTTTGATTCAGCTATCTGACCATGCGCCACCGCCATCATCATAAATGCCTCTTGAGTCTTGCTTGCAACGACCTCCGCAGCTTGATTCAGTTTTGCTCGTTTTCGACCAATTGGACGGCTTGGAGGACCACTAGTATTGTCAGTGGAGGTTTCTTTCTCGTCAGTTTCACTTAGAGTTGGTACATCGGTAGATAGAGACACGGCTGAGGGAGTTGGAGTGCTTTCCGAAAGCTTCCTTTTACTCGTCTTTGACTGATCTTTCTTCTTGTCCAAGCCACGGCAGTAATCGTTCCATTTTGGCGAGTCCAAAAGTATTTCGTAGCAGCCAAGATAAACAAACGGTTTATCATATAGACTAGAGAAAAGCTGGATTGCCATGGTGAAACGATTGGCCAAATTTGTCCCGCTTGGATTTTGTTTATCAATCTGATTCACACAAGCAGAAAATTTGTTGACTTCCTTCTGGATTTGATCACACCAGCGATTCTTGAGGCTATTTCCGGTCCTCTTGGCGCTAGGGAGGTGAGAGTTGTAGTTTGCAGCAATTGAATCCCAAAAAGTGTTGTAGCTCTGATCGGTTCCTCGCTTCAAATCCTCACTGACTTCAAGCCACGATTGACAGAGCTGAAGATCTTCCGGCTCAGTATAATTCTTTGATCGGCCAGGTGTTTTGGTTTCGTCTTCAGGTTGGGCCGGGGTTTTTGGCTCGGCCATCTTCAGGTTGGGAGTTGCGGTTGTGTCCACAAAAAAAGGGGGACTCGGGGGGGAGTGGTGTTGTGTAGGCTGCATGTTTCACAAGGGGAACACAGTATTTTCTGTGATTCCCCTTGGATACAGCGTCTGTATCCAATCCCTACATGTAGGGATTGGATACGGATTGGATGAAGAAAACGTAAAATACGGACGCATATGGCGACTCCGGTGGGGGTGTTTTTTGGGCTCGGGTCGCTAAATGTGGGATAGCGACCGTGTTTAGCGACGCCCGTGGAGATGCTCTGAAGCCATCACAAGAATAGCAAGTGGTTCCTGGGACGACTATCAAACTTTTCTGGCTCCCAATACCTCTCGGAAACCACCTAGCGTCTCTGCAGGCATGGCCGCCCCTCCGACCGGACTCATCAACATGCCTTTTGACCGGGGCATGAGGGTCAGCCCTAGACCCCGGATGCGCAAAAGCCCTGGGGTTTGTCAAAGGGAGACTCAAAAATCCACAGAACTACAGCTATCGCAGGAAAGCTTGCGAATTTTGCCCCCCCCCAATTTTTTTTATCCCCCATCACACAAATCAGCCAAACAGTATTTTTACCCCCCAGGTTCATCTTCCTGTTGTTTTTTCATCCACCCCTGCACCTGCTTTGAAGAAAAACACCAACCATCTTGTCAGGTGGAACCTTGCCAGCCATGTGAATAATTGGGCCAGTGAGGCTCCTTGTTCAGTGTCACCTCAATCAACCCTGGCTCCATCAAAGCGGACCAAGAAGAAAGCCACTGATGATGTACACAAAAACAAGGTGGGAAAGAGGTTGATTTCCATTCATCACCTCCTTTATTTACCCTCTCTTGTATCCCATCAAACAAAGAGAAGAGAGAAGGAGGTGAAAATGAAAAACATTGACAAGCAGAGGGTGTTTCAAGTTGATTAGATTGAAATGAAGGTTGACTACAGAAAGGGGTCAAGTTTTGAGTAGTTTTAGATAATGTTTTGTTAATTGATTTTAGCAGTAGTAGTTAATTGTGGTTGTATTGGATCTTGAGTACCAGTAGTAATGAATCAAGTCTTGAAGATTATTGAAGAGAAGAAGAGAATTATATATTCTAATTCTGTCAAGTTTTCTCAGAGCCAAAGTGATAACTTATCTTTCCCCAGTCATCTGCTGTGGATTCATATTTCACCAATATTTCAACACACATGTTACACTACTAGCATATATAAAATATAGTTTTTTATAACAAGTTTTTCCTCACCCTAAAAGCCTCCTCCCTGGGATGCCAGTGATCTCTTATCTTTATTCACTCTCTGATTCATTTCATCACTGGCATCCCAGGTAATTATTTTTTTCAGTATGGTACAGCAGAAGCAGAAAAGGATGGAAATCAAAGGCAAAAAAACTGCCTCCTCCCAATTTTCTTGCTTCATCCTCATCCAAAAAAGAACAACTGCAGGTCACATATTATGCAGCTGTTGAACAAGCAGGCCACAGATTTCTGGTGTGCTTGCCACTTTAATTTGACAAGATGAAACTCGAAATATTCAGTATTTGAAATGCTGAATATCTTGTCTCATAAGCAAAAACATAGTGATCTGGCCTGGCAAGGTCACCTAACCCAACCAATATCCCCCCCCCCCCTTTTGATGCCCCAACCCACCAACAAACAACCATATCCAACCAACTACCAACCAGAAATCCATATCCAACCCCCCCCCCTTCACCATCCAACCACCAACTTTCCTGGCCACTGTCAGCCTTAGAGACAGTAAATATGTCCTAAACCTACAGTTAGGGCAATAATTATTGCCCTAAACACTTCAAACAAACTAAAGTCCCTTAGGAAAAGGGAAATAGAGCCTTGGAGCTTATGTAATAATGGATAACCCATAACAAACAAAACACATATATTATAATATGTGAAACTCATAGGATAATTACCTTATCCATGAAAAGATAAGGATTATCATCTAAAGGGAAGACATAACCCATATAAGATACTGTAACACATATTATAACAGTACACATGAATGGTTTCTGCTTTGAGACTAGCCCGATTGAGAATACCAAGCCACTTGTTTCTACACTAAGATGATTCTTGTGTGGTGCTCCAGCTGACAGGTGGTGGATATGAGAGCTGGGAGTTATGTTGAGCAGTGCACCCACATTAATTTGAAATGGGTGATGGGAGCCAAGCCAGAATGTGGGACATGATTTTAGCCACCATGGATACCAGCCAAGGGTGGGTGCAAATCAATTTTGAAATGCCCCAATCTGGGTGGACCCATGTTATAATGTGTGGCTTAAAGTTTCCATGTGGGTGCCTTCAAACTGCATGTGGTTGCCAGATCCAGGGGCTGGGGTTGAGGTGGGATACCAGCTGTCTTCACATGGCACATGGGGATGGATTAGGGCTCCATCAGAGGCCAAGGTGATTGGGGCTTGTGTATCAAAGTACTGTGAATAAGTGTCTGAGTTGGCCATTGTTGGATGATTTTACATGTTGGCCTGGAAAGTTGGTGGTTGGATGGTGAAGGGGGGGGTGGTTGGATATGGATGGCTGGTTGGATATGGATGTGAAAAAGCTTTGAAGCTTTGAGAAAAAGGTTTGGGAAGAAGGCCTCGAGGAAGAAAGCTCAGAGGCTGGGAACAAGACAAAGAAGCCCTCTAAGGGGCTAAGTCTGCTAGCTTGTGAGAGGAAAAAAGCTACTCACTACAAGAGACTGGATGATGGTCTCAGGGAACTGGCGCAGAGAACAGATGATTATATTGCTATGTGTTTTGAGGGTTTATATGTACTACATCTTTGGGATCAGAATGTGGGACAGAAGGTGACATGCATATTCATCTGGAAGGAAATGAATGAGTGACAGATGGGGAAAAAGGAAGGAAGAGAAATGAGCCGTGAAATTCCAACAGGATGGCTGGTTGGATATGGATGGCTGGTTGGTAGTCAGTTGAATATGGTTGGTTGTTGGGGGGTGAGGGGTGTGGGCTTGGAAAGGGGGGGATCCTGGTATGTTTTTGCACATGAGACAAGATATTCAGGATTGCACATCCTGAATATTTTAAGTTTCAGCTTTGTAAATTCAAGTGGCAAGCACACCAGAAATCTACTGTGGCCTGCTGGTTCCGAAGTTGCATGATGCACAACCTGCTGGCCCGCTTTTTTGGATGAGGATGAAGCTAGGTAGTTGTTTGTTTTCGACTACCATTTGTTTCTGTTTCTGCTGTAAATCTACATATAACTAAGGAAATGGCCTATGCGAGCCAAACAAACCCTGACAACGTTGTACAGTTTCTAACGCCGAGGGCGACATGACCCGTTCAGTTTCTAACGCCAAGGGCGACAACCTGTTCAGTTTCTAACGCCAAGGGTGACAACCTGTTCAGTTCCTGACGCCGAGGGCGACATTAAAGAAAGTTAATTGATTTTTTTTTTTTGGTTTTTTTTTTGCTTTTTTTTTGCTTTTTTTTTGCTTTTTTTTTGCTTTTTTTTTGCTTTTTTTTTGCTTTTTTTTTGCTTTTTTTTTTGCTTTTTTTTTTTTTTTTTTTTTTTTTTGCTTTTTTTTTGCTTTTTTTTTGCTTTTTTTTGCTTTTTTTTTGCTTTTTTTTTTGCTTTTTTTTGCACTTTTTTTTTGCTTTTGTTTTGCTTTTTTTTCTTTGCTTTTTTTGTTTGCTTTTTCTTTTTGCTTTTTTTTCTTTGCTTTTTTTCTTTGCTTTTTTTTTGCTTATGTTTTTTTGCTTTTTTTTCAGCTTTTTTCTCACTGTTTTTTCTGCTTTTTTCTCACTTTTTTTTTGCTTTGTTTTTTGCTTTTTTTCCCCTCTTTTTTCACTTTTTCTTTTTGATTATGTTTTTTTGCTTTTTGTTTGTTGCTTTTTGTTTTTTCCTTTTTTTTGCTCTTTTTTTTTGCTTTGTTTTTGCATGAGTTGTATTCTTTTTCTTTTGTTCCTCTTTTTTTTTGCTCTTCCTTTTCCTTTTTTTTTTTACCATACTTTTTTGGTTGTTTTTTCTTCACTAAAGCAACCAATACTGTTGCTAACAACCAATATCATTATAACAACCAATCATGTTGCTACCAACCAAGGTACACATATTGTAAGGGGGTTGATATTCCCACGCCCCTGGCCGCACGCCCACGCCAGGGGCACACCCATCAAAAAAGGGGCGTGCAGCCCGCACGCCCTTTTTTTGATGGGCGTGCGTGCTGCACACGCAATACAGGGCGTGCACACGCCCTGTATTGGGTGTGGGCACGCCTGTAGATGGGCGTGCAGTTCGCACGCCCATCTACAGAGGCGTGCGACACCCCCAAACCGCACGCCCTGTTCAAAACAGGTGTGCGACTCGCTGGGGAGGCATACAGCCTCCTCAGCCGGTGGGATTCCCACCGGTCAAGGAGGTTATACAACCTCCTTGGCCGGAGGGATCCCCCTCGGTTGAGGAGGGTGTATACGCCTCGACCGGTGGGATTCACCGGTCAAGGCGTATACACCCTCCTTGACCGGGGGGGATCCCTCTGGCCAAGGAGGTTGTATAACCTCCTCAACCGGTGGGATTCCCACCGGTCAAGGAGGTTATACAACCTCCTCGGCCGGAGGGATCTCCCCCGGTCGAGGAGGGTGTATACTCCTCGACCGGTGGGATTCACCGGTCAAGGAGTATACACCCTCCTTGACCGGGGGGGATCCCTCCAGCCGAGGAGGTTGTAATACCTCCTCGACCGTGGGATTCCCACTGGTCAAGGAGGTTATACAACCTCCTTGACCGGGGAGATCCCTCTGGCCGAGGAGGCTGTATGACCTCCTTGACCGGTGGGATTCCCACCGGTCAAGGAGGTTATACAACCTCCTTGACCGGGGGGATCCTTCCGGCCGAGGAGGCTGTATGCCTCCCTGGCGAGCCGCACACCCTGTTTTGAACAGGGCGTGCGGTTTGGGGGTGTCGCACGCCTCTGTAGATGGGCGTGCAAACTGCACGCCCATCTACAGGCGTGCCCACACCCAATACAGGGCGTGTGCACGCCCTGTATTGGGCGTGCAGCATGCACGCCCATCAAAAAAGGGCGTGCGGGCTGCACGCCCCTTTTTTGATGGGCGTGCCCCTGGCGTAGGCTTGCGGCCAGGGGCGTGGGAATATCAACCCCCATATTGTAAACTGTTGCTGGCAACCAAGTCAAATTAATGTTGCTACCAACAACTAATTTTGTAGACTGTTGCTGGCAACCACCTCAAATTAATGTTGCTACCAACAACTAATTTTGTAGACTGTTGCTGGCAACCAAGTCAAATTAATGTTACCAACAACTAATTAATCAAACTGAAACTGCTGCTACCCTTTCCCCAGACATAAATAGAGCTCTTCTTCACCTGAAATCTTCCATTCCCCCCAAGAATATCCCACTTTCACCACCATCATTCTTAAAAGTAACAATCTGATTACCTACCACATACTCTTATTGCATTCTACTTTTCAGCTCCTATTAATCTACAATGAACTTGAATATTGATGAACTCAGAAGAGCATACAACAGGGAAAGAAATGCTAGGTTTTGGCAAAGGCAATTGAATTCTCAACTCAATCTTCCCACCACCCCTAACCCCAATCATTTTCACCATCCATCCTCTCCTGTACCTCATTCTTATTTTTTCAACTCTCACAATTCTCCAAGTCATCAGCACTTCCAAGGTAGTTTAATCAATAATCATCACCCTTCCCATGTTCAGCAGCTACACAATGACCCTCAAACACACCATCCACATTCCCATCAATTCTCTCAACATTCTCATCAAATCTCTCACCAACTTCAATCCTCAAGGTCCCGTCCAATCTCTCATCAAGTTCCATCCCCAACATCCCGGCAATTATCTTATCAACTACCATCCCCAGTTTCTCATCAGAGATCTCATCATATCCATTCACTTACTTCCCATCAAAACCACCATTCAACTCACTCCCCAATCCAGTTGAATCAACATCATATCCCATCACAAAGGCATTCATTGTCTCAAATCACTCAATTGATGTCTCAGAACCACCGCCAAATTACCCATCAGACCAATAGAATTCATCAAACTTCTAACAACCCCTCAAGAGTTTCCATTTTCAACTTGGTCCATTCCCAAAATCTTTCTCCCAACAATCAGATTAATATCTACACCAACTATGATAACTCCTCAAACCTTCCTCCTGTAGAGCAACCACCACACTTGGAGGATGATATACCAGAAACCAATTTGGAACAGGTTCTAAATCAGGTTGATCGCCATTTGTCCCAGATTGGATTTGATAATCCTTCAGGTGTTGTTTTGGATGACCGTCCTGTATTGAATGAAAATGAATTCTATGTAGCTGACAACATCCCCCAGATCAATTTTCGCAGGCCAGTTGCAGGGGGTTGGAGAGAGGATCCACCTTTCAGACCACACACACTGAGAAGAGAGAGGCAATGTCAATTATGCCAGGCCATACTATTTCAAGGAGAGACCAATGCCCTCTGCTGCCGCTCTGGGAGGATCAACATAAATCAGCCACCCCCTCCTCCAGATTTACTCCAGCTTTTCAAAGATGCAACTCAAGACCACTCACCTCAAGGAAATCAACTGATAAGATCCATACGGTTGATAAATAGCAATTTTGCCTTTACTTCACTTGGTATAAATTGTGCTACAAGAGCTGCTTTGAACAACAAAGGCCAAGGTATTTATACTTTCAAGGTGAAGGGAACAATTCACCACAACATTGGCAGCTTGATCCCAATGTCTCAAGAAGTCCCAAAATTCTTGCAGCTCTACATATATGATAATGCAAATTAGTTTGAAAATTGTCATATTCATGGTCAACATCTTCTCCCAGAGCTTATGGAAAGGATCCAAGAAATCCTCCACCGGTGTACTCCTCTCATACGCCGGTTTGAGCGTGTAGCATCTGAAATCACTCCAAACTGCTCAATAAGGCTTACAGAAACAGCAACAAATGTGGACCAAAGAGTTTATAACCTCCCAACAGGGGACCAAATTGCAGCTGTCTGGGTAGAAGGTATTTCTTTTTCTTTTTCACTTTTGTTGTAGTTGGAAAAATGCTTGGTATTCATTGCTTCCCCCCGTTCCCCCTCTTGTCTTCTTCATACTCCAAATGTGGAGTTTTCACACCCATACAACACCCCCCCTCAAACTCCACACCAGTGTTTACAACTATGAAAATCATAGAGATAGATATAAAAGAAATAAGAAAAGTGATAAAGAAAAAATTGTAAAAGTGAAATAAAAAGGACAAACCAATGAGAACAAGGTAGGAAATGTAAAATTTGAAATATCAATGTTTGAAGAGAAAAATTTGATGAAAATTAATAAAATAAAAAACAAAATTTTAGAAAAATAAAGAGAGCAGTCAATTTTTTTTTTTTTTTTTTTTTTTTTTTTTTTTTTTTTATTTTGGAAATATTTTATTCAAGGAAATTGAGTGGAGATTAGCCCGGAGAGATTTAGTGAAGAAATCAGCGATGTTGGAAGAAGTGGAAACCCAATCAAGCTTGATGCCATGTTCACGAACTGCATCATTTACAAAAAAGAAGTTGCGTTCTAAGCTTTTCATCCGGCCTTTTGAAGCATTGTCATCTGAGACTAAAACCGCTGCCCTATTGTCGCATTTGAGAAGGATAGGGGGATTGAGGTCGAGAGATTTGACGATTGGAATGAGGAATAATGAACTCTGCCGCGCAAGTCGACGTTGCCACCACCTTTTGACGTCTTGAACCCCATGCAATTGGACTGCCGAGAAACGTGATGATAAACCCTGACGTCGAGCGTTGGAACTCTCCGCCCCAGTTTGCATCCGACCATGTGACCAATGAGTCCGATGTTACCTCTAATTTCAACCTCTTGTCCCTGTTTGATGCAAGATATTGGATGAGATGTGATAAAGCCGCCCAATGTGTATCGTTGGGATTTGAACTGAAACGAGCCAAATAATTGACCGCATAACTGAGATCAGGTCGTGTGCCGAGCGCTAGATAATTGAGGGATCCAATAAATGACTGGTATAGGGTTGGGGACACAGGATCACCCCAGTTTGTGACAAGCGTGTCGCCTAGTAAGGGAGTATAAGTCGGGATGATTCGATCTTGAACTTGTTCCCGGAATTTCTTGATGGTTTGGTCGATGAGTAATTGTTGACTGAGGAAAATGGTGTCGCCGGAGTACTCTAGCTTGAGGCCAACTAACTTCTCCGGCTTCGCGTCCCATTTGACTCGTAAGCTTGATTCGAGGTTCTCACGGAGCTGATCTAGTGCTTTCGAGTCGTTGCTGAATACAATGCCGTCATCCACGTGGATCCAAATGATGATGATTGATTCACCTCTGCGATATTGGTACAAGCATTCTTCGACTTCGTCGCAGTCGAATCCCCATCCATGGAGGAGATTTTTGAAGTGCTTCCACCAGCATCGGCTGGCTTGTCTTGTGCCGTATAGTGCTTTCTTCAGTTTGAGAACTTTTCCGGTCAAGTGCGGAAACAGTTCAGTGGGGGGATCAACGTAGATTGTTTCATCAATCGGACTGTGGACGAAAGCGCCTGTGATGTCGAATGAGTTAATGGACCATTTATTCTTGATGGACAAGGTTAGAAGCATGCGGAGAGTAGTGAGGGATGCGGTAGGGGCAAAGGTGGATCGAACATCGATGCCGAGTCTTTGTTTGAAACCCCGTACTACAAAGCGAGCCTTGAGTTTTTCTACAGTGCCGTCAGCTTTTCTTTTAATGTCGAATACAAAACGAGTGCCGATCAAGTGTTTGGAAGCCTTCTCTTCAACATTGAATGTGTCGATTTGTTCGAGTTGATTCCATTCAGATAAGCAAGCTGATTTCCACTGGGCCGCATTGGGTGATGTGAGAGCATGGCGGAGAGAAGTAGGGATTTCCGCATCGGAAATCGCCTGGATGTTGTCGATTTGGAGGTCTTGGTCTTCACATATTTCTTTCGTTGGTTCTTTGCCGAGATGGAGAATTCTACGGATGCAAGGAGCGTCAGGGAACTTTTCGGGAGTGGGGATCAGTGGTTTGTGCTGGAAATCTAGGAAATCTGCACACTCTGAGTTGAATATCTTCTTGGTTTCAGGATCCCAGAAGAACCAACCACGTTCATCGTCTTGGTAATCCACCAGATAGCCAGTCCATCCTCGTTGATCGAGTTTGCGGTGGCGTTCCTTTGGGATGTGAACAGTCGCCCTGGCACCAAAAGGGTAAAAGGACATCGTGTTTGGTTGACGGTTGGACCATAGTTCCAGTGGCGTCGTTTTGCATCGGACATTGGACAGGCGGTTTGTGAGGAAGCAGGCGCATTTATATGCGTATGACCATAGGGAGGATGGGAGGTGTGAATGTGTGAGGGTGGTGCGAGCAATGTCGCCGAGGGTTCGGTTAAGGCGTTCAGCCTCGCCGTTTTGTTCTGGAGTGTACGGGGAAGTGAATATGATTTTGCAGCCAATAGAATCTAGGTAGTCGTGCAGCGATTTCGAAGTGTATTCTTTGGCATTGTCACAACGGATCAATCTGGGTGATGATTGAAAGTGGGAAGTGATGCGTTTGATGAGGGAAATTAGTATCCCAGGAACTTCGGATCGTGATTTCATTGGGAATACGAATGAATAGGTGGTTGCATGGTCTCTGATGGTGAGAAGGAAACGGTTCCCCTTCACGTCGGGGTCTAGTGGGCCGAGAACATCCGTTACCAAGAGATCGAGGCGGTTGTCTTTAGGAATGACTTCGGGCAGCGAATGGCGTCGGCGTTCACTTTTCGATGTTTTGCAAGATTCACAGATGAAAGGGGTCCAGCGTTTGATGTAGAAATTGGGAACAAATCGTTTAAGGAATTCTTTCACAACAGAGTCGGAGACGTGTCCAAGACAACAATGCCAGTCATACGAAGGGGAAGACATCTGAGGTGGGGCAGTTATGGAAGCAGATTTGATTGAGTAGGGTGTGCGGCGCCAGGATGTAGGAAAGATGATCCATGACCGATTGATGTATTTAGCGATGATAGAAATGAATGAGGATGTTAAAAGAATGTCGTTGTTCGGGAGGAATGAAGGTTTGAATCCGGAGTCGATCAGCTGTCCAAGACTAAGAAGTGTTCCCGTCATTTCCGGGCTGTACAGTACCCGCGGGATCATTAGGGAACCATCCCCATTGATTATCCTCAGGTGACCACTGTGCGTTGCCATCATGGAGCCATCAGAGGAAGCTAGATTCAGTTTGATAGGCGGACGGAGGCTTGATAAGTTAGAAAATAGATGGAAAGAGCCGCTCACGTGGTGGGTCGCCCCAGAATCAAAAACCGTGCCTGCGCCATCGGCACCCGTCGCATCCGCAGCCACGGCCGATCTAACTGCCGCATTAGAGGTCGAGCCAGTAGCAGGGTCGTTCGGAGGTGCCGCTTGACGGGCAAAACCGGAAGCGGGGCGACCAGGTGTGGAGGTGTTGGGAGGTGGCAGATTGGCATCTCTGCGGAGCGTCGGGCATGACGATCTCCAGTGTCCCGACCCGCCGCAGTAGGAACAGGGTTTCCCGGTGAAGATGTTAGGGTCGTTCGGACCTCGGTTGCCTTTCCTGATATTGTTGATTGCTGCCGCAATATCATCGATGGTTGGGTGACCGGGTCGTCCGACATTTGGCTGACGATTGGTGTTGAGTGTCGGAGCTGGTGATTGGGGACCCGGGTTGGTTTGTTGAAAAGGGTTTCGTCGGGGAGGGCGTATTGGATTTTGAGTCGAGTTACCCCACTGAGTTTGATTGGGCCATGTGCGGAAGACAGAGACGTGGGACGATGGTGACGAGTCGAAACGAAGAGATTCGCCGTACGCGGAAGTAATGATAGTTTGGATATCTCAAGCCGTGACGTCTGGCTTTTTGCCAAGTTGTAGAGAGATGTTCTGGAAGAGTTGGGACCGAGACATTGATGAGGGAGCAGGGACGACAGCCTCAAGAATGAGACTCTCAACCAGAGGCGAGAGGCCGGCACCAACTTTATGTAAGCCGGCGAAGGTTTCAAAGATCCTGTTGAATAGTCCGGGGATTTGTGATGGCTCGGTGGATGGACCAGAGACCCGTAACTCGAGCAGCTTGTCGATGAGTTCCATCTGACGAAATCGGACGGTGCCTTGGAAGTTAGTTTGAACGGCATTGTAGGCTTCAGTGCCTTTGGTGTATTGGTCAACGAGAGACGCGAGCTCATCGTGGATTGTGATTTGAATAAGGAATAACAAGCAGGTATTCTCCTGGTCCGATAATTTGGAATAGTTGTCGGATTTGTCGAAAAAATTTGGGTGGCCGAGGGTGAGGAGGACGATACGGGTGAGGCCGCGTTTCCACTTATCGAAATTGGACCCATCCGCGGTGAGTTGCTCAATGTCCTGTTTATAAATGCTAGGCTGTTGTAAGAATTTAGCACGAGGTGTTATTTCGGACGATGTCGATGTCGACATTGGGGAAGGTCGTTCAATCGGAGATGGTGGCCGTATGGGAGGTGTGATTTCCTGGTTTTGCCGAGTGAGAAATTGGGAATATATATGAGATATGGAAGATAGGAAAGGGGACGGGGGACGATTGTTGTTGATGGGCGGGTTGAGGTGTGTGTTACGTGGAAGGTCGGGGATAATGGGGTTTACGCCAGAGATGCTGAAGTTGTTCAGTTCCTCAATCAGCGAACTGATCTGTGCAGGTGGATGGTTGTCGATGCGGTTCTGAGGTGGTGGAGTCGGTGGAGGCGATGGTGGAAGGGCAGGAAGTTTTGCTAGTCGGCGATATTCAAGTTTTCGTCGTCGTTCAAGGATGGAAACCGGTTTTCGGTGTCGGGTTGGCGGAGGTAATGGACCAAAAAGGATATCCTTTGTCGACCGTCGGGTATGTACCATAAAAGCTCGATGTGTCGGCTAGTCGGTGGGTAGAGCAGTGTACTCTTAATCTGTTGTAGTTGGAAAAATGCTTGGTATTCATTGCTTCCCCCCGTTCCCCCTCTTGTCTTCTTCATACTCCAAATGTGGAGTTTGCACACCCATACAACAACTTTCACTAAGTGGTCATGCTTGGTCATTCTCTGACATTTCTTACCTTGAAGGCAATGACCCTTTGACAACAGCCACAAGAGATGTTATCATCAAGTATCGTGGCCAATCCCTTTCAAGAATATCTGAATTGGACTGGAAATATGATCCTCTCCATTATGTTCTATTACATCCAAATGGAGATCTTGGTTGTAGTCCTGAACTCAAGCAGGAAATGCCACTTGCAACTGCCATGAACTATTATGCTTACAGGTTGGCCTTCCGCAATGGAGACTATTCTCTTCTACACTGGGCTGGTAGAATTTTCCAGCAATATTGTGTAGATCAATATGTGAAGATAGAGACTGAAAGGTTGCTATATATTAGGCTGAACCAATCTGATTTCTGTGTGGACCAATTTTACGGTGTTGTGGATGCTTATGAAAATGGTGCAGAAATGGGTAATGAATCAGGTATGATTTCTCCACAAATATTTCTCACTGAATTGAAAATCCACACTCTCTTACATTTGTTTCTTTCTTTATCAGGTAGAAGAGTAGTTTTACCCACATCTTTCATTGGAGGCCCACATGATATGAAGGCAAGGTTCCAAGATGCAATGGCTTTAGTTCAGACATTGGGAAAACCAAACCTGTTCATAACAGTAACTTGCAACCCCAATTGGATTGTAATACAAAGAAACCTTCTTCCTGGACAGTCAGCACAGGACAGACCTGACATTGTGAAACGTGTATTCAACTCAAAGATGAAGAAAATTTGTGATCAAATCTACAAAGATGGGATTCTTGGCAAAATAAAAGGTCGCACGCATGTCATATAATTTCAGAAGAGGGGCTTACCTCATGCCCATATCTTAGTCATCCTAGAATCTCAGTATATACCCCGCACTACTGAAGAAATTGATCAAATTGTGACTGCAGAAATTCCAGATCAGCTCGCCAATCCAGCTCTTTACCAAGCTGTATCAAGACATATGATCCATGGACCCTGTGGACCTTACAACCCAAATGCACAATGCATGGTCAATGGTGTTTGCTCAAAGAAGTACCCAAAACAATTTTGTTCTGAATCTTCATTCAATGAAAACTCCTACCCACAGTATAGAAAACGTCAAGATGGAAATACAATACGTAGGGGTCAGAACAACTTCATAATTGACAATCGTTGGGTGGTGCCTTAAAATTCCTACCTCTCAGAAACATATCAGTGTGCCATATAAATGTTGAAATTTGTGCAGAAATATTGGCAGTCAAGTATCTTTACAAATATATATACAAGGGACATGATAAGGTAGTTCTGGATGTTGGGGAAAGTATTGATGAGATCAATAGATTCAGGGACTCACGCTGGGTTGCCGCTCCTGAAGCTTGCTGGAGGATATTCTCTTTTAAACTATCTTCCACCTACCCATCGGTCAACAGATTGGACATACATTTGCCCAATCAACATCAAGTAACATACCCTCAAGATGAATCATTGCAAAACATTATTGAAAGGGCTTCAGAAGGTTATACCATGCTCACCGGTTACTTTTCAAGAAACAGAATTGATCCACATGCCAGGTTATTTAAATACTCAGAATTCCCTAGGTATTACACATGGCATCCCAGGACAAAAGAATGGAAGCCAAGGCAACACGGTAACTCAATAGGGAGGATGTATTCTGTATTTCCATCAGACCCAGAAAGATGGTATTTACGTTTATTGTTGAATCATGTCTGTGGATCTACTTCCTTTGAAGATCTCAGAACTTTTCACGGCACTATTCATGAAAGTTTTCGTTCAGCTGCTTTAGCAACAGGTCTCTTGGAAAATGATCATTATTTGGAACAAACAATGGCAGAAGCTGATTCTTCAATGAGTTCATCTTACTTGAGAAGACTATTTGGTATACTATTGGCAACATGTCAACCTTCAAACCCTGTCCGCTTATGGAATTTTTCTTACAATTCCATGACAGAAGATTGGATCCATCAAGGCTGTCAAGATGATGCCCTCATGACAAACCGGATCATTGAAGTAATCAATCCAATTCTACTCCAGAATGGTCTGCAGCGGATTGATTTATCATTTCCTGATCTTCCAAGATATAATCCTTCAGCTGGAAGTAACCACCTAATAAGAAATTGGATGTTGGATGAAGAGCGGTCAAGCTTCAATGTGGATCAAAGACAAATTGATAATGTAAATCAACTTAACAAGCAGCAGAGGTTGGCCTTTGATCAAATTCTCCATGCCTGCAATTCAGAACATCCACAATGTTTTTTTATTGATGGGCCTGGTGGCTCTGGAAAAACTTTCCTATACAATTGCTTCCTTGAACATGTAAGATCAACTCAAAGGATTGCTATTGCATGTGCCGGTAGTGGTAAGAATCATTTTCATGACAATTTGAACATACATATTCCAACTAATGTTTGTTTCTATCTTACAGGGATTGCTGCCATGAACATGCCATATGGAAGGACTGCTCATCTCACCTTTGGAATTCCTCCCAGGCTATCACACCATTCAGTTTCTTCTATTGCCAAAAACTTACAAAAAGCAGATGTCCTCAAGAATTCAAAGTTGATAATATGGGATGAAGCCCCAATGACACACAGGCATGCACTTGAATTAGTTGATAGATTACTCCAAGACTTGATGGACTCAGATCTACCATTTGGTGGAAAGGTAATGGTCCTAGGGGGAGACCTCTGTCAGGTTTTGCCAGTTGTGAGGAAGGGATCACGTCCTCAAATTGTTAATGCTAGCATTGTCAACTCTCACTGCTGGAGACACTTTTCCCAGAACATAATTCGTCTGTCCATCAACATGCGTGCAGCTGGGGATCCTCACTTTCAGCAATTTTTACTATCTGTTGGGAACGGAGAAGGTATCACTGATTTTTCAAACAAGATACAGCTGCCTGCTTCAATGGTAATCCATGGTGGATCCCACGAGGAAAATTTGGATCGTCTCATTACACAAGTATTCCCAGATATTTCCAGGTCTTTCTCCCATCATGATTACTTTTTGGACCGGGCCATTCTTTGCTGCAAGAATATTTCAGTCAACCATATAAATTCTAGGATCTTGCAAGATATTCCATCAGAAGGCAGGACTTACACAAGCTATGATTCAGTGGAAGATGACCCCCAAAACCTATACTTGCAGGAATACATAAATAGTCTAACAATTTCAGGCTTTCCACCTCACATTCTGAACTTGAAAAGGGGTGTCCCAATCATAATGCTGAGGAACCTTGATTGAACAATGGGACTTTGTAATGGGACTAGATTGATTGTGGAAAACCTGGGCCCAAATGTTATTTATGCAAAGGTAATTTCAGGAAATAGAGTCAACAACTTGGTGGCCATACCACACATTCCCTTCATATCAGACCCTGATGAGTCTGGATTGCCTTTCAAGCTCATACGGAAACAATTCCCTGTAAATCTGGCTTTCTCACTAACTATAAACAAATCTCAAGGTCAGACAATTGGAAATGTTGGTATTGTACTTCATGATCCTGTATTTGTCATGGACAACTCTATGTTGCATTGTCACAAAGTAAGTCCAGCCGTACTACAAAGGTAGTAGTCCCTCAACCTGAATCTGGCCTTCCTTCATATGAAACATCAAATATTGTTTATAAAGAGGTTCTTTCAAATGTACAGAGGCGATAGTTATATTAATATTTTTAGTTTCTCATCCTTTTTGTTTTTTTTTGCTTCATAATTTCATTGCTTTTTGATTTCAACATGAAATGTTATCTTTGTTCTTATATTTCCACAAATAAAATATTGTGCACCTTTCTCATCAAGCCCCCTTTTCTAAACCTCCCTCCCCAATCCCCAAAATTGGGGGCCATGCCCTCGTATGTAAATAAATACTTATACTTTGTTTCGCATTTTTCTACTATTTAGTCTGACTATAATTTCTCTTCCCTCAAATCATCGAAATACTCTCTTATTCATTTCAGCACCGACTTCCCAGCTTCAGTGCTTACCATTTTAATACACAAGGTATTGAGGTCGTGAGTGAGGGACGATTGATTACCTTGCGATTCTGTTCGATTTAATTCTCTCCGCAAGTGTTCTCACAAACAGCTCAGAGTCTGTTGATGGACGGCCATTGACCATCTGAATTCAAATAAGATGTGGTCAAGCTGTTGTTAGCACATGATTTTCATTCCGTTTAAACATATTTTACAAGTCTGGTGACTCGATGGATTGACAGGACGTGGCGTTTCTCAGTTTTACATAAAACTAGAGATGTATTTAAATATCTTGTTCAAGTTAAGGTTCTGTTTTACGACTGGACGTCTTATCGGGCTTGGTATGGGGGACATGCCGATGGTGACAGCTGTGGCAGCGACTCGAAACATGATAAATAAATACACAACAACATACAGATTCACTCGACTTGGTCACGACTCAACCCCCAGGATCCCATCAACTGTATTTTGGATTACAAACAACCAAAACAACTTCAACTCACTGCATATCCAAACACCTTCCTTTAACCCCCGACTCAATTCACTCAATTGTCTCTTGCCCTTCAGTCTACATCTCACACTCCTTGTATATCCCCCAAAAGGAATTACTCAAACAGTTACCTTCCCTGCTTCTTCTGTTGGTACTTGGTTGCTTCAGATGGGAACTCGGTCAATTTGCTTGAGCAAGTTATCTTGAACGACCCGATCAAAGATGGACTCCTCCTCATCACCTCCACCCGGATCTCTACCGGCACCACCTCGGCTGATAACCGCACCAAACCCTGTCGAACAACATCCTTATGATTCCTATCCACCCCGCCGAAGCTCCGTCTCCACCTCACCCGAGCCTGAAGATCTAGCCGACCAATATCCTCCTCATTCACCCTACATGGCCCCCCTCCCATATAACCCTTTCGCATACGACCCTCCATCCGGAGATAACTTCCCCCGCCGCCCTTCCTACGAGCGAAATAGTAGGGCAACATGGAATACGACGAGCGATAGTGATTTCACGAGGATCGGCTGCGATTCTTGGATACACACTTCCGGTAGCATGGTCGCGTATGTACATATTCCACCTTTTGCTACCCGTAATCATCCTCATTTCTTCATCCATACTCACCTCTCCTCCCTCTATCCAAAGGCTCGATAAAATGGAACAAGTCGAAGTAGAAGGTGTCGGGCTCGTTCGTCCATTGAATACCAAGCAGGCTCGCACCGCAAATGACTCGTTCTATGTCAGGTCTGCCCCTCCTCCCAAGAAGAGTCGGCGGCGTAAGCTTGTCATCAGCTTGGCTACCATGGCATTAATCCTCTTGGTGATCATCATCGGAACCGTGCTCAGCATGCGGAAATCTCGACTGGCAGATCTCGGAAAACTTAATCCAGCCGATGGCACACTCGTTACCGCCTCGGGTGATGTCGTCAAGCTGTGGGGAAAAGACGGGGACAAAATTCAGGTTCGGCACACTTGCTTGAGAGTTGACCTTGCACTGATGGTTTCCGTGATCGTTACTGATTTCCTTTGGTTCTATTATTATGATTATTATTACTCCTACTAGACTGATAATGGTACGACGTTTGAATACAAAAACCCTCTAGGTGGTACATGGGTTGCAATTCCTTTCAATGACACCGCTAAAGCTCAAGGCGATTGTCCGCCGTTAAACGAACAGTGGGATTATTCTAATCGACGTATTCTTGGTGTCAATCTTGGAGGCTGGCTCGTCCTTGAACCTTTTATTGCCCCATACATGTTTGAACCATTCAGTAGCCATGATGCCAATGGTCAGGTCCCCACGGTTGTAGACGAATGGACACTCTCAGTCGCATTGGGAGACAAACTGGCCTCCACAATCGAGGAACATTACCGGACGTTTATCACCGAAGAGGACTTCATGCAGATTGCTGCCGCCGGACTGAATTGGATTCGGATTCCCGTGGGCTGGTGGATGATCGAAACATGGGATGGGGAACCATTTCTGGAAGGCGTCTCATTCAAATACTTCCTCAAGGCACTCAAATGGGCTCGCAAGTACGGCCTTAGGGTCAACCTCGATCTTCATGCAGTACCCGGCAGTCAGAACGGCTTCAATCATTCTGGAAAACTAGGCCCCATCAACTTCCTCGTCGGTTTAATGGGCGTTGCTAATGCCCAGAGGACTCTCAATTACATTCGCACCCTTACTCAGTTTATCTCACAGCCTCAATACGCCAACGTCGTCCCGATGTTCTCCGTACTGAATGAAGCACTCGTCCAAAAAATCGGTGTGCCACAGATGAGATCCTTGTTAGTCAAACTCTATCATCTTCGTTCCGTTAAGCCTTCCACCCTATATACTCATAGTATGCAAATCTTTATAGTTATCTTCAAGTATATCAAATGATGCGCGGCATCACTGGTTACGGTGCGGGAAAAGGGCCGATGATGATAATTCACGACGGATTTCAGGGGACTGGAGCTGGTCATACTGGCTGGGCTGGTTACTTGAAAGGCGCCGATCGAATCGGGCTTGATACCCACACATATTTTGCTTTCGATAAACAAAGTAACGACTCCCTGGGATATAATTCCTACAAGCCTTGCACGTACTGGGCCAAAGGTTTCAACCAAACCAATGCCGATTTCGGAGTCAATCTTGCTGGGGAGTACTCGCTTGCGGTTAATGACTGTGGGCTCTGGCTGAACAACATTGGCGTCGGTAGCCGTTACGACGGTACATACCCCACCGCCAATGCGCCTGACAATACCAATTTTCCAATGGTTGGGTCGTGTGATC
Organism: Puccinia hordei; assembly: GCA_007896445.1. Taxonomy (NCBI): domain Eukaryota; kingdom Fungi; phylum Basidiomycota; class Pucciniomycetes; order Pucciniales; family Pucciniaceae; genus Puccinia; species Puccinia hordei. The sequence continues at coordinate 801,036 of RDRW01000020.1, forward strand.
CATGGACAGACTATCGCTCATGGACGGCAGATATGAAGAAGAGCATTGCTGATCTGGCCGCAACTTCTCAGGATGCGATGCAAAACTCATTCTTTTGGACCTGGAAGATTTCTCGCTCGATCCGGACCCCGGACGTGAAGCCGAACCCGATGTGGGACTATCAGTTAGGCTTACAGCAAGGCTGGATTAGGCCAGATGCTAGAGCAAGTGTTGGGGCGTGTGGGTCCGTTGCCGCTCAACAGGGAGCAACGGTTCCGCTTCAGCCATGGGCAGGGAAATTTGAAGATTGGCAGGTCGGCGGGGGAGCTTCAGACGCTGCACGGACAATCGATCCCGCTCAACTGCAACTATACGGACAATGGCCACCGAGTCAGATCTTTGTCCAGCAGGGCCAAAACCCGGTCTATCCAGATGTAAACAATCTGCCACACTACGTGCCCACTGGTACCCCGGTCATCTTGAAGCCGGACCCATCTAATTCCCACGACTCGCCTGTCAGCAGCTCTGCCGACCCTGGCTCAGGTTGGGCTAATAACGCCGATCGTGCCGGCTGGTACATCCCCATCAAGGACTGTCAATACCCCAACCCTTGGGCTGGCGGTGGACTGCCCGCTCCATCAGGCCCTTTCTGTGGGGGTACAACCACATAGCCCGCCAAAACTCCTCCTAGCTTGCTTAAACGATGAACTCCCCTAACTAGGCGAAGAACATCACCCACTGTGCTCTAGCTAAACATCTTCTTTCCCTTCATCTTCTACTCTTGGTCTCTGGAAGGAACCATTCAAACCTATTCTTGTCCCACAGACTCTGCTTTCACAAAACATATGTGAAAACGGTCTTCCCACTCACTACTGCTCAACTCTACACAACCATCTTGAACAATTTTCCTTCGACAAAGTAAACCAAGGACATCTTGTTTTTTCTACTTGCCTCTTCGATGTCTCTATCAATCAACTTGAACATACGTCTTTTGCTTCATCTAAGTCCTCTCAATTGTTGTTTGATGTAAATCTTATTCTATTACTACAGCACATAGTGCTGCATACCACTGCTCATTCTAAACCAAGCCATCCTCAATCTTTTCTTCTCTGTTGGTATCTCATGTCTTTTCTGAAATGATGATGATTGCTAATTATTTAGGGTTTCCAAAGTTAACAACATAGAGCAATCATCACATTGGCATATGACATGAAAACATAGAACCTTCTTTGCAGGGACTGTTCAAGATCTGCTTATGTAATCTGTACATTCTCCTGCAAAGAAGGCTTTTCATGGCAGTACACCATGTTGTAATAAGTTTTAATGTTTTGACTATCAGAACCCTAATTGGAGTGATTTTAGTTTATATTTTCTCATCATCTCTTTGTGTTCTATCTTCTTGTGGTGGTCTGATCCTTGCTGGTTTCTGGTCTTACAACCTTGGTTGTTTTTGGTCTCTTGGACCCAACTTCAAAATACAAGTGGAACCTTTGTCACATGGTCCTGCAATGACCCAAACACATGTCTATGGTGAGTTACAGGTTTGAGATAATTTGTTTCATTTGGCTATGTGGTTGGGGAGAAGGTGATTCTTGTTTTGAAATAATTGGATTTCTCTTTGTTGTGTTTTTGAAACAATTGGACCAGTTATGCTGTTGATGGTATGGTTAACATTTTTCTAACATGATATAATTGTACAATGAATTAATTAGATCAGCTGATGTAAAACTTCTCTCCTGATGATATGGAACCTACAAACCTTTAAGCTAAAATTTCAAATATAGCAGCAATATTAGCTATCTTGAGGGTCAACTGCAGGACCTAGGTTCAATCATCCTGCCTCATACCAACAATGGGTAAGTGCAACAGTAACATACCAATATTGTCACAAGTTTTTGTGCTTGTTATTATTAAAATTAATGGAGATGTGATACAAAACCTCATACCAAGGAGAATTACCAAATGGGTATGATTTCTTCAAGTACTAGTAGTTCATCTGGAAGACACATGAGTAAATTAAGAAATAATGGTATGCTACATAGATAAAAGAAGTTATCCTACACCATGGGTGAGGCCAGATCTACATATCTGATTTTGTATGTACAGAACCAGATCTCAATGGTAGGATCTTCCTGGTGATGCACGTTTGCTGCTTGTCAAGTATACACCACGGGCACAGAAAAATATTTGAAAGCCGCTTCAAAGCCGGGTTGACTGTTGTTTTGCCCCTGAGCTGGTTTGGGTATACTGGTATGAGCTATCAATTTCCTTCTCATTTTTTTTCTTCTTTCTAACTTTTTTTCCTTCTTTAGTCTTGCTCTCACCAGGGATTTTTCCAGGTCACTTGCATGCAAGTGAAATCACCTACTTCCTCCCAGTGAGCACAATGCACTCATTGGGAGTGCTTGCTCCAAATTTATGATGTTGGGGGGGGCTTAATCCCACAGAGGGGCTTTAGTACAGTGTCACCATAACACACACACATACGGTTTGGTGAAACTTTACATGCTAAAGCCATTTGTGGGGAGTAAGCCCTCCCAAGAATTGAAAAATGCTCATTAGGAGGAAGCACAACTGCTAATCATACCCACTCATTGGGACCACTTTCTCCAAGGGAGAATTGTCTGGAGGGATGACTCCTAACAAGTGGCTTTAGTACAGCGCCACTGTCACCATAATGAATATGTGTACATTTTGGTGACACTGTACACACTGAAGCCAGTTATTGAGAGGAAGCCCTCCCAAGAAGTAACAACCACTCTTTTCTGCAATAGATGGTAAATGATAATATAGTATGCAAGCTACTGAGGTGACTAGAGCAAAGTAGATTCAAAATGACCTTTAATTTTTTGAATTTATTACCAATACAAGAACCATAATAATGTAAAAATATTTGTATATGAAAAATAATAAGAATAAAGAGAATAAAAATACAAATAAAAAGCAAATACCAATTGGTACAAAACATAATTTAGATCAGAAAATCAAAAGATAGATGGAAGAATGGAAGAACACTGACAATTATTCAACCTGGTTAAATTTATCATTGATAACTAAAACTGGACTGAGAAGATAGAGTTTAGAGAAATAACTAATCATGCAAAAAAAGGTATATACTTTCTACTAGAGAGTAGATTAATAAAAATATAAGGAGAGAGAAAAGTAGACACCGGGCTAATAAGGAGGTTAAAACATAAGATAAGTGGAGGCCCACAGACAGAATAAATGGCCACGTTGGGGTTATCCCAGTTGAACTTTAATTAATTCAAACAATTCAAACTTAGATGTTCTCAACTGATGAAAAATAAACTCAAGATAGAATCTGATCCAAGTTCATTCATCATGAAAAAAGCATGGTTATTAGATTTATATCAGTTATTCTAGATATATATCTCTTAGGTAGGTATATCTCTTAGGTAGGTATATCCACATCAGACTGGGTAGATACAATCCCTTTTTTTTGGATTTTGGCACACCAACTATATTCTTGGACAAGACCATCCAAGCAGTTGTAAAAAAGTGTTTTAGAGTTAAAGGATTGTCAAGATTAAAAACATACAAGTCAACAGTACATAATATAATTAGTCAACCATAATCTAGATTACCCACAGCATAAACATAACTGCTATGGCACATAATTGTATGTAGGTTCATCTGTGCCTTTCCAGCACCAGTTGTTTTTCTCTTTCCTCACCAAGTTGGGGAGAAATGCCGCAGTGTGCATGAAATCATAGTGACACATCTCTTTTTTTGGATTTTCACAATCTTACAGATTGTCCAAGCAGTTTTGGCAATATTCTGGCTGATAAGTTCTGACATCCAAATCCAGTACTTTTCAGGACTTGTTGGGAAATTCTAGATTCTGAGCAGTTAATTTCTGTATGAGAGTTGCTACTGAAATCAGCTGAAAGCACAAATGGCAATACCTGTGTGGGCTGCGGAAAGTGTTGCTGCACTATTGCTATGTTGCCTTGTAGAAAGTGACCCAGTGTTGAATGAAAAGTGCAGTTTTGCCAGTGCAGCACAGCAATTTACCTATTTCAACTCTTATTCCTACACTGCCAGCATGATTTACTAGGATAAAGTCATCCCAGGATGGACCCAACCAATTTAAAACAAGTTGATTTCAACTAATGTAATATAAAACTAAGAGGGGTCCCTTGGGTTTATGTTTTACCAGGTGAGATCAACAAAGTTTAAATTGGCCGAGTGCATCCTAGGTTAACTTGGATGACTTCAGCCTAGGCAATTACGATGGCAGTGAGCTATCCCCTTATAGGTATCTCAAGCACATCTGAATTTCAGGCCAGCCCAGAAGTATCAGTCCAAGTTTGTTGTAGGGAAAGCTTTGTTATTTATGCCTGAGGCCATCTTAGTGTTGCTCCTGTCTCGAGACCCCTGAAATTATTGCAATTATGTATCTCAACCTTTTATCATTATAAGGATCATCCAGTCGTAAATTATCGTTATGGGACATGTAGCTAAAACAATTTACATCTGACCCTGACGCACCTTGACAAGAACGCTGAATCAAAGCGGGCAGAACCCGGATTGATTTGGGAGGAAGGTGGAGGGATCGGGCCAAAGCTACCAGGATGTGGGAACAAGCTGGAAGAATATGGAGGGAGGGCGGATAGACGGGTGGTGCAATCAAATTTGGATCGAGATGGTCAGAGCCCTCGGATCGATTTGGGCCCACGAAGATGCCGACGCCTGCAAGCATGAGTAATTGTAGGGGTGGTTAATCAGGTCGTTCTGCTTGCAACAGCGGAAGAATTCTGGTCGGTCAGACCGGAAGAATGTCGAACTGAACGACTGAGGGAGAAGAGGAGAAGAGGGACGCACATGTGTAAGGTCCATAGTGGGCCGACCCAGATAGCTGATGGTTGGTCCCAGGTGATCTGAAAGTTTAAACCTGCCGAATTCAGATCAATTGGGAGATGGTTTGGCAAGTCAGGTGGTTTGCTACATACAGCACGCATGCTGATTTGTCGCTGACCTGTCTGCCAACCTCACGATATGGTGGATTTGCCAAAACCTACACAGAAACAATTCTTTGTTGTCAGCTGCAAGCTTCCCCATGAAGAATGTACCACCCTGCGCAACACGATTTTATCGCCGCTGCAGCTGGTCAACCCAGCCATCTAGGGTCAGCTCTACACTCTCTATCAGCTGGGATGTAGACCTCCAACTAACTAAATATCTATTGACATACAGATCACACCTCAATCTTCATCCCCAACGATATTCTGCATATGCGCATTAATCGGGTAGCACTCTTTCACTGAACACCATTCCTTCAACTTTACAATCATTGTCAGCTTTGGTAGCTTCGGAATACCCACTACCCTTACCCGACCTCTAACATTGCCCTTCTCGGCTTCCACATACCCGTCTCATTCCACCAGGCCCAGTCTTTCCTTTTCGCTGGCTATAAGATGATTTTCTACCTCTTGACATTTTGGGTTACTGTTCTTTATCTCAGTGCATTGAGTGTCTCGTCTGATTGTGCCCCCAGATCGCCTAAGAAGCATTACCATGGAAATGTTCATGGTCAAGGTGCCTATCGGCTGATCGCTGATAGCAACATTTGTGAAACTACGCCTGGAGTTCATACTTACTCGGGCTATATCAACATTTCCCAGAATCACTCAATGTTTTTCTGGTTTTTTGAAGCACGTAACAATCCCCAAAGCGCTCCCTTTACTCTCTGGTTAAACGTAGGTAATTCTTCATTCGCCTATATGCTAGATCTATGAAGCTAACTCATTTGCTTTCAGGGAGGCCCGGGGTGTAGCAGTCTAATAGGTGCTTTCCAAGAAAATGGCCCTTGCAAGGTCAATGCTGAAGGCAACGCAACGACCTTGAACCCTTACTCATGGAATAAATATGCTGTCAGTTCCTTGCTTATCTCAGTCAATTCATGCTTTGATCTTCCGGCTTGGACACGAGTTCGCAGCTGACTGACATTTGTCTCCTCTTGTCAATCGTTCATCCTAGCATGTTCTTTATCTGGACCAAGTGAGCAATCATCTTCGGATTGTTTTTATTTCTGGTTTCTATGTCACTGAGTGTTAAATATTGAATCCAACCTTTCACTTTCAGCCGATCCCTGCCGGGTTTTCATACGGCATTCACGACGTCTACAGTACCCCCCAAGCGGCGCACCGCGTTTGGAAATTCTTCCAAATTTTGTTCAGCATCCCCATTTTTGCTAAGTACGAATCACGCGAGCTATCTTTTTGGACTGAGAGCTATGGGGGCCAGTACGGTCAGTAAATCATTAGTTTGCCCAGTGCCAAGTCAAGTTGAGCCTTTCTCATGTCAATGTTAACATCCCGTGTATTATATCAGGCCCCAAGTTCACAGAAGTAAGCCACCATCTTAGCGGCCTGTTTCTCTGAGGTGCTGAAATCTAGAAAACTTTCAATTCTAGTACTTTGAACATCAGAACAGCATGATCAAATCGAAGGAGATTGAAGGACATGTCGTACATCCTGCCTCGTTGGGAATAGTGAGTCATAAAGCCCTTTGAGCCCGACGGTAATTTTTCTGTTAACTTGCGCACTTGTTTTCAGACTACTGGATGGTTCGACCCCTACTACCATGTAAGCATCCCCTTACCACTACTTACCTCATCGAAAAAAAGCATAGCGATTTTGCTAACGCCCGTTTTCATGTGGCACGTTCAACGAACTTAAAAATGTGACGCAAACAGTATCCCTCGTACTACGACTATGCCCAGGCCAAATATAATCACGTGGAGGATCTTTTGGACCCATATGTCTTGGACGAGATAAAAAGTGCCTTGGATTCTCCCAAAGGCTGTGTAGCCCAGATCAAGCAATGCGCCAACACTGGTAATAACACAATTTGTCGACAAGCTGACGACTTTTGTACGCGATACGTGACAAACCCTGCCATAGGCGACAGGAATCCCTACTTCTGTAAGATGTGCATTTGTATCTTTCCACATCATTTTCATTATCTGACACCACATTCCTCAGTTACGAATCCCAGGTCGGATCCCTTCCCATCTGAATCGGTGAGTTTATCTATTCTTTCTGGTAAACTTGTGCTGAGCATTAAACTTGCTACGAATTACAGTATCTCAAATATTTAGCCAGGCCGGAAGTAACGAGTGCAATTGGCGCGGAATCAAAATTCACCGAATGTCCAGATGGGTAAGTTATATTTTTCTTCGCAAATCACAATTGAATTGCTGCTCACGCGCTTGATCCAGTCCCAATGACGATTTCACAACCACGGGAGACGCCGCCAGGTCTTCGACCCCAGCGCTCGCTAAGCTTCTCGACAGAGGATTGCGCACTGTGATTTGGGCTGGTGTATGTTACTTGATCCTACGCCTCCCTCCACAAAGGTATTGATGATAAATCGTTGCGAATGTTGCACAGGACCACGACTTTATTTGCAATACGTAAGTTTGATTTGTTCTTTCAATCAGCCAATAGCCTGTCCCGTACCGTGCAAGTGCAGTCAAGAAACTCACGTTCCGCAATATACCAGACTGGGTGGCTATCGATCCATTAGCTCGATGAAATGGAAATATGCAGAAGAATTCCGCAAAGCACCTTGGTCTAATCTACGCTTCAAAGGCCAAATCGCGGGAATATACAAGACAGCCGGTAAAAATCCAATGCTTACCATAAATCGTGCTGCCCATGCTGATCGCATTTGCACATGCTTCGTCAGGTCCCTTGACATACATCACAGTTCACAACGCAGGTCACGAAATTCCCGCATACAAGTAAGGCATTGGCATTCATCATGGTCTGAAGTGTCCTTTTTTAACAGTGAATTATTATTTTTTACCTATTCTTTACAGACCAGAACTGGCCCTGGAGGTTTTCAGACAAACCATATCGCATGAGCATATTCACAGTACCTAGTAAACTATAACTGCCAATCCATCCGGACATGATAATCGGGTTAATGTGCAGGTATAATACGTCGAGATCAAGTTACACGAAAGACTTCTGCTTATCTTATGTATCCCAGTTTCCTCCTTGAATGTTACTGTGCCGGGCTCAATGTGCTATGTCTTAGTATTTGCTTGAAAGACATTTTTTGGTAAAGCTTTTGTTTGCTGGACTTTTTTGAAAATCTATTGTTTTGCTTGATCGGTCAACTCCTTTTCTTGAGATATTTCAACATCTATTTGACGGTCCGAAAGATCCATGATGGCAGCAGCAGTCTCAATAACAGAAGGATCAAATGCTCAATTACATAAGTATGGGGTATTTTGAGTAGGGCATTGTCAGCCTGTGTGATGCCAAGGAGTAATCCTTCTAGCTACACAAGGTACATGATGATCAAAGATAGATTATTGAAAGAAAATGAAGATGAGCCGTCAAATGAAATGTCTTTGAGTCAAAGGTATGATTTCCTAGATGGGAGGTTTAAGTGTGAGGCTATTGAAAAAGGATAACCGCCAAGCTGAAAGTCAAGGTGCATTCCAGCTAATCCAGGAAAGGTTTGTTGGATAGCTTTGAAGCTGAGTCAAATCACCAGAATGGGTAGTCCATAGTTTTGACTGCTGATTTGAGTAATTTTTGAAGATGAGATTTCAATTTTCACCTTTTTAGGTGTCACACAAATTTTAATTGAAATGTTTGAATCTGAAGTGCATTTAATTTTCAACGGATATGGTAGTGACTGTGCCAGTTTTTGGTGAGCCCATTAGTTGCAGTGTGATACCTTAAAATTGCTAAAAAAATATAAAAGGTTTATCCTACTGATTGGTAATTCATTAGCACATAAAGTAATCTGATCTACAAAACTTCATGCTAGATGCATTAAGATAATTGACAATTTTTGTTATAACTTTTCTTTCCACAACTGCGCAGAGGTTAGCAAGCTATATAGCTACCCTACCCAGATTCCATGCAGTTGTGACTTGGTATGGGGCTTCCGCAACTGCCAAACCAAGTTTCCCCATACTCAGTGACTTGCTAAATATTTTTGTAAGCAGGGTTTTAGGGGGGGACTTGGGGTATGGTGGGTGGGACTTGAGGATGTTGGTTAAATCTTACCTTACCAAGCTCTGTAGAGGCTAAATTTAGAGACCTCTACCAAGAATAATAAGAGAACCTCCAGAAAATTTGTTATATTTGGGTTGCAAAACCTAGCAGACTGGCTCAGTTGAATCCTCAACCAATCAAGGAAAACTGGTTCAAATACTCAAAATTCAAGAAACCACCAATAATTATCAATTGATCTCCAATAACTACTTCCAAAGTGAACCAACTGTGAAGTAATTAACTATCTTAACCACCACACAAATTCTTCCAGCTCTAAACTTTCCTGTTCCCATCACTACTCCTGATATGACAAAAAGTAGCAATGAGACATTTTTAGCTGTTATTAAACACAAGGGGGGACCCTCTTCCTTAAAATTTAGTTACAAGAGCACAATTCTTCCTCCTTTAATTTTTTTTGTGCATTTCAAACTGATATGAGAGATTTTGTTGTGGGTCACCTGATTAAGATATGGATGAGTAATTTATTTAGTTTGCTAGCTAGATGGGAGTGGGATGAATGCCCTCCCCTCCCTTTCTGAAGAGGGGAGAGGTAGCCTCCTTATATAGTAAAATATGAGGTATGTTTTGCTGGTGTAACATCTGATTGAGGTATTTATGCTGGTGGGGCTTCTTGCTCTACACTGCCTTTATGCATGGAGTACATAAATTGAGCTATTTAAGCTGGTGATGTTATCTAATGTTGCACTTCTTCATGTAAGGAGTTCATAAATTGAGCTATTTCTGCTGTTGAAGTTATTAGATTAGGCTGTGCCACAGAGCATGTGCTTTGACTTGTGACCAGATACTTCACTATAACTACTTCTACACATATACTATGTACTTATTATTCACTATAATTCTTGTTAACTAAATACACACCTGTAAATCCTGAATGGGTGAATATAGATTGAATAAACCCTAGATTACAAATATGCAATGATATTGCTGATATTATAGCTCCTTGCAGTTGATGAAAGAATATTAAGCTAAATGATACTTGAACCAAGATTTGGAATACCACAGCAGTATGCTCTCTTTCTATCTTATCCTCTTCCAATCAGCCAATCTCTTAATTTCTCCTGTTCCTGATGTTATCTTATCTTTTTCAGCTCTGGTTGTTAGTTTCCTAGTACTCAAACAAGATTCCTTTACTATGTGGGCATCTAAATTCTCATGAACCATTTTTCCCCACTGTCAGTTATGTGTATGAATCACTGGATCAATGTCTATAAAAAACCAGGTACTATCACTGTGCTGAAAGGTTATCAGAATAATAATAAATATTATTCTCTCTCTATAGTTTCCAAACTATGCACAGAGGATAACCTAAACTCCTTATAATTGTCTATTTGATATACAAATGAGTCAATCAGGAGAAGACTAACAGTTAACCTATAAAACCAGTAGGTTTGGAATAAAATAGAAGAAGAAGAAAGACTATCTTTCTGGCTACAGGACTAGAGGATTAACAATACTAAAGAGTGAGATATGAAAGTAAAGATCAAGATATAAATTGTTAGTTTTCTCACTAAGCAGCAATTAAGAATAAGAGTAAAGAGAAAGGTAAGATAGAGTAGAGTGAAAGAAAAGGAGTCAAAGAAGTGGCAAGCGGAGTCTTGAGCTGAAGCAAAGAGATTGGCTACTGAAGTCAATGAGGTGGTAGTCAGGGAAAAATGGAGATGTGAAATAGATGAGTTTTACAGCAATATTTCAACACTGCTTTAGGTTTGGCTAGAGATAGGCAGCTGGCAAGCACTTGAGCTGATTGGCTACTGTCAAGGTGGTAGTCTTGCAGCAACTGCTTTATAAGGGGTCTAGATGGGGAGGTTCTAATATAGCTTGATAACTAGTCCAGTAAATAAGGTGGGTTGGATAATAAAAGGAATAACACTACTCTAAAAGTAGGAGGAGAATATTCAGGGTACTTACTAATGTGGTACTGGGTGAATATGCTGAGGATCCAATCCTAGGCCAGGAAATGGCCTCCTTTTATATTCTAGAGGTCTTCAGGGGAAGGTTCTAGAATGTTGTTGTATATTCTGCTCTAATTTATTACAATTCAAATGCATTATGATGCAATGAGAATTGTATTGAATTGAGCACAGTATTTTCTATGTCACCATGACCTCATGAAATGTATGTATAACCAATCACATCATGGGCCAATTCATTCAATGGAACAATACTGGGAAATTACCACACACTTAGGTAATTTCTTTCTTATAAGCATAAATTCATTATTATCATATTTATGCAAATAAGCTTATTGTCTCTCAGCTTTTATGACAATAATTTCTAATCCATAACTTATACTTTTTGTTCCAAGTATCCTTATTCTATGATAAAGTACTAGAAGGAGTAGGAATTTAGTGGTGGTTTGAGTGAGCTACCCCACTTAATTATACATTCTGATTTGATTAATATAATAATTTTTTATGATATGTTATCATTCACATTAGTAATACAGTATTTCTATTGTATTTTAGAGTTTAGTCAGTTCTTAGGATCCTCTGGAGTATCTCTAGGGCTGACACCCACCTCCCCTCCATCCCATTCCTCCTGCCCTCTTTGTCTTTGAAAATATTTTTCTAAATCCTATTAATCCCACACAATGGTTGACCGCAGAGTAATTCAAAGTATCCTTGAAGCACAAGCTATTGAACTGGAAAACACTTTTTCAATTAAAACAGGGATGTCAGATACATTTACTGTGATAGTCCAAGACAAAGATAAAACAGAGCAGGAAAGATCATTACTACATGGATGTTCAAGACCAAGACCGCCCTGGACACCATTGTAATTTAGTGTGAGGATTTGAAGAAGGCTATCAAAAAATTTTCAAAGACTATCTCTCCCCACAACCAATCTATGGCAAATACTTGTTTCAACACTTTTTTTGAATGCACCAAGGCCTTTTCTTATGCATTGTTGTATGTGTTAGATTTAAAGGAGAATAATGCCTTGAATATGTACAGTGTATACAAAGGATATTCTGGGGGAATGTGCGGTTGAAGGTGTGTGAAGTGTGACTGTCTGTGTCTGCCACAGGTGCTAGAGTGTTTCTGAATCTGGCAACTGGTTGGTGATTTTCAGCTCCAGAGTTATAATAGCACCCCTTTTGGCACCATTGGTGGGGGCTATTTTTTGAGTTGGGGTGCTAAGAGTTGGATTGCAATGCATGATAGCAACTCTGCTGCAGATGCTCCAAGGAATCTCTAATTAAAAACTGTCTTGATAAAGTGGCTCAATAAGCTAACTTTATTGAGACAAGCCCCACTTGTGCTCTCTATAGTGCTAAATAACTCTTGAATCACTAGGATTCTCCATAGTAAAGCTATGGACCTCTATGGAGCTTGAAAAGGTAACTTGTAAAAAGAATTCACAAGTTATTCAATTGACAATAGTGAATCCTCCCCCTAACCAACATCCCCAAATTCAACTTCTCCCCAAATACCTCCCCCCACCCCAAGATTGTATTTTATTTTTTATTTTCATTGTGGTAGTTGTTGTAGTGTTCCTCTGCAACAAGTTATTGACTTGAGTTTTGGAGGACCACAAGTGTGGATTGGCTTGGTAACTCAGCAAAAGAGCCAAGTTATGGAGCCACAAGTGTGGAAACACTCAATAAGATAAGTGTTGAGCTTGCTAAGAGCTCCACAGTTGTTGAATATTTATTGAAACAACTGTGGAGCTCTAAAGAGGCCACAAGTGTGGTGCATGGGGGCCCCTTCTCTGTGAAGTTGGCTTAGAGCATCCACCATTGTCTTGCTAACTTTTCCGCAACTGTGGAGAGGTTAGCAAGCGCAATGGTTACCCTACCAAGAAACCACACCCTTTTGACTTGGTAGGGGGGCTCTGCAGCTGGCTAACTGAGCGTCCCCACCCTTGGGGACTCTCCATGTCTCTCGGTAAGCGGGGCTGTAGGGGGGGTGATCCAGGATTTGATTGTGGGAACAGAGGAGCTTGGGTGGATCTTACCTTACCAAGCTTGTTAGAGGTCTCTAAATTTAGAGACCTCTAACAAAAATATTAACAATTCCTCAGTTAAAGAGGCCTAAAGAGGCCACAAGGGTGGTACACAGGGGCTTCGTCTCTATAAAGTTGGCTTACCAAGCCAATTTACAGAGACAGTGGTGGATGCTCTTACCAAGCCACCTTACAGAGACAACTGCGGACGCTCTAAGATTCACATATCACTTCATCAAATATATATTGTTGTGTAACTTGGATATCACAGGTCGTTACAGACGTGACTGTTGAGATCCTGGATACATTGATGAGTATGATGTACATAACAAGTTTAGATCAATTTGGTTGGAAATTCTTGATAGTGTTAACCAACTCTTGTATATTCAGGAGAATGGGACCGCTATGGTTGACCACAGGCAGCAGACCAACATCATAAGTTCTTGGTCGCAGTCAAGAACCTGATTCACAGAGGAATGACTTACACAGACTCCTGCAAGGTCCGACGTGCTACCGGTGATTCAATTAGTGTCATGAACATTTTGATGGAAAATGGTTTGTTTGAATATCTCTAAGGATATAGCCGGTCTAAAAAATACAAAGCGCAATCACAAATAAGCTCAGGTGAGTGTGAAGCACCGAGAGAGTCGGGCACTGACTGGAAAGCTGGAACTTCATGGCCTGCATTGTAGACCTTGATGTACGTCAAAGGTCCTAAAGGTGGGCAATGTTTTTGAGCTTTTATGATATCCACTTGAGGCGAAAAAGAAAAATATTTAGCCAAGAGACTACCTGTAGTTTTGTAGATCGCCGCTATTTTTCCGCGTATAGTAAGGTTTTTCCAAGGAGCCTTGGCAAACTGTCGAGAGTATTTCCATTTCGTAGCTAAGAGAGAACGATAGACTCCCAAACTACGCGCAGAAAAATTGCATTTATTCAGTAAAACACCGTCGAGAACAAGGTGAGGTAAGCCCACGCTCCCAAAAGCTATACGAACGAGTTGCAAATAAAGTCTTTATCCTACAAAGTGGAGAAGGGATCTATTAGCCACTGTACCACGCGCCATACATATTGGAACTACACTTACTCCGGCCCAAATGACGGTACGAAGCCCTGAATCTAGTAATCCGCCCAGAGAAGCTATCGTAGGTCTGACAGAATCTGCAGTCGTCCAGAAGTCGTCACCGATACTGGGGAATGAAGAAACAACGTACCTCCGATCTCAGGTTATAGTATGAATGCTTGAATTAAACAGGGAGGGCACACTTGTCTTGACAAGCCGAAAACTTGGATTCGGCGCCAATTGCATGCCTAACGTCGCTTCGATCCAAATATTTTAGAAACTGTGAAATAAACACAACCCACGAATTGAGCACATCCTTTTGGATCCGACAGCAGGGCATGTAGTGGCGTTTCATCGAGACTTACCGATAGGGGAGGGAAGGTGTCGTTTTTACCATGAGGAACTAGCATATGAATGTTTTAGGTTAGTCTTTCTTTACTGCCGATGCAAACCGAATCAGAACTCACAGTAATAAGTATTTCTGTTCCCAAGTAATGGTGCCGTTACGTACTGTGCGCAGAAATTGTCCGCTTCTTGACATACGTCGTTGCTGCCGTTCTCCGCGCAATTTTTTAACTGGGCCAGACAGCCATTCTTATGATCCAGGGCAGTTTTGACAACGGCTAGGGTGACTGGTTTTGCCATATCAACTACGTTGTTGTATTTTTTTTGCGCATAGTCGTAATATGATTGGTACTACATCGGAGGATTTGTGAAGGAAATCTTCAAAATACGATTGCAGTTAGCTGAGGAGGGCAAATGCTAATAAAATTACCTGAACATAGGGATCAAACCAGCCGTTGTTCTAGGAAAAAAATGGTGCTTCCTGGTCAGCAGTTGCAATACATGTGCAGTTATTCATTTGGTTGAAAAGACTCTTACAATGCCAAGAGATACTACTTGGATAGGATATGCCTGCAGTTTCTTGGCATTGATTAACGCATTTTGCGCCCGAAAATACTAGTTCCGTAACAGCAGATGATGTTTTTTTTGGTTAGCCGTTTCCTCCAGAAGAAGGTTATGAAAATACTGACCTCGGTGAACTTGGGACCTTAAGGTTTTTTTTCAAAAAAAGGCAATCAATTTGAATAGTTTAGGTTTCCAGAATAAAAGCTGTGCTCAAGAGCGAACCGTAATGTCCCCCGTAGCTTTCTGACCAAAAAGTCATCTCACGAGTCGCGTATTGGGAAAACGTGGGAATAGAAAAGAAAGTTTGGAAAAACTGCCAGACTCGAGCCGCTGCTTGATTTGAACTAAACACGTCCCGGCTACCATACGAAAACCCAGTGCTGATTGGCTGTAGGAAAGGTGGATATAAATGAAATTTAACAAACATACTTGACCTTGCGGGCCGGGCGCACCCTATGACCACAATAGGGGTTAAAAAGTTGCTCACCTGGTCGATATAGAGCATATTCTAATCGCAGCATTGACATAGGATAAGAGATTATAGGGTTATGAATCAATACGAGCAAAGGTAGTGTTATCAGCAAAGGATAGGAGGAAAACAACAGGTACTGAGGCTCACAGCGTATGTGTTCCACGAATAAGGATTTAAGCTTGACGCCGTGGAATCAGAATTGATACGACAAGGACCGTTTTCTTGCAAAGCCCCAAATAAGCTACTGCAACCAGGACCTCCCTGCGGAAGTCGTGATGAGAATCAATCAGCTGGTATGAATCAGAAAAATTTCCAAAAAGTTATCAAGCATCTACATTCAACCATAAGCCCAATGGTGCGGTGTTTGCATTGCGTCGTGCTTCAAAAAACCAGAAGAACATTGACTGATTGTTTCCAGTGTCGATATACCCAGAATAACTCTTCACTCCAGGTGTCGTTTCGCAAACTCTACTATCAACCATAAATCGATAAGACCCTTTTACTTGTTTTTGTCCATGGGAGATCTGCTTGGGAAAGATTTTAAACGCCTCGCTGTAACAGATGGCTAGCCAAAAAATCAACGATCGAAGGAACATTATGGGCTTCCAGAGTTAACAGGCGAGTTTTTCGGTATCTGGAAGGAATAGGTGCTTTGAAGTAGGGTCGGGTGGTAGGCGACCGCGTATGTGAGTTTCTGCTTGAGCTTTATATATATCGATATGTAGGGCAAGACGGAACAAAGGCTTAATCATGCGGTAGAAAGAAGGTATGTTGCAAACCAAGGAGTATTATCTATTATCTTTGGCCGGATCCAAATTGATGAGACTATTACATTGGGACTGGTTAGGCGTTCATGGCAGGGTTAAGGATGCACGGCAATATTTCCTGTGTTCAGTGGGATGGCCACTGCTGACCACCAAGACGCGCGATAGATGGTCCACATGCCTCAAGACTAACGGAGGGGTTGCCTTACTCACAGGACATGTCAGAAAAGTGACTGTCAAAGGAGGGGCCTTAAACTAGGGTCCATTTGCTAAACAAAGAGTGGCTCAAAGGTTAGCAGAGTAGTAAGCAGCGTGCATAAGGATTGATGGCAAGCAAAAATTTTGGATGCTTGCAGAATATAGCAGCTGCTCTGGATTCGTGCATGCAAGGAAAACCCAGTTAGACGATGAACTCGCCGAGAATTTTGACCAGCCATGACGTATATTTTGACCCAGCAGCGACCAGCTGTCGTCCTTTGTAACGCTCGTGGCCAACTCTCATGTTCCATTGTTGAACATCATGCAGGATAAAAGGGCTTTCGAATCATGATAACCTGAGTCAATCTGTGGTATACTCCAAGTACGCCTACAAGTGCCATTCCTTGACACATAGCGCAAGGAGCTCCCGGCCGAAATTTCCCCCAATCACATTCCGATAGTCAGCAACTTTGTAGACGCCGATCGAACCTCAAACGCTCGATATGCTTGCTTAAAAGATAAACTCAAGCAAAAATTGTGCATGAGCAAGCCCTTCAACAAAATGTAAACTGTAAAGGTGTTGCTGGAAACTTCAACACTTCTCAACACTTCCCTGTGTACTTGTATGAAGAAATAGTGCGTGTTTATGTGTTTAAAGAGGAGTGTTCAACGTAGACACTCCTGCTCATTTGGCTTGCTTATGCAAGCCAGCTGCAGCCTATTTTTTAGGCCTCAAGGGACATGAGCAGACCTCTTAGTTTAAGGAGGGTTTAACAACCCATTTCAAAATAAGTAATAAGTGAGCCCTCATTGTTTTGCTGAGGAAGCTTGGACCCATTGAAAAAAAGGCAGATCCCATATTCTTGATACTTTCAGGGAGTTTGATCTTGACAGGCATCAGGTAAGACCCAAGGCCAAGAATAAAAGCCACCATCCTCCAGTAGATGGTCTGGGACAAAACTACCATCTACCTCCTTTCCTAAGTCTTTGCTGCAGGACTCTTGACTTATTAGGATTGCTTGCATGAGAGTTTCATATTTTAGCCCTCATTTTAATACATCCACTGCAACTAATATAATTGTCAGTCCCCATAAGAAACAAAGGTGCCAGCTACAGAGTACATATCACAGGAACTGACATGTACCAAGTAGCTACAAGTATTAGTATGATATCTGATCAAAAAATTGATGATTAATAAACTGCATTATTATAGTATATGCTTTACATTCCTTATTTCAAACATTAATTCATTGTATATGTATTAATCAAATCTACTTAGTTTACTACTGTTGAATTATCAAGTTCTAGCTTCGTCTGCCCGTGCGTGCACAGCATTACAAACTACTGTGGATCAATGAATAAAACGGCTTGCACTTACAAATCTTTGTTGAAGCTCATCTTGAAAACAACTTCCAAGATCCGATCGACTTTGACCGACTTCAAAAAGACTTCAATAACTCAAGAACGATAATTATTGACTTGAGACTATCTTATTGGGAATCAGACTTGTAAAGTAATAACATCAAGAATCTCAATTCATGACCTGTGCTATCAACCTAACACGACATTCCTTCTTCCCCTTCTTAGACTGAGCATCCCTATCTTTCCCCTTCCTTAATCCCTGCAAACTACCTTTGAGCTCTTTGTGTATTGTGTGCTTTTCTTCTTTGTAATCTTTTATTCTTTTCTTCCTCTTCTGTTTGTTGTCAAATGAACTAACACTCATTGATCCTCTTCAGTTTCACATAGTCTCTTTCTTAACTTCTTCTTCGACAAATAGCCTCTTTATATCATTATTACTGCTATCTGGGGTATGCTTCTTATTCATTCTCTTTTCTTTATCTTCTTTTATTTCTTATCACCTGTTTCTAATTTTTCCTTTACTCAGTTCTGGTTTTAGATAGTTTGAAATAAATCGAATTCCTTTACGATTAACAGTCGAATAAACGACAAACGATTCGAACACGAAACCAATCCTCAAATCTAAACCAGAATCCTTGTCTTAACACAATGGACGCAGTTAATCCTACCATTCTAAAAATGACCATCGAGGCTATTCCAATACTAAACGAAGAAATTTTTTTGAGCTGGCGCACTCGTATCACGGCTCTCTTCAAGTTAGGCGGTATCAAAGACCAAATGACTAAAGGATCACCTGCTCTAGACGAAGACGATAATACTATTCTATGTGCTATTATTATAGCCAAGATATCCCCAATCACTCACAACAACGTGGTTAACAGCACCAACGAGGTGGATGCTCAGCTCCTTTGGAAAGACATCCTCAAACGTTTTGTCTCGTCAGAACCGGCTAATCGAGCTCATGTGTATAACGTTTTTGCAAATATCGTATACGATCCCAGCAATATCGAAAGGTTTATTACTGAAGGGAGGAGTTCCCTTGTCAAGCTTGAAGACGTTGGAATTGTTCTCCCCGAGGACATCATTACCTACGATCTCTTAAGACGTCTTCCCAGTAACATGGACAACATTAAGCAGAGCATCACCCACTCAAAGAATGGAGAAGACATTAAACCTTCCGTTCTTTTGGATCATCTTGAAATTCACGTTAATGAACTCAAAGTCTTGAATGCCAACAAAATCGAGTCGATTGCTACTACTATGTTCACTAAGGAAGATCCTCGCTGCGTTGCTGGTCACCATAATCCCTTCTCGAAGTCACACACCAAGGACCGATGTTGGATGGTTTTTCCAGAAAAACGATTAGCTTTTCTTAAGAAGAAGGAAGAAAATCAAGTCAGCTCATTCTCCACGTTCTCCTTCAATCACCCTTCAGTTTTCATACTTGATTCCGGCTCAACATCTCATATGGTCTCTGATCGAAACATTTTCACCTTTCTAGATGAAAACGAAAGCGGAATGATCAACACTAGTTGTGGAATGAGCACGCTAAAAATTGAAGGAAAGGGTACAATTAAAATGTTATTCAAAAATAATCCTATCACTTTGAATAATGTGTTATTTGTCCCTAATATCACTGTCAATGTACTGTCTCTTCGTCATTTTCTACTCGAGCAATGCACTATCAACTTCCTTGTTAACGAATTCGTAATCACAAAAAACAATGAGACGTATCTCAAAGGTCGATATTATCACAATCTTCCTGTCCTTGAATTGATTCCGTTTTATCAAGAATCTTATCTGAGTTCAGCTGAATTGCTCCATAAGTCGTTGGGCCATGTAAGCTACAGTAGGATTCGTCAAAAGCTTGGAATTCCTGTGAAAACTCCTCAAGTTTGCAAGACTTGTGCTCTAGTGAAGGTTACGAAGGCTTCATTTAAGCATCGATCATCTTCAGCTTCAAAACCATTTGAAGAACTCCATCTAGACTTGATAGGACCTATTTCTCCTTCGTCTCATCGACAACACAAGTACATTCTTACTATTGTCGATGCGAATACTCGATATGTGGCTGCAATTCCTTTGGTGTCCAAATCAGACACTGTTAATGTGTTAACCTTCGCTATCAATGTAGAGGCTAAGAGACTTGGATACCATCCTTCTATATTACACTCTGATCGAGGGACAGAGTTCGTTAATTCAGACCTTGATCAATACTGTAAAAGTCATGTGATTAAACAACGATTTTCCGATGCGTATACTCCTCAACAGAATGGACTCGCTGAGAGGTTCAATCGGACCGTTCTCGAGTCCTTAAGGACTGTTCTTCTGGATTCTGGGTTTGCTCCTACTTTGTGGAACGAACTGCTTGAAGGTTGTACTCTGACATTGAATCAAGTCCCTGTACATCGAAGTCGAAAGTCTCCATATGAGCTTTTCAAGTTAAAATCCATACCTTTGGATTACTTCAAACCTGTCGGTAACTCCGTTGTTGTTTTGTCAAACAAGAAGAAGACCAAGTTGGAACCGAGAGGTGATTGCGGCAAGCTTCTTGGCTTTAACGTTGATCTGAAATCATACAGAATACAACTAGCCGACGGAAAGATCATTGACACAAAAAGTGTGGTTTTTCTCGAATTTGAAGAAAACACGACTCCATCGCTCAACTTTGATGATCTTGTGAATCTTGAGAGAAGGGAGCTGTCTCAACCCGTTTCTGAAGTACCTCCTTCTCATCATGTCGAAGGTGATCCCTTGCTTGAGGTGGAACAAGACATGGCTGAAAATTCAGAAGGAAACAATGAATTGGGGGAGGACAATGTTCCTAGCGATATTGAAAATTCTGCTGAATCATTGATCGATCAATCTGTTAATCCTGTTGGAAGAATCCTTCGCGACAGAACTCTTCAGGTGAAACCGATCAAATACTCTCATCTGAATCATCATTCATTCTTCTCTGAAGATCCTCGAACTTTTAAAATGGCAGTTTCTGGTGCTGAGGCCAACGGATGGAAAAAGGCTATACATGATGAATTGTTCAATATTGAAGACCATGAAGTCTGGCAAGATCATCATGAATTACCTACCAAGTCTCTAAACACTACTTGGATTTTCAAAACCAAGCCTGCCACCAACTCTTCTCCTAAAAAAAAGAAGGCACGTCTTTGTGTACAAGGTTTTCTTCAAACCTACGGAGAGGATTTTTTTGAAACCTTCGCTCCGACCGGCAAGTTTCCTTCGTTGTTAACTCTTTTGGTTCTTGCTTTAGACCTTCACTTGCCCATCAAGCAATTTGATGTGAAGAGCGCGTTTCTGTTTGCTCCACTGGATGAAGAAATTTACATTCGAACTCCTGAAGGCTCAGATCGAAAAACTCCTTTCTTGAAGTTGCTGAAGTCCCTCTATGGTCTTAAGCAGGCTCCTAAAAATTGGTACGACACTTTGACCGCTTGGTTTCAAGAGATCAACTATCTACCATCAATTTCAGATGCCTGTCTCTTCATTCATGAAGATAAAAATTCCTTTATTTTTTTTCATGTCGATGATCTCATTGTAGTGGGTCAGACTGAAACATTTGAAGATTTATTTTTAAAACGATTTCCTAACTCTACGGCTCACTGTCCCGACACTCTACTTGGAATGAATCTCAATATCACCTCCGACTTCATTGAGCTGGCTCAACCAGGTCTCATAAACAAGGGGCTAGAACTGTTAAATTTGGAGGATTGTCGCTCTGTCAAGACTCCTTTAACACCTGCGATTCAACTACATTCAGCCACAGATGAAGATCATAATGCTTTTGTTAAATTGGGAATTAACTATCGGTCTTATACTGGGATGTTGAATTATTTGGCGTGTCGAACCAGACCTGATTTAGCTTCAGCAGTTTCAATTCTGTCAAAATTCAACCAAAAACCTGGTCTCAGTCATTGGAAGGAACTTCTTCACTGCTGGAAGTATCTCAAAGGAACAGCTAGCTTAGGACTGTTGCTTCATCCAAAACCCGATAAAGTGCTTGATCGAATCAATTTTTTCACTGACGCAACTTGGGCTGAAGATCAAGAATCTAGAATATCAAGGAGCGGAACACTAGCCTTCTGGAAGTGCTGCCCGATCTTGTGGAATAGTAAAAAGCAAAAAAATATTACTATGTCTTCGACCGAATCGGAAATGAATGCTCTGTCGGATGGGGAGCAAGAAAACCAATGGCTGTCCTTTCTGATTGAAGAACTGTGGCAAATCAAACTGCCTCCAACTCTATTTCATATCAATAACAAAGGCCTTCTAGAGAAACTGAAGAACTTTGGGTCTAACTCAAAGACAAAACACCTTGACATTAAGGTGAAGGGTCTAAGAGACAAGTATTCCTCAAGCGAAATCAATGTTGAACTAATCCCTTCCTCTGAAATGGTAGCGGATGCTTTGACTAAAGCGGCACCACATTCCTCTATAAGCAAGCTTCAACAAAAGTGTCTCACAGTTCCTTTGCCAACAAACAAGGAGGGCTGTTGAATTATCAAGTTCTAGCTTCGTCTGCCCGTGCGTGCACAGCATTACAAACTACTGCGGATCAATGAATAAAACGGCTTGCACTTACAAATCTTTGTTGAAGCTCATCTTGAAAACAACTTCCAAGATCCGATCGACTTTGACCGACTTCAAAAAGACTTCAATAACTCAAGAACGATAATTATTGACTTGAGACTATCTTATTGGGAATCAGACTTGTAAAGTAATAACATCAAGAATCTCAATTCATGACCTGTGCTATCAACCCAACACGACATTCCTTCTTCCCCTTCTTAGACTGAGCATCCCTATCTTTCCCCTTCCTTAATCCCTGCAAACTACCTTTGAGCTCTTTGTGTATTGTGTGCTTTTCTTCTTTGTAATCTTTTATTCTTTTCTTCCTCTTCTGTTTGTTGTCAAATGAACTAACACTCATTGATCCTCTTCAGTTTCACATAGTCTCTTTCTTAACTTCTTCTTCGACAAATAGCCTCTTTATATCATTATTACTGCTATCTGGGGTATGCTTCTTATTCATTCTCTTTTCTTTATCTTCTTTTATTTCTTATCACCTGTTTCTAATTTTTCCTTTACTCAGTTCTGGTTTTAGATAGTTTGAAATAAATCGAATTCCTTTAACTACAAGTATACATGCTCACCACTATGAACTCCTGCCATACAAGCCCTGTAGCTTGTAAGCTATTTCCCCTACATCACTTGTGAATTAACCAAAGTCTCAGATATTACTGATTCCATCTGATTAAATTCCCTACCAATGGGATATTTCTGAAATACCTACTGTAATATTATAATAACAATTACATATCTTACACTTCTAATGGAAACATGGATGATAATAAAGAATGCTAGTATTAAATACTGAATAGAGTTTTTGTCAGAATTCCAGTCTTTTTGTCCCCTCACAATTCTCATAAAAACTATTCATCAAAATAATCATCATTATTCTGATTCCAATCACTCTGCAATCAAGCAGTTTTATTATCTTATCACTCAATTCATCATTGTTTTAAATCACTCTACCAATCAAGTAGTTTTAACTTCATCACTCTGTCATTTGGCAGTTTTATTTATCCCTAGTATTTAGCTAGATTCACATCACTGTCACTGTGCATGGTTGTAGACTTTACAGCATATGCTTTTATTTGTTACAAGAAAACCACATGTCTGCAATTCCTGTTGTTTTGTATTTAGCCAGATTATTTATCAGCTGAAATTAATCATCAAGTTTGAGCATAAAATTCTTTTACATCCTTCTCCCAGCTCCTTGGTCCAATCAGACCCTCCACGAAGATTGCCCCCTTTCTCGAGCCTGATTTTCTGAAGGTGAAATCTTGACAGTTGTTATAATATTACTGAAGAACCAGAACCAGTTGGGAGTCAGATGAGAAGCTGAAACAGTAGAACAAGATAATATGAAAATAGAAACCAACCATGCCACTACTGGGAAAAAAAAGAGGTAGCTAAGTGTTTAGAGGACTTGGGAGTGAGAAACAAATGAGAATTTTTATGTGAGATAAAGGCTGAGAAAGAGAAAAAAATGAAGGGAGAATAAAAGGAAGAGAGAATATGAGGAAGGAATTGGTTATTTTCTCATCAAACAAGAGACAAAGGAAGAAGGAGAGGGAGAGTGAAGAAGGATTAAGAGGTTAACAACCAGCAGAGGTGTTGTTCAATTGGAGAAATCAATATTGATATTTAGTCTTGATTGAGTGGTTGGAGTAAGAATAGTAAGTAGTGTTGTAAGAGGTGTAGGGAGAAGCATATTAATTTTGTAGGAAGCATAGCATTGAAAATTTTGTCAAGCCTAGAGATTGAGATAACTATTCTGGTCAGTCAATAAGCTGAAGAAGTTCTACTAGCAATTCAACTCAAGGTCTCAGCTGCATGAGAATCTTGTGTTTGTGGGCCAAACAATTGAGAAACTCAACAATAATCAAATATTAGATGATCATGTCTTAAGCTATTTAAATTTATATTATAATATCTTTCAAATAAATAAATAAATAATAATAAAAATAGAAAAAAAACACCTGCACTCCTAAGCAAGTGCAAGTTAAGGAAGGAAATAGCCTTGGAAATTTCTCAGAAGAGTAACTACAAGCACATAAATCAAAATAATGATTTCAAGTCAATGAATTATGCCATGGGAATAAGTGGTCATGAAATCTTTATGTATTTATTTAACTGAAGAGGGGGAAAGAGGCCTCCTTATATATTGGTGAGGGATTTTTTCTCCAAAGGAACTCCTTGTGCAGAGTTGATGCTGCAGGGGATCAAAGCTACAAATAAATTAAATTCATTTACTGCAATTAATTTACAAACAAGGAGGGATTTATACTGAAGGAAAACCTTGTGTACAGCTTATCTACTTGTATACATTGCCCTACATGCACAAAAAATGTGGGATTTATGCTGCAGGAACACTCCTTGTATACCTTATCTGCCTGAATATCCTACACTTTATGATATCATGTGTTTCTATGGGGACCCAAAGAAGGTGAAACATCATCCATATGCCCTCCTGACCTTCTGTTACCTGTCAGAATTATAAGAAGGCTAAAGTTAACCTGGCTGTGGGAATTTTTTAGTAACCATTCTGCAATACAGAACCCAGAAAGAATAGACACTAGAGCTAATTAATATGAAATTCACATGCTTACAAATCTAGGCAGAAAAATTAACCATTGACCTCTTGCTCCAGAACATGTTTCATTGATGAAACCAGAACTCTTTTCCAGGATTAAAAACAACCCCAAGTAAGTTGTTTTTTCTTCTCCAAAACAGAGTAACAAGAAAGACCCAACAGACAGACAGAAAAAAATTGATAAATGTTCTTAAATCATTAAGAAACATATATAAAAAATAAGTCATCTAGGAAGAAAAACTCCTACTGAAGACAATGGTTTTTAAGCTATAGCTATACCATAAGGACACAAGACCAATAAAGAAAACTTTTATTAAGGAATCTCTACTATAATTCTTGATCTTCTTCCTCCTTTGAATCAGCCCACCAAAGCTTCTGGATCACTCAATCTTATAGCAACTCTAATTTCTCTATAAATATCCTCCTAGTTATCTTCTTCTTTCTTTATCTATAATTCTATTGAGAATTTTAATTCTTTCAGGTAAAATCCAATCTCATTTATTTTGTCATCTCTCAAATTCAATTTGATTTCAATGATCTGAAATAAGGATAAAATTCACTGCAAAAGGAGTTTTATTGCTTACAACCCGCACTAACGTTGGCCAGAGCCAACCAATATAAGATTGGTCCTGGGGACCAATGTTTTATTGACTGAGCCTAATAATAAAGTCAAAGGGACATTTAATGTATTTGTGGGCCCAGCCAACATAAGATTGGTCTCCCAGATTGATCTTATATTGGTTGGCTCTGTCCAACATTACCACAGGGGTTATAACCAATACAACCCCTTTTGCAGTGTTTTTTTTTCAGTTTCTTGTACTCTTGTATAACTTCCTGCCACCCAGAATATTGGAGTTCAAATTCTCTTCCCCCACTTTTCTCCTTCTTTCTTTCTTCCTCCTCACCTAATTAATTCTTCCCTCAAAGTCACAAAATACTGATTACTAGACCCTTTCAAAGACACAAATATTCCCTTGTAAAAGTAGTATCCCCTCATAACACTTGCTACCCTAATAAAACTTATCCATCCTCCCTTAAACCCCTGGTTGAGACATGTTCTCCCAATACTTACTTATCACCTCTGCTATTTCCCTTCATGGTTGAGATGTGATCTGCATTCCTCCAATCAACTCCTAATACAGCTGTGATTTCTGTAATGCTACCATCCTGTACATGTATTTCATATCTATTATGTTATAATTTTTCAAGCTCTGTGATGCCAAGGACTGTTGTTGGAATTTCACGTCTCTGTTTCTCATCCCTTCCCTTTCCATTTGATGTCACTCATTTCCTTTCCTCCTGATGCATATTCATTACACCTTCTGTCCCACAGATTGTCCCCTAGTCACAATAGTTCATATGCCTTAGATAGAGAAGGAATTAAATTCATCTGTTTTCTGTGCCAGTTCCCTAGTCTCTTGTAGTGTGGAGCTTTCTTCCTCCCCAAAAGCTAGAAGCCTGGCCTTTTTGGGCTTCTTTTGTCTTCATCCCTGATCTCAAGCTTTTCTCCTTGTGCCCATACAAAATCATCTCTCTGCCTCAAAAGGCATCACTTCTTCAACTGTGCACAAAAAAAATATATTTCATGTTGTCTTTTTCCTTGAAACTTGTGTTTCTAAAAGGATATCAGTCCTTTGTATTAAAGAGAGTGAAAATGGGGCTGGAAATCAAGAGTGTTCTCAGGATTTTTATACCTGTCATTCATCCAACCCAATATACAGAAGGGAATTCAGTTGATTGTAGCACAAAGAGAAAAGAATAATACTCAAGGATAACTCTGAGGATGCCTCAATGATAACTTTGAGAGGTTTCTTTTTTGTCCCAAAAGTAAACCTAAGCAGTTGAAGTGTTCCACTTCTAGCACAGCCAGAATTTCACAAGACTTCAATCTCACAAAATGTGGATTTTGTTTCAGGGAATTGGATGAAACCCAACACAAAGTCTCTGGTGCAGCTTAACCAAATTTTCCAGGTTGTGTTCCTTTGATAACAGTTGTTTTCTCTTGTCCTTAGAAATACAACTGTTTCCTCCCATCCTTGTGTCCTGTTGTCACTTTAGAGACCCAGGCTCAGACACAAGGGACCACCAATTAGAGTCCTGAAGTCAACTTTGAAACCACAAAGGCTTCTTGAGTTGACTCAAGGACCATGAGAATCCAAGGTTCTTTGAGCTGGAACCTTAAAATGGTCTTGAAGTTACCTTAAAGATCAGTACAAGTCATCAAGTCAACTTGTGATTCACCCAATTTAAACTTGGTTGAGATCAACCTATTTTGGATTAGTTGGGTGCATCTAATTCCAGCTGGGATGACTTCAACTCAGGCAGTCATACTGGAAGTGATCTTAAGCTTGAAGACAAAAAAAAACTCAATGTGAGCATGCAATCCTAAAACACAAGAGGTCTGCTTGTCCAGCCCAATGCAACCAAAATAAGCAACCTCTGCCTCGTATGAATGTGTGAGGCAACCTATAACATTGATGATACAGTTATGATTGAGCAGCTTGGAGGGGCCGGGAGGAATGTGACAAATCCACCGAGTGTGTTTTATACGAAGGTGCGTCGCGTGACGACGGTCCAAGTTCCGAAACTATTTTTGTTCTTACCTGCAACCTTCGATCAAACGAATTAACATTCCAATCAACATTCAACATCGACTCACTCCCCACTGAGTAGGAAACACGAACATAGGACGAAAGAATGAGTTCACGCCACGAAAGAGCTTACGATCGAGGTCGGGCTGATCGCGAGCCGGGCACAAGCAAGCGTTGGCAAGGTCGGAACAACAAATGGGAGTCAGAAGAAGCCCCGGATTCATCAGGTAGACGAAGGTCAGTTTCGAAAGATCAGAGCGATGATAGAAGGCAGGAACCAAGACGGTACCGGTCTCGTTCTAGGTCTCCCAATCATCCTCCTCGACGCAGGTCTCGTTCTCCAGCCAACCATCTAGCTTTGCACGAGAAGTCAAGACCACAACAGTATCACCGACAACGCTCTCGTTCCAGGTCCCCCACAAGAACAAGCTCCAT
Source organism: Puccinia hordei (assembly GCA_007896445.1). Classification (NCBI taxonomy): domain Eukaryota; kingdom Fungi; phylum Basidiomycota; class Pucciniomycetes; order Pucciniales; family Pucciniaceae; genus Puccinia; species Puccinia hordei. Next base: position 828,990 of record RDRW01000020.1, read on the forward strand.
ACCCAAAGACCGACGTGATGTAGTATTACAAGGGCCATCGGCAAGCTCGACAGCTAACTCAATGTCCCACCATAGACCCAAAAATCAGCAAGTACTCGATTCCAAGTCCAAATCACTAGAAAGAGAAGAAGGAGAAGGGGAAGGGGAGGAGGACTTTCAAGGCCCCAAAGATGAACCAAACTTCAACCCGTCGGGGAAGCTAGCAGCTGAGACAAACACGTTCAAGGGAGTGGTATTGAAGTATCATGAGCCCCCTGAAGCCCGGAAGCCGACAAACAAGAACTGGAGGCTGTACGTCTTCAAGGGCAAAGAACAGCTAGATCTCTTCCACATCCATCGTCAATCCGCGTATCTCTTTGGAAGAGACAGGCTCGTCGCTGATATCCCTATCGATCATCCCTCGAGCTCCAAACAACATGCAGTCATCCAGTTCCGCCAGATCTGTTCGACCAACGAATTCGGCGATTCTAAGACGCTCGTCAAGTTCAGTCACATCACATCTACTCATCCCCCCTCTTCACCCCTACTTATCCTCATCCGTTCTCTCCCTCTCTCGTGATCTACAATACACTATATAGGCCATTCATCATCGATCTTGAATCAGCTAACGGAACGTTTGTTAACCAAACCAAGATTCCACAATCAAGATACTACGAACTCAAATCTGGGGATGGTAAGTCTTATTCTACCCTTTCTCCATACCCAAGATTCCTGTTCCCTTTGTCTTTGGAATCGGGCAGTTGATCAAACTCCCTTTTTTTTTCTTTCTTTCTTAATCCCTCAGTTATTAAGTTTGGATGTAGTACTAGAGAGTTTGTACTCATTCCAGAGACCTGAAAATTCTTGCCATATGATGATCTATTCCGGCACATGTACACAACCCAATTACAATAACTTGGAGCTTCATCTGAAAACGCGAGTTGTAAATTCAACTGAAAACGTTTTTTTGTCAAGTCATACAACTCGAGTGAGAGAAGAGAACACATGAATTACCCATAGGTTACGATTTTTGACTTTTGATAGATCAACCAGATAGTTAACGAATGAACAGAGGCAAAACGAAGAAATAATGGCAGGCATACTAAGATGACAAAATTCTTGAGGAGGGCCACAGCATCCTTAGAGGGACTCGAAGTTTGGCGACAAGAGGCTCAAGTCAAAATATGTACTTGATTCAGAAATCTGATCAATGAATGGTGATTTAATTTCTCCCTCATTCTGGCCCAAGTGCTAGGGAGTTAGTAGCATCAAGTTATGATAATTTAATTACAATGGTATGTTGATCTAAGGAGGGTACGGCGACCTCTTTATAATAACTTATAAAACATTATTTATTCATTTATTTTTGAGAAAAAGGATTGGCGCACTATGGAAAGTTGGTTGTGAATATCTTGGAGTGTTACACTCTAAAGAGTTAAGTTTCCTTCTCGTGTAAGAGTAAAGATATGGTCGCCTAAGACTCTGGATTCGAATCCAGTCGAACAATATTCAAAGTAATCTGACGATTGATATTTTCCAAGTCGCGAAAGGAACCAAATAGAATCCATGAATATCCAACTAACTCCATTTTGGGGAAACGCGAAAGAAAGACGAGAGGATGAGAAGAGAAGACTTACAGATCCATTTGCGTTTAAATATTTGAATCCGATGAGGGTTATCGACTAGTTCGGGATACGTTTTGACCAAGCAAGGAGCCACGAATTCATCAAAGTTGTTCTTAAAGCGACACTCCCATTCCCTCAACGTCCGGGCATAATCTGACATCAAACAAACAAACAGATGAGAGAGATGTGTTTGTTGATGAGACAGAGTGAGAGAGACGGACGCGGGCCAATGTTTTGGATTGAATCGATCAGCAATCGGTTTTTGGAGCCTTTGGTGATCGAGTTGGTCAACAAGGTTACCGAAGGTAGAATTCCGCCGGGAAAGATCCACTTTCTGATGAAGTCGACCTCCCTAAGACAGCAAAAGTGTCCAAGTGTAATACAGGATATCAATCATCCTTCCTTCTTGTCTGACTTTCCATATTCAAGGGGGGGATACTGACTTGACGTATCGATCGAAGCGTGATTCGGGAATGGTGATAACTTGGAAAACAACGATCCCGGTGCTTGGATTCAAGCATTGGTGGATGACGTTAAAGTAAGTCTCGAGGAATTCAATACCGACGCTTTCGATCATTTCGATGGAGACGATCCTGTCGAATTTTTGATGACTAAATCGGTTGGGTAAGTCGCGATAATCGATCAGATGGACGGTGATCATCTGTTCTAGTCCGGCTTTACGGATCCGATTCTCTGCGAGTTTTTTCTGTTCGATGGAGAGTGTGACGGTGTCGACTGTACATCCTGTTCGTTGGACTGCTCGGATCGCGAAACTTCCCCATCCAGATCCGATCTCTAAGACGCGATCACCCTTCCTGATCTTGGCCTTGTTGATGATCAAATCCAGTTTCTCATACTGAGCCAATTCTAACCTATCTCGTGTTTTGATATCTCCTGATTCCTCTTGGTGCGTTAGATCACCATCCAGACCGCCTAGGGAGGGAGTAAAATATGCACAGGAGTAGGTCATATCGCTTGATAGGAAAGCTTCGAACATTTCGTTTGAAATATCGTAATGTGCTGAGATGTTAGAGATCGTGTTGGAGATGGAGTTGAGGAAGCGAGAGTTTAGTAGGGTATTGAGTGTACTAAAGAGTGAGGAGGTGAGCATGGACATCTCGGATAGGTTGGATCGATTGAGGATGAAGATCTAGGATAAAGGAATTAATTGAGATGTGAGTTTTGATGATCAAAAGGGTCTGGTGGGATGTATATAGTAAGAAGAAGAAGAAAAATGCTTACCTTGAAGAGTGAGTCTAATCGATGGACATTAATATCTGCGACCATATAAGCCTCTGCGAATCCGATATCGCTGAGTAGGAGCATCCTAAGCCAAAATGCATCGTTGAGTACATCGATGACAGCCACAAGTTCTTCGTTGGTCTCTGGATGGATTTTGGAGTTACCAAAGACAAAGCTCTCGGTGTTTGTGTTCAACTTGATCTGACCATATTCGATCTTTCTCATCAAGGAGATGATGGTTGTCTTTGCTGTAAGATAAGGAAATGGATTGGTCTCAGCTGTTGGATATATATCCTTAATGATTAGTTGATTAGTTAGGACATACCCAGTGAGATGATTGGTTTGAAGTTGGTTGTGTTGACGATAGACTCCTTGATGAAATGGATCGATCGATCGACCAGTGAGTATGATTGGGAGTAGTTAGTAGTTTTGAGATAGTCTTGATCCATAATAGCTGGTTTGTAGTTGTAGTTGTAGTTGTAGTTGTTGTTGTTGTTGTTGTTGTTGGTTTTTTTTTTTTTTTTTTTTTTTGGTGATCAAGGTCTAAAGAACTACCACAACTCTAACCAAGCTGTCCACCGCACCACCACCACCAACCACCACCACCATCACAGCAATATTCCTAAGCATGCATATAGTATAAACAACATCTGTCTGCTCATACAATAGTCTGAGCACCAAGCTAGCAGACTCTGGCCCCCAAAGAGGAAACCTTCTTGGTTGTCCTCAGTCTCCGGGCTTTCCTCCTCGAGAGTTTTCTTTTGTGACGCTTTTTAATGGTTCAAGTGGTATATTCCAACTATTAAATCCAAGCTACAATCTTAAAAGAATGAATCTGGCGCAGTAACTCTTTAACACACTCACTACACAACACTTCAACCAAATCTCACTAAAAATACCTCACCAACGTAGTTTTTTGGTTATTTAGTTTAATTGGACACAGATTCAACTAAATCACATCAAGTTTACCGGTGAGTTCTATGTGATGTTGAAATAAAGAAATAAATCCACCAGGACTCAAACACAGGTGATAAGTAAATCTACTATGAGAAGCTCACTCAGCTTCAGATTGACTGTGTGAGACAGTGTAGATGATGAGATCACCCATTAAAGATTGAAATTGTTCAAGAAAGTTGGCCAAGACAGTGCAGAAGGCAATGATCCATGTAGTGAGCATCAAAGTACTCAAGCTGAGGGTGAAGACAACTGAGTTGAGTTGAGTGAATTTAAAAACCAATTCAAATTGATTTCAGACCAAGTCAAGGTGAATTCAAACCAAGTTCAGCCAATTCTTAGTAAGGTTCAATCTTGGTGGAAGGGTGAATTATACTGAAAAGAAACTCTCTGAAGGAGGGTGGGGTCATGTCATAAAACAATTTGGGTGACAATAGAGTCAATTCAGCTATCCGGATAAGTTGTTCACAATGAAGAATGTAACGTTTTAAAAGGTTTATAAGTGTGTTAAAAAGATACTTCTTTGTTTTGGAACAAAAAGGGCAAGTGGGGGTGGACTTTGTTTGGTTTCTTGGAGGACTTATCATATTCTTTACTTGAAATTATTTATCAGATCATTCTATCATTCAATCCCATTTTTATTACCAATGGTTTCATTGAGTGCACAATTAATTAAAACTAATTTACTCTTAATTTGGTAGAATTTGTTGGAGGTTAGATATTGCGCAAGACCAGATTTTTCCTGGTGGTACTACCCTACTGTACCAACTGACCAACTGATTGATTTGCCTATTTTTAATGATCCCCAAGCTACCAATCCTACAACAATGCCACTATCTACACACCTGGATGCCTGCTTTAAACCAACAATGGGAAAGAGACAGTAGTAGTTTCACAAGTTTTCTTCTACTTATTTCTCAGCCTTGCTTTCTTGTCCAAATTGCTTGTTAGCCTGTTTGATGCAGTATGGTGACTGTGGAATGGATAGATTGTGGCACCAGGACCTTAAAAATTATTTGAATGACCCATGGCTACATCAGTGATCACGCCAAATCAAGCAGGTGGGTAAAGGAACATGAGAATCAAGTTGCAAAGCATTCCCCCCCCAAAAAAACAACATAACATTCATGTGAGAAGAATGATAAACAAAATGGTGAAAAAGGAATCAACACCAAAGATAATCCAGAGCCCAGTCTCCTGTATCAGGGAAATATTTAGCCATGATTCCCTGAAATGATCGAGCAGACCGACTAGAAAGCTTTTTTATAGACACTGGAGATGAATTTGTTTCTTTCTCGAATCAGAATGGGGGTTTATTTATTTATTTTTTTGAAGGAAAAGGGTTTAAGAGGAACAGGCTATCTGTTTAGACTTCTAGAGTTATCTTAAATTGTTACTCGACCGGTTGGTGAACCTCTGAGTCGTTTTCCGTGTTGTACTCGAGGACCCCATCTGTTGATGATGAAGTTTTTTTTTTTTTTCCGGTTAAGAGATATGAGAAGTAGAGAAGCAATCAGTGAATATAGCTCGATGTGGTATACATACATAAGAGATCGGTGTGGTATGTATGGTGACTGACCCTCTAAATTTCTTCGGTTTCCTGACTCCGACGGCGAATTCCTTGGGATCTAAACCTTGTCTAATGATGAGGAAAGCGATTTAGTTAATTTTTGATTTGATTTTAACTAGATGTCTATAGATATATCTAAACGATCGATCGTTCGTACCTGAATAGTTCCATACATCTCAAGAGATATCGACGTTCTTTTGGGACTGATAGAGTACCATCCTTGATGAGATGCGTTTTCGGTTCTAAGGAGAAGAGTTGATCCCACTCTGTGAACTTATTAGTGAGCGATAGGAGTGATGGCCTTCTTAGAGATTCGAGGAATGCTTCGACGGTCTCGATTCCATCTAAAGATAAGATCCAAGGGATTCTAGGTCAGCCTGAAATGAAGTTTTGATAGGAATGCTTTGGTTTCTACTTGCGATGTGGTTTGGGTATTCTGGGTGGTGATGGTTTGTGAACGAATCTTGAGAATTTCTGAACAGTTGTTGTTGTTGTTGTTGTTGTTGTTGTTGTTGTTGTTGTTGTTGATGATAATGATAATGGTTTAGTTGGTTTAGTTGAGGTGGTGGAGTAGGGTCGAGTGATGAGTTGTTTGAATGACTGATGAATTTGTACAAATTTGTTCATTTTTATAAATTTTGTTTTTGTTAAGTTGTGTTGTTGGTTGTTGACTTTTGACCAAGAAAAAAAAAAAAAAAAATTAAATTAAATTAAATTTGTAAAACCAACCATCAACCACCACTTTTAAAAAGATGGATTTACTCAAATCGATTCAAAATTATATCAACAAGATGATAGATCAATCACAAGGGATCAAAGTCTTACTATTAGACTCAGACACAGTAAGTAAAACTCATCTAATTCTCAAAATCAAAATCAATCAAAACTAATTAACCACTTTTCCTTCTTCAGACTCCTATCATCTCATTAGCTTCAACCCAATCAAACCTACTCGAACACGAAATCTATCTAACCGATTCGATCTCTAACCTCAATCGAGATCCAATGAATCATCTCAAGGTATGTTATCTTATCATTATCTTGATCCACACTGAATCCATCCTAACAGGTTCTCTCTAGTGTATATGCTTCCTAAGACCAACCGCTGAGAGCTTGAAGGCGATGGAAGATGAACTCCGAAATCCTCGTTACAAGGAGTATTGGCTCTGTTCGTACATCATAAGATTCTCTTTCTGCTCGATCTCATCCTCACCCATCTAAATCTCTCCAAACTTTCTAGATTTCAGTAATATCCTCAAAAAATCCGAAATCGAAATGTTGGCTGAAGCTGACGAACGTGAGCTCGTACGAGAGGTCCAGGTCAGTAAGCAATATTCTCTCTTGCTATCCAACCCTTCAATCCAACCATGGTAGGTCTCTTTTTGATCTATATCCCTCAACCATCCCTTCATGTGCCACTCTAGTTTGTTTTTGATGTTATATTTGGTTTCTTTGTTTATCCAAAACAAAAAAAAACAGAGAGGGGGTGCCCCCCCCCCTCATGTAACATATTTCAATTATTGATCTGTTTCTCAAAAAATCCCCATCAACCAACAAAACATCTTCACAGGAATACTTCGCCGATTACGCGCCGATCACTTCATCTCATTTCTCACTAAACTTGCAACCTTATAACCCTCAAAATCATTCCCATCAACCAACAACCATCTCATTATCCTCACTAGTTGCTCAACCCACAACGCCAGCCAAGAAACCTTTCCATCGCTCACTACCCATCTTTGGTGATTCCACCTCCACCTGGAATATCTCAACCGGTGCCTTGGAGCGTCACGTCCAATGTCTAAGTGCCTTGTGTCTGAGTTTGAAAAAAAAACCTTTGATAAGATATGCCAAGATGAGCAAGATGGCCAAAAAACTAGGTCATGAACTGCTTGTGAGAATGTTCTTCTGATCTCAACAGAATTTTTATCATCTTGACTAATCTAATCTTGTGATCTGTTTTTTTGTCTGGATGGCGACCACGGATTAGTATCAAATCCAAAGTGAACAACAACTATTTGATTTTAGGTTAACTCATCCCTCACCAGTCCTACTCATACTTGATCGTAAGCACGATCCAGTCAGTCCACTCCTGACCCAGTGGACCTATCAAGCGATGGTTCATGAAATATTAGGGATCGACAATGGACGTGTGGATCTCTCGGGCGCACCGGAGATCCGACCGGAGCTGAAGGAGATCGTCTTGAGCACAGAACAAGACCCGTTCTTTGCAAAGAACCTCTACGCGAACTTTGGCGACCTGGGTGCATCTGTCAAGGCCTACGTCTCCGAATATCAGACCAAGACGGTCTCCTCCAAATTGGTCGCTGGCAAGATCGATACCGTTCAGGATATGAAGCGCTTCCTGGAGGAATATCCCGAACATCGTAAGCTCAGTGGCAACGTCAGCAAACATGTCTCTTTGGTCGGTGAATTGAGTCGCTTGGTCGGAGAGTTAAAGTTGCTCGAGGTTAGTGAACTTGAACAGAGCCTGGCAGCCAACGAGAGTCATGGATCAGATCTTAAAGTAAGCCTCATTTCATTCATAAGTATATATATTAAACTTAGTGGCTTATCAACCGTGGTTTTTCTAGAATGTACGGGAAATGATCGCTTCACCTCAAATCAGCTCAGATGCGAAACTCAGGCTAGCATTACTATATGCACTACGCTACCAAAAATTCAATGGAAACTGCATCGTTGGAATTGTTGAGTTACTGAAACAATATTCGGTACCGGAGCAAGACGCGCGGTTGGTATACGTGATGCTAAACTTTGCAGGGCAAGAGGAACGACAGGACGATCTGTTTTCGAATGCGAATTTTTTCAGTCGAGGCAAGTCAGCATTGAAAGGTTTAAAGGGGGTTGAGAATGTGTATACGCAGCACACACCGCCATTAGTGGAGACAGTCGAGCAATTACTTAAGGGTCGGCTCAAGGAGACCGGCTATCCTCTTCTCGACCCTCCACTCGACTCCACCTCTAAAAACCTCCCTTCAACACTCAATTCTTCCGCTCAGAACTTGCCCCTTCGGCCTATCGAACTCATCGTCTTTGTCATCGGTGGTACTACCTACGAAGAGGCCCGGAGTATCGCCCTCTTGAACGAACGTCTTGCCTCTGGTCTAGGTTTTTCTGGGCCTGGACCCCAACCACAAGTAGGAGCTAGAGTGATCTTGGGTGGGACGTGTGTACACAACTCTAAAACGTAAGTAATCATCGCTTTTATATATATCACCAGGAAAAAAACTATTGTCACTTGTCTACAAGTGATGTAGCAAAGTACAAAGGTGCCTTTGTACTTTTTGACATCACTTGTAGACAAGTGACAATAGATTCTGTCTGGTATATATGTGTGTGTGCTCATCAGACCCTTGTGTAACCAGGTTCTTGGATTGGCTTCGAGAGCTAGGTACCAAGTTTCCTGACTCCCTGGAGCCGAAACCAGGTCTGATAGCGAGTGGATCTAGCCAAGGAGAAGTCAGCTTTGGGGAGGGCGGGTTCAACCTACAGTTGGGCAACCTATCTGTGAACGTTGGTGGCAGCAGTAACGGGAGCGTTGGTGGGGCCAATAGCCTCTCTAATCCTGTCGCCGCTGGGCTCGAGGAGTTCGGCGACGCCGCTGTCGATGGCGTTCGTAACTTGTTCGGTAGGGTCCGTAAAGGCGTCGTCGGAGGATTTTAATCCACTCCCCCCCCCTCTCACATTTCTCATCTTTTGTTTCTCCCATACATATTCAATAAATAAATAAAACGACTGCTTGTAAACATCCATCAAAACACGATATTTATATTTTGTACATAGATATGTGTGCATACATCTATACTAAACCCGTTAGACACTTGACCTAACCACTGCCAATAAAATCAAAAGGAATCTCATTAGCCATGACCTAGACTTAATTTGTATGTGCTCCCCTTTCTTTTCGTCGTATTCTTATAAGAATAAGTGAAATGGACTCCTTGAAAAGAGGTTCAGTACTACTAAAGGAGTGTTCACAGTGAGGCTTGCTTGATTACTTGTTTTTTTTTTTAAAAAAAAAAAAAATCTAGGGAGATTAGCAAGAATCTCGAACGTTGGTGGACGGCACTGTTAAATTTTGTTGTTTTTTTTTTAGTAACTTTACTTGGTTGATCGCTAAAAAGATTAAACCAAAATGATAAATAATTGATTTTGAATACATGTTTATATAATCGATTATATATATAAAATATAGGATGTGATTTTGTGTACAATGAATTGAAACCGTGTGTGGCTAAAATTAATGATGATGATGATGATTTGCAATCTCGACTTGCAGGTTACAACAGATGGTCCTTAAAAAATTTATAATAATGATAATAATGAATAAATAAAGACGATGGTGATTAGATTGATCTTATATATCATATATGGATAGCTGCATGGAATGGATTGTTCTTTTTCGGAGAAATTTGAAAAAAGAAAAAAAACGATAATAAGGAAAAGAAACCCCAAAAATGAAACAGAAAGATCATCCAGTCTTTCCCACGAAAGAAGATGTGAAAAAAAGTGCGGAAAGAAATTTGTTTTTTGTTTGTTTGTTGTAGAGAAATGAGAAGGGGGGGGGCGAACTGAGGTGAGGAGGACGACATGTCAAGGTAAGAGATGAATAGATGAGAGGGAGTGAAAGAAGGGCGAGGGAGTGGGGAAAAAATGAACGAGATTATAGACATTTGAGAGAGTGACTTGATTATTAGAATAAGGTCCATGGGATGAGAGTAAAAGTGAGGAGAAGGGATGATAGAAGGGTAGGGATGACGGTAGATGGCGCAGAAGAGTGTCTCGCATTAGTAGTTGTACCACCGTTACTAGTGACGCCACCGCCTCGGGCGCTTCCGGCAGAGCGGAGGAGGTCCTGGTAGCCGTTAGCAGGGGTGGCAAAGCCGACGGCCGGACCGCCCTCGCCAGCGGCACGGAAGACCGTATACACGTTCTTGAGGAAACTGTCTCCAATGATCCAAGCGGGTGAGCTACTTGACTTGGTGGTGGGCGAGCTGGACGAGGACTTCTACGGCAAAGATCGATCCCAGACACATCTTCCCATCCGAGTCCACAGCGCCTACGTTGAAGTCATCAGGCGCAATCGGGTAAGATTTCCCACCAAAGGTGAGCGTCAGGACTGGGTTAGCGGTGCATGGAAACTGGTAATAACCTTTTTAAAAATGATCAGGCTTAGTCAGAATAGGTTGATATTATTTGGTTTGGTTTTTTTCTTCTTACCTTGGTAAGAGCCAGTGGCTGCCCGAGCGCCTGGGATCTGGGCGTACACAGCAGCGACGATTGCTGTCGGAGCTCCTATTAAGGAAGTTCCAGTGTCGATAGCAACCGCATTACTCTGACTTCCGGTAAGCATCTGGCCATTGATCGAGACGCTGTCCATGGCGATGAGCCAGTAAGACTGGGATTTGAGTCCGACGTAGTTCACATCTCCCTGGAAAAGGGTGTTATTGACCCCTCCCAGGGTCATGACTTCCTCCCGGCTCGACATCGGTGGCAGTTGATATGTTGACGAAGCGGGTGATACCAAAGGCAAAAGTATCAATCTTGGCCGATTGCCAGAACGGGGATGAGCTAGTAGAAGCCAATGACTCGAAGGCCATACCCATGATACCTAATCATTCATAGATTTAGTGGGCTAGATCTTATGGAATGGTATGGTGCGAGCCGACTCACCGGAGACGTCACCTGACAAGAGACCTGAGGTAGCCTTATTGACCACAGCGAAAGCTTGATTGGTGACGGTGTATGTACCCTGGGTGATAGTATCTGTACCAACTGCTCCGGAGGCGGAGCCTGAGCCATAGGTGATCTGAAACGTGTTGGAATGCGGCTGGAAGGAGCTAGAGCTGGAGGGTGAGAAGGGAGTACCAGTGGCGCTGTTAGATCCGGCGGTAGGAGAGCTAATACTGGGAGCGCCACTACCCGAGCGAGATGAGGATGAGGAAGCACCTTGGCCGATCAGCCAAAGATCCGAGGAGCCGGTGTCAAGAATCACATTGAACGGCCGTGGAGGTGTGCCGACTTGGATGATACCATAGTACTCTGAATCAGCATATCCATTGGTGAGGGCTATTGATGGAGAGTAAGGCAGAGGTATGTATGATTAGTCCAGGGGTCTCTTAAATAAATAAGATTAGGAAATTAGAATATTTAGATGAGGATGAGGCTGTGAGGTATTTATAACGTCGAGTGAAGATGAATATTAATTGACATGAGTTGATTCATTACCCGAGAAACAGGGTAAAGTTTCAAGCTCTCAAGGATGGAGTTTCAGAAGCTGTAGATACGCCGAGGTCACATTGTTTATACAGCAGGGAGTGATGATGATTATGTAATAATAGAAATGTGTGTGTGCGTGTGTGTGTGTGTGCGGAGGGGCGTCAAGGTGAGGTTTGTAGCTTACCAGCTGGAGAAGGGTCTCTAACCCTGAGGAGGGGAGGATGATGGCCGGATGGACGAGAGAGGTTAGGATACTTGTTGATGAGTACGTCGGCCTGTCTGAGTGCATAATCCTTAACGAGATGTGGGTTCCTCTTTCGAAGTAGTTGGTCGGAATGTCTCCGAATTAGTGGGATAGAACCTAGATCTCGTGGTGGTTTGATTTGGAAGCTGGTGTTGGAGGATGTAGATAGTGAGAGTGATGGATGAAGTTGTGAGAGGTTGAAGAAGATGAAGAGAGAGAATTGTAGGAGGTTGGATGGATTGATAGGCGACATTCGGACAGAATAGCTATTCTCTCCCTGATCTACTGCCTGTGTCTCTTCTACTCTGTATAAAGCCTTTTGTTGGAGTTGTTTGGTTTTTCTGATGGTGGAAACCCAGGGAAGAATTTAATGATAATGAATTAATTAATTAATTAATTAATTAGAGGATTAAAGGTAACCGAGACAATGGTTTCAATTTTTGTTGTTATATAAGTTTTGTTGTTGTTGTTGTTGTTGTTGATAGTTGGTGAGAGTGTTTGATTGGTTTGAGGTGAGCTTATAATAGGTTCGGATTGAGATGGCTGGCATTGAACGGGTTTAGTCGTAGTGTTTTAGCCCAGTTGGGTTGAAGATAGTCCGAATGGGGTAGAGAGAGTCAGTCTTGACTGGGTTATTACATGACGGGGGAGGAAATATTTATTTGATGCCTTTGTTTTACAAAATGTTGATATAAGAGTAAAAAGATTGTTTTGATAAGTATTAAGGGTAATCTTTGACCGTGCGAGTAGTTCAAAGGGTAAACTCTCTTCTCTCTCTTTCTAAAAAGAGAGAGAGAGAGAGAGAAGTTTGGATATATCCGGAATGAGAGAAGAGATACTATAATCTTGCCAAGAAGACCGGAGAGACGAACCAGAATAAAGTTTAAGAATCAAATTATCGAAACAAAAGCTCTTTCGAGTTTACCGCCGGTCAAGAAAATTAGAAACCTTCAAAAAAAAAAAAAACACTTATTTATTTATATTCACCAGTCATCCCATGACCAAATACATATAATACTCGTCGGCAGATAGAATAATTCTAACGAGCAATACTCATTGGACCCCCTCCAAGTTTTTAGCATAAAACCCATCCAAGGTTTTATCATAACAAGCAACCCATCATCCCGCAATTACAAGCATATGGAAACAAATCCACTTCAACTACTTGCTCCACCACACCTCTCCCTCTATCATCCTCCAAATTACACCTGTCAGTAAATCTAAGTTCCCAATTTCGATTTTTTTTTCCTGTCCTCCCTCTTTAACCTTCCCCATACATAACTTGATTGTTTATTTAATTAAACTCTCTCCACTTACCTTTTATTATATAGTGCAACAAATGTATAGCCCCCAATTTTGGGGGGAGGGACTTGTAGAAAGACACAAATCTACGCCAATCCGCAATCTGTGTCATGCAACCTGATAGGCTGACATTGACCTGTTAGGTAGCATGTATTTATCCAGTACAAGCCTGGTTGGCTCCAGGAGCCTATTTTTTTCTTCTTTTAGTTTTATAGTAGATGAGAGGCTACACCAAAAGGCAGAGTGTGATTCACAACCTGTTCTTGATTATTGTATGGATTGAACATCAGGAATTGGACAACATGGTCAACACAGCACTCTTCTATCCTCAAATTTTGCCAAAGAATGGTGATATGATGTTCCCTAGGAACAAATCTCACCAACAAATCTTTCTAGATTATGTACAATATTCTCCTGAGTGATTGGGTGTTATTTGAATTGTAACTTCAACTTGTCCTGACAAAGATCATCATCTCCATCAACAGGCAATAGTTTGAGATCATTGTTTGATTGGGAATGATCAAACTGAAACATTGGTGTGACATTTGCCTTATCATGGAAGAGTGCATCAAGACAGTGGTAACAGGTACATTTTGACTCCAAGAGGTTGTAGAGGCAGTCGGTCCCATCATGATCCTTGATTCTGGATCCTGTATTCTCCTCAAAGCGCTTAGTATTGAGGTACTTGTTTTGCCAGTGGTCAATACATTGTTGAAGTTTCTGGCCACTCAGTAGTAATTCTGGGTTGAATTGGTTCAGCCATGAGGCAAATACCTCATAAGCTTGACCCTTAGTCATCTGCTTCACACCAATCTTGGGTTGTGGACCATTGTGATACAACACCATGTAATTTTTTGGATCCTCCAGATACATCATTATATTCTTGTAATCCTGACAGCTGAATTTCTCACCCCAGCTGTCTGCCTTGCACAGAGAATGAGAATGGCTTGATTGAGTAGATTTGAATTGAGATTCAGACCAAGCCTTCTGCGCTTGCTTCTGTTGCGCTAAAATTTCCTTCTCTTTCTTCTATTGATCCTTGATGAGTTTCACCATATCGCGCTATTGCCCTTTGAAAAGTTGTTCCTTTTCTTCTGCAACACGAGCTATTTCCATTTTGGCTTTGGTACAATGGCGTCTTTTTGTAGGCAGCGCAGCAATCTTGCCTGCTATAATTGGCAATCTTGTGTGCAAAGAGTTTTGAGATTATTTCTCCAGATTAATATTCAACAATTCAAGCAGTAGAGAAGATTCAACTTTTGATAAAGAAAAGCCAAATGAGTCATTCCGGTTAATTTGTAATCACCAAATACCAAATAAAAAACTGAAAATAAAAACAAACATACAGATGATTCAGGATGATTTGTATTTTTTCCAGGACTTCCATTGACATGTGCGGGCGGTGAAGCTTCCAGCTAAGAGAAAAAAAAAAAAATAGTGAATCAAAATAGTCAACTAAACTGATACAAATCATTACAGGCCAAGGAATTGTCTTGAGGTTCTGCCATTAGAATTAATATTTATTGATGGTATGATGATTGTTTGGTTAGGAAATTGATAAATGTAGTAGTCTGTGGCTGTTTAGGGTTGTGGTTGTGTAGTGTGTATTTGTGGGAGACACCGGGGGAAGTGAGGGGTTGGCCGGCTTTGAAGTTTTGCAGCAAAGTTAGACAAGACAAGCAGTCAGATGGAAACTGATGAGCAGTCCCCTTGATGGATTTTACATAAAAAAATTATGGCTTTGCAGTAAATTTTCAACCAACAAGCAACCACGGATTGGTGACATGTGCATAAAAATCCCCTACGTGAACTGGGCTATTAGCCCATAAGATTAAAATTAAAAAATCTACTATATAACTAAGGAAATAGGCTCCTGGAGCCAAACACAACCTGTACCAAGTGTACAGGTTCAATTGATGCAACCTAACGGGTCAACACCAAACTGTTCAGTTGCATGACATATGAAAAGACACAACCTAACAGGTTGACATCAATCCGTGTCACCTCCCCTTGCTCCCAGCAGAGGGAACATCAACATTGATGGCTGTTCTTTGCCAAGAGCAGCCATTGATTCTGTCTGCTCTTGGCAAAGCTTTACTGATTCCTGTTCTCAGAAAAGTACAGACATTGCTGATCAGCACTGTCTTTCCTTGGAATCCACTGTTCCCCCTCCAAAACAAAAAAAGAAACCATAACAGAAACATAAAAAAAACATATTTACAGCTATTGCAGGAAAGGTTGTGAATTCCCCTATTCCCCCCCCCCCCCCCAATTGCTTTTTTCCCCCACTGAAAATTTTTGACCCCCCGCCCCAAACTTCCGGGGCTGGGTGGTAACTGCCGCGCGGCCTGGACGGATATCCAGACATCATCCAGTCCTGAACCGGCGTAAAGGATCTCAAAAATGGCTATGGATGAGTTGGAAGGTTAGTCCAAACAATTTTTCTTTGTATTCTTTCTCCATCTGCCCACAATACTCCGGAAGATGATAAACAAACTGAATCTGAGCAATTTGATCCCTAGATCCGCTTGGCTTGGCCTGTGGTCACCCATCTTTTGACCAGGTTGAGGACTGGCTAAACTACCAACATTCCCCAGACATTCCATCCCCAGTCCATCTGACTGATATTCTCTCCAAGCCGCCAGTCACTGTGGCCAAGAAGAATACTGATCATCTCATCAGAAGGAACCTTGCTAGCCATACTAATAACCATCCAAGCAAGGCCCCATTGGTCAACACTGCTCCGCGTTCTGTCTCTCCTGTAGCAACCCTGGTTCCAACAAAACACACCAAGAAGAAAGCCATTGATGACTTACAGAAGAACGAGGCGGGCAATAGGTTGATCTTGGTACATCAGCTATTGCATCTACCTTTGCTTGTATCCCCTCAGTCCAACACTTGATTCTCCCATAATCAAAAAGTTGCTAAAAGTTCTGCCAAGCAAAAATACACTTGATTCAAGTCCAACAACTCAACTCAATGCCAGTTTTTTTGGGATCTCACCAATAACAACCTTTCCGCCTTCAAAGACGCATGTCTCCAGGCGATCAATGACCACAAGATAGACGGGCTGGCCAACCACGCCAAAGACCAAGATCATCTTGACTTTATCTGCTGGAATGTGGTGATTCCACATAGTATTGAGTTCCAAGCCAAAGATAATCAAGAATTAACTGATTTACCTTCCTTTGAGGCTTTCCTCAAGGAGTGCAAAGATGCAGGGCCACACCAATATCCCATCACTGTTGTCAGCCACTGAGTACATATCACAGTACCTGTTATGTACCACATAAATGCAAATATTATTAATTATCATTATCTCTAATAATAATTACTATTCTTATTTATTCTTATTACTATTTAGTATTATTATTTATTTAAAATAACTTCATGTAATATGAATTATTATTATCTTTAATAATAATTACTATTCTGTAGTTATTATTATTATTATACATTCATTATTATTGCATTACTATTATTATTATTAAAGTACATTAATTGAAATAATTAATATAAATACTTTAATAATATATTCACTAATAACTCATGAATAATTCTGGTTAAGCTATGTACTCCTGTTATACAAGATACATAACTTGTAGGCCCTTTGCCCTCATGTCACGTGAAATATCCAGAGTAACAGATATCACTCTTTCTCCTCTGATTACACCCACATTCCTTAACATTGGAATATACCATGTATAAGATATGTACTTCAATATCTTATTAATGAAAGAACTAATTAATATTATAATAATTAATACTTATAAGATGTATCAATAATAAATCATATAATTATAAGTTAACATCTTTAATAATATTAATAACAGATCTTTGGATATAAATGTTGGGCATTGATAAATGCACGCCCACGCCCACGCACACCCTTAAAAAAAAAGGCGTGCAACCCGCACACCTTTTTTTTATTGGCGTGCGGGCTGCACGCCTGTAGATGGGTGTGCAGTTCGCACGCCCATCTACAGGCGTGCAACACCCCCAAGGATGGGCGTGCAGCCGCACGCCTGCCGGGGAGGACTGCAAGCCCCTCGACAGGGAGGGATCCCTCCCGGTCGAGGAGGCTGTATAACCTCCTCGACCGGAGGGATTCCCTCCAGTCAAGGAGCTTGTAAAACCTCCTCGACTGGAGGGAATCCCTCCGGTCGAGGAGGCTGTATTCCTCAACCGGAGCTGATGTAATGCGTACATTCTTGTGTACGCATGTCATCAGCATGTATATAGGCAGGGGCGTGCCCCTACCTATATACATAGAATCGGCGTGCAAGCCCGCACACCCTTTTCTGAATGGGCAGGGCGTGCAACCACACGCCTGAAGTGTTTGTTGGAATTCGGACTACAAACCTGTGAATCCTCCCTCAAACTCAGATCCTGTGAAACCTTCTTCAAGCTCAGACTCATGCACGGACATATCTATTTAAATCAATCCTCAGAATCTCGTTATCACAAGAAGGCGGCATCCATTCTATCTCATCTTTAAAAGCTCTTCATTCTCATTCCCCTCTTCTTCATCACATTCTCCTCTTCTTCATCATCGCTCCATTCATCCATTCATCATCTTTTCATTCTCATTCCCCTCTTCTTCATCACATTCTCCTCTTCTTCATCATCGCTCCATTCATCCATTCATCATCTTTTCATTCTCATTCCCCTCTTCTTCATCACATTCTCCTCTTCTTCATCATCGCTCCATTCATCTATTCATCATCTTACTCCTCCCATCTCATCTCTCCTAATCCTCTCCTATAACTCTCATCCACTCATCCCCTTCATTCCACTCGACTAAAAACTATTGACTTACATCGACTAAAACTCTATCTACTTACATTGACTATAACTCTCTCACTATCATAGTTATTGTACTCCTTCTCTTCACTTCTCTTCATCTTTGTCACTCCTACTTCATTTCCCTTCCTTCATCTTCTTTGTTATAATTCCTAAGTCCTCAGTCCAATTTGGTGAGAAAAGCCTTCTCCATCTGTCAACAACTCATGGATCACATCAATCACATCACATTAACTAATTCTACTTTCTATGTCTTTACATGTCTCAGTCCATCATTTTTCATCAACATATAGCGTCTCATCCTATACTATAGAATATAATTCTATCTTCTTGGGTACAAAAAATTCTCTTTCTTCTGTATAAACTCTCATGTAGTATTTACTATTTCTAATTATGTTTTCTCTTTAGTCTGGTCTTTCTTTTAGCAATTCAGTTTCCAAAATACATCAGTGTTGCACACCAATAAAAAAAAGGCGTGCGGGCAGCACACCTTTTTTTATTGGCGTGCGTTGGGTGTGGGCGTGCGCCAATGGGCGTGCATTTATCAATGCCCATAAATGTCACGATGTGATCCAATCTAACTGATCTTTGAATACAAATGTCATGATGTGATCCAATTACACTAAGGACCACTGATCACAGATGTTTCACATAGCACAGCCTTAGTAGAAATCACATCATAAACATTATCAGATCATCTCAAAAGGATCTGTCTTCCCCCTGAAGTTCCACAGTACCTCCCAGGTCATGGAAGCGCTCGAAATCTCCCCAAGAGGAGATATTACAATATATAAACAGCTTGAAAACATCTGTTTATCCCCCAGAGAATATTTAGAACACTTTAGCACAGTACATACCTTAGAGTTATTTACCTTGCTTAGTTCCCATTCTCCAAAAATCCCCCAATTCTGGATAATCTATAGTTTATTACTGTTATTACCTCAAGAATTGGCCACAGACTACCTTCAATAAGGTAGCCACCACAAACCCAAGTTGAGTCTCTCCTTGGATGCCTATTAATACTTTGTATTGATTTGGATGCGCCTAATTAGAGCAATTAGAGCAAGCCTCTCAGACAAGACTTACTGATTGAGGAAGTTCCTTTTTTACAGGACTTTAACCTTACCCAAACCACTTTAAAACCATCAACCTACCTCAGTTACAACCCTTAACCACGGTTAGTTTCACACCCAGGCTGACAACTGTGGAGCAGAAGAATCCCAAGGTGGTTGCTGAGGTGTGTTTTTTTATCTGATTTGCCATTTTCTTGTGTTTTGTAGCCCTCAACTGATCAGTTTTCTTAATTTATAACCAGCAAGCAGCAGCTCTATCTCAACTTAAAAGGAAACATAATCCCAGTGGGACCCCCAACAACCCCCCCATTCCATCAACAGGCAGATCAATGTCAGTTGCATTTTTTGATAACATTAACATGCTCAAGGCAATGCAAAAGCCTTGCAAGCATCTGACTGGTACCAATGAGACCCCTTGTTATGTCAATCCCCAAGACCCAACCAACATTTTACTCTCAATGACCAAGATCATGGTTTGGGCCAAAGCTATGGTAAGTGGTCCAATCATGTGCTCTTTTGAATGACTCACTGATTTGCTGGACTTTCCAGCTTTCTAATCCAGGACAGGTTACTCTCCTTCAGCCGCCTCTGGGGGCCGCTTTTATAACTCAATCACGCAAGGAGCATGGATCAGGTAATGGGACCCCTGAAAAAGCACCCCATTCTAGCCCAATCAGATCCAACGGTCAAAGGGACCCCTCCATCTCTGTGACTCACTTGCCTCACCCCACAGTGGCCTTATTAAACAAAGCGGCCTACATGCCACCAGCCCACTCACATATGCCCCACCCAATGGCTTATCCATTGAGTTATCTGACCAATTACCCCTACGCTTACTATGATTCTCCACCACCCTACTATCACCCCAGTATTCCTCATATGGTTGGCTTTCAAACTAGCCACAACTCCCCTCCTCCCTCTTCGCTGGTACCATCAGATGAACACATTGATCTGGCCGATTATCTGTCTTACGTCCACATCAATCCCAACTTCCCCGTGGTCAATTCTGTTGAGCAACAGGCCTCAGCCAGTCTGTGTATGCTCTCGACCCGATCATCAGCGGATGTCACACATGACATGTCACACGAAGTAATGGGAATTTGGGCAGCCAAACTAGAGATCAATGACCCCCAATTACCCGAACTACAGGACATCAAACATGCGGAGCATGTCAAGATGGCATTTAGTCATCGAAGAAAGCAGTATAGCCGCCGGAAAGCAGCCCAGCAAGGCAAAAGCTCAAGCAAGGAGCTTGCCAAGCTTATAGATGCGAATGCAAAAGCAATCGCAAGGAAAGTAAAAGCAGTAATAGGGTTGAATGCCCGTAAGAGAAATGCTTCATGGGCTGATTGTGCGACAAATAAGAGACGCCGAGTAACACTCGGAAAGTACAGAATGCGGCGAGTAAGCTGCACTGAGAAAGCACGCATACTTAAATGCTTCAACAGGAGAGGAGGCCCTCGCGGGCTCGTGCACACTCATCAATGGTGGGCATTAGTATAAATAGCCCATTGCTTCTGGTTCAGTTGTGTATTCATTCACTTCATCATCACCTTATCATTGTATATACAATTATCACCACAGTAAGACTGGTAGCCTCGCTCAACAGTCTTAAATAGAAATCAACACAGCTTTATTAAGCATTATCTTAACACATTATCAGTACCATCGACTACAACCATCGACTATCACAAATCAACAAAGCAATACACTATATAAACACAGCAAGATGGAATCCACCAACACAACCTCCAAATCCAAGCGCTACCGCCTGAATGGAAAAAACTACGCCACATGGGCCACAATGATGCGGGCGGAAATGTATAGCATTGGATGTCTAGCTCTAGTCAAGAAAGAAGTAGTTACCGACCTCGCTGAAAAGAACATGAAGCTCTACGTTCTCATCATGAAGAACCTTGATGAAGAACATATCGCAATCGTCAATAGTGAATTTGGTTCGGACAAAGAAGGAGAAGGTCTAGAATTATGGGAATTGTTCAAGAAGAAGTACGCCGGCAACGAGGCGCATCATCAAATGATAGCTTTGGGCGAGTTTATCGATCTTGAGTTCAAGGAAACCAAAGAATTTGTCAAGGAAATCCAAAGCGGCATTAGTAAGATCAAAACATTGGGGCTGGATATCAAGGAGCAAGTCATTGCATTATTAATCCTTAAGAAATTACCCAAGGAATTTGAGTCCCTGATCCGAATAATCATACAAGATAAGGAGAGCTTAAAAACCGAGGATGTTATTCACAAGATCAAGCGAGATTACTTACAATTCAAATTGAAGAAAACCGACAGGGTAGCCATGGTTGGCCAGCAACAGGCGCCAAAACGTACCGGCAAGTGTTATAACTGTGACATCGTCGGTCACTCGGCCTGTCAGCCTGCTACTAATTCAGAGACAACCTGACCATAGCAAATTACATCAATATACAACTTATATTCTTAGTCTCAAAAGAATGCACACCTTACGTCTTTTGTTTCGAAAGAAATGATTAAAAACAAAACATATAACACAGAATCTAGTTATAACTTCTAAAGTATAAAGAAAACTTAGAATATTATTTCAGATTCTAAATCTACACGTAAATTAACCTAGGGTAGCTCAGCAAAAGTACCCCTTAATTATTACTCCTTCATATCCCTTCACAAGGCCTTCAAGGTTGTATATGACTTAAATATCTACATAACCTTGAATATATGCTATTAGACTATGTAATTAAGGTTAATAGAGTTCGGGTATGATGCATGAATAAGGTTGACATCATAATTTCCATAGTTACATGTACCTGGCACCTGTAATAAAAGCCACAACCAACGCCGCGGCCATACTTTTCCTACTAAGGCCAAGCTAGCCCAATTGGTTGGTTTTAAATAGACTACTGGTCCAAAAGGAAGGAAGAAACGAAAGTATTCACCTTTATGAGAACATTAAACCACTTTGGGCCTTTTGAAACATGTAACTAAGCCCTACCGTAACCAAACCAGTTATACAGGTAACTAGGGCTTAGTAGAAGACTAGACCAGGCAAAACAGAGCTTCTACTTCGCCCCCAAGAGCCCAGAATGGATATATAAACAGACCTTCCTTCCCACGAAATGATATCCCCATCTTCATATACATTTACCAGCTTTTACCCACCATATCAACCAGCCTTTTTAGCCTGTTATATAGTCAGTTTTTGCTTGTTTTATATTTGAAGTTCATTCAACAAACCCTTTCACCTTTCTCAGCACTCAACCACTACCTGTTACTCAACCTTGTGAGCGCTTCTGGACCACCTACAACTCCCTGAAGAACCTCTGACAGGAAATAGAAGCAGTAAGTCTATTTCCTCCATTCCTTCAGCAGTTATTGTCTAGGTGTACTCCTTGTTCAAAGGACTAGACTTTCAGGTACCCAAAATACCCCCTGTTAACTCAGGTCCTGAATATTTTAGAGGGCACAGTAAATACCCCTGTAACTCAGGCCCCTCTGTTAATAAAAACTTTATAGTTTTTTTATATCTTTTCACCTTTTTTACCCACCTGTCACTGCACAACCTGCAGCTGTTTTTACCTTGCACCCTGTGTAGCTAGAAGAATCCAGTTCTTGGCATCACAGAGGCTGACACGGCCAAAGAATGCCGAAAACCCTGGACCAACTACAAGTACGCTCCAGCTCGAGCAAACATAAGCGAGAGCGATGCGATTAGTGTGTCATTCGTCGCAGTTAGGGAAGAAGATTTGGGGAAACAAGAAGAACAACAGATAAGCTTCTATGACCCCATCGCCACCGAAATAGAAATTTTTGGAGACCTTGGAACCGACGGGTACTACGATGGTATCGGAGTAAAGACAAACAACGGTACCTGTCAAGCTATGACAGGAATTATTTCAGCAAACAATGTTATGACGTCATCAGACGCAATAATCTTGGATTCGGGTGCCTCAGACCATATGTTCAACAAGAGGAGCGACTTTACCAACTATGTTGAACACGATGGAAAGGTAGAGATCGGAGAAGTAGGGAGAAGCGTTGAAATTATTGGAAAAGGCGATGTTGTACTTACTGCTAACAATAATACTGTAACCTTATGCAATGCATACCACGTTCCGTCTTTGCCGTATTGTTTAATTTCACAAACTTCTTTGTGGAACGGAGGCGCTCAGATCAGTAAGACAAGTGGGAACAACTTTGATGTCACCATAGCCGGAAGGAAGCTTTTTGATGGGAAGATAAGCAATCGCTTACCCTTTCCTAATCTGGAACGCAAACAAAACACATGTCAAGTCAGCGTAGAAGAACATAGACGAATGGGTCACCCAGGCGGTCAGGAGAACTGTCAAGCATGTCGTTTGGGTAAACAAACAAGACAACCATTTTCGGATAGCAGGGAACGTACCAACATCGCTGGAGAAGAACTATTGGCGGATGTAGTTGGGCCAATTGACCCGGTTTCGTTAGGCGGAGCAAGATATTTTCTCACTGTAGTGGATACTGCAAGCAGATACGCCTGGATAAGGATACTTAAAGTCAAAAGTCAAGCAGAACAGGAATTGAAATTCGTCGTTAATCAAATAGAGAACAAATTAGAAAAGAAAGTCAAGCGCATCATCACAGACGGAGGCGGCGAGTTTGTAAACCAAGATATGAACATATGGCTTGGAGAAAAAGGGATAACTCACCTTGTAACTACCAGGAATACTCCGCAACATAACGGAACTGCTGAACGGATGAATCGAACTATCATGGAGAAAGCTCGGACTATTCGCATTGATTCTGGTCTTGGGAAAAACCTCTGGGCAGAACTTGTATCAACCGCTGTATTCTTATACAATCGTAATAAAAAGACTAACCCATATCTTTGTATGTGGGGAGTTGAACCAAGACTTGATGCTATAAGACCAGTCGGCACCGAGGTTTTCTACAGCATACACCACTTTGCGAAAATAGGGAAGATGGACCCGCGATGTCGAAGGGGCATACTGATTGGATTCGACGAATCAATGAAGTCATACCGTATTTGGGACCCAGAAACGAGCAAAGTCATTAGATCCAGGGATGTGTCGTTTGAGAGGACAGACGACGATGCCGGCGAAATTTTCTATGACGAATTTGAAGCCATCGAGGCGGTACAGAACACTGATAAATCAACAGGACCGACTATAAATCAAGGGGGGGAACTGAGAAACACCAAGCAGCAGCGGTGAGCTAAGGAGGCCGTGATGGGAGGCCGACGATAAGAAAAGAGGAAGACTTATGCACCTGAGAAACACCAAGCAGCAGCGGTGAGCTAAGGAGGCCGTGATGGGAGGCCGACGATAAGAAAAGAGGAAGACTTATGCACCTAGTTAGGTGCAGGAGATGACGACAAAGAGAAGTGAGTATATTGCATGATGAGCAAGAAAAAGAGATAGAGACGGAAAGATGAGAAACAAGAGTAAAGAGAATAATAGAGAGAGAGAATCAAACCTGAGAAACACCAAGCAGCAGCGGTGAGCTAAGGAGGCCGTGATGGGAGGCCGACGATAAGAAAAGAGGAAGACTTATGCACCTAGTTAGGTGCAGGAGATGACGACAAAGAGAAGTGAGGAAAAAGAAAAGAGAAAGAGAAACGGAAAAACACAACAATATAAGGACTAGGTACAACATCTAACCCTAACCAGCTAATGTTCCACCTGGTTCTCGAACCTTTCACCCGCTTTGCCGCAGTCACCCCTTTTAGCCCTTTCTGGCCTCTATCGTCACACCCCCCCCCTGCTCATCAGGCAGCGATGCTGTTGTTGAGTTTAATGCTCCCCAGGGTGAATTGAGAGATTGCCTGTCTGGTCTTCTTCGGATTTAGAGATTTGGTCAGAAAATCGGCAAAGTTGTCGTTCGTTGGGACGTATTTCACTTCAAAATTCTCGGCTGACGCAATGTGGTACCGTAACCAGTGATGCCGAGTGTTGATGTGTCGAGTGCAGTGCTGATAAACCGAGTCTTTGAGGAGGGCAAGAGCCCCCTGGTTGTCGCAATAGAGAAAAACGTTCGAGGGAGATATATTCAGGAGAGGATAGAGTTGATCGAGAAGTTGTTCGGCCCAACGGAGATCCTGGCCAGTCTCCGAGCAGGCACGATATTCTGATTCGGTGGTGGAAAGAGAAGGGGCGTCGTCGTCTTGCTTCTGACAGCGCCAACCCACCAAACCATTGTGTAGGAGGGCACTGCCAGAGAAAGAGGCAGCTTGAGTCGCTGACACGTAACTGGCATCTGCATAAGCCACCAGCCGGTTTGCGGTACCCCCAACGGCGCCAAGTGTCAGACCGAAATCCTTTGTGCGTTGAACATATTGAAAGGTGGTCTTGAGGAGTTCTTGATGAGTCTTACTGGGATGATTCAAAAACTGAGAAAGATAGCTGACAGAGAAAGCCAAGTCAGGGCGAGTACATTGGACCAGGTACTGTAAGAGTCCAACGCCTCGTCGATAGTT
This sequence comes from Puccinia hordei, assembly GCA_007896445.1. Classification (NCBI taxonomy): domain Eukaryota; kingdom Fungi; phylum Basidiomycota; class Pucciniomycetes; order Pucciniales; family Pucciniaceae; genus Puccinia; species Puccinia hordei. Next base: position 854,482 of record RDRW01000020.1, read on the forward strand.
GAAACCTTCATCTATCGGATCATCTTTGAGCGGAGCTGAGTGAACGTTGAGAGGTAGTGGAGTCGAGGAAGGCTTGCAGTACTTCATGTTGAATTCTTCGAGGATCTCAGAGGCATAACGATCTTGCGAGAGAGTGATTGTTTTGTTTGATCGATCGCGCGAGACCCGCATGCCTAGAACATAGGAGCACTCCCCGAGATCTTCCATCTCAAAACGCTTCTTGATTGCATCTTTCAAGAAGGAGACGTCGGGACCCATGATCACCAAATCGTCAACGTGTACAAAAACAAAACACGGCTTGGAGGGGTCTTGATGACAGAAGAGACAGGGATCAACCGAAGACGGGACGAAATTAACTGATTCGAAGAAGTCACAGAGGGACTTGTACCAACACCTTGGACTTTGCTTTAAGCCGTAAAGCGACTTCTGAAGTTTCAGGCCATGGCCCGGAGGAAGTTCAAGGCCCAAACCATCTGGGACCTTGATGAAAATGTCCTCCTCGGGGATCCCATTAAGGAAAGCACACTTGACGTCCATCTGATGGACGTCAAAGTCGAGTACTGCAGATATGCCAAGCATTATTCAAAGGGTCACCAAACGTCCTGTCGGGGCAAAGGTCCGATTATAGTCCAAGCCTTCGATCTGCCGGAACCCGCGAACACACAATCGGGCCTTGTACTTGAGGAGCTCGCCATCCGCATCAAACTTGCGCTTGAACACCCACGTCGCGTCAAGTTCTCGGCAGCCAGGAGTCTTCGGAACCACCACCCAAACCTCATGGCGTTTGATGTTGTTGAGTTCAACTTCAACTGCCATCAACCATTGATTTTCATCGATCCGGCCCAGAATTTCACCGTAGGTCTTGGGGTCATTTTTGGACGCAGGTTCTCCCACTAGCACCAGCGCTCGGTGTCGTCGAGGCTCGGAGATGATGTTGCTCTGATCGATGTTCGACAAGATATTCCTGGGTGCTACATCGTAGTGAGGCACATATGCGTACCCTTTCTTTGCAGGTCCCACCTGGGCAGGGACTGGAGAGTCGGACAAAGTGGAAGACTGATCTGGCAAAGATGTGATGTTGTCGGGAGAGTCCTGACCAGACGGAGCAGGATCGATTAGCGGAGGAGACGACAGGCCAAAATCATTGTCCAGGTCGATAAGAGACGGAATTGGGGTAGGCTCGGAGAGGTTAGACAGCATCGGGAAAGAACTGGGGAACAACCTGACGTGATGGGAGACGACTAGTTTGTTGGTGCTAGGCACCCACACCTTGTAGGAGTGATGATTTTCATCAAAGCCTATCAGAATCGATTCGACGCCAGGAGCTGAAAACTTTGAATCTCGCCACTTCCGTTCCTCAAATAGGACAGCTCTACATCCGAAAGGGGCAAGCCTAGTCAGATCTGGCTTCTTGCTGTTCCACCTTTCATAAGGAGAGTCGAAGTTAAGAGAGCTGTCAGGAGAGCGGTTTTCAAGGAAAACAGACAGTTTGACCGCATCCCCCCACCACTCAAGACCAAGTCCGCTTGTCATGAGCAACGCTCGAGTTTTCTCGACAGTGGTTTGATTTCCCCGTTCGGCCAGTGGGTTCTGTTGAGGAGTGTAAGGGGAAGAAGTGAGATGACTGATTCCTCGTGATTCAAAGAGTGCCTTGAAGCGATTGTTGCAGAATTCACCTCCGTTGTCGGAGACTAAAGATTTTAATTTGCGGCCTGAGTGAGTTTCGGCCAGATTGAGAAATACAAGGAAAAATTGGAATGTGTCTGACTTACACCGCATCGGATAGATAAACCAATACTTGGTGTAGCCATTGATGATTTTTAAGAAATACCGATTCCCTCCCTTTGAGACTGGAGTAATGGGACCGCAAAGGTCCATGTGTACGCATTCCAAGGGAGCTTTGAGAGCAGGGAATGATCCTCCAAAAGGTTGATGATGCATCTTAGCGCAATCACATACATCACATTCAATGTCGGGAATTTGCACGTCCGGAAAAGCTTTTCGAAGATAAGGGAGACTGGGATGACCAAGTGATCGATGGAGGTCCAGAGGGGAGGATGAAGTAATTGAGAGAGCCTTGAGGGGATTCATGTCAATTACGAGAACATTCTCTGCCGTAGGACCCGCAAACAAGACATCAGACCCTTTTCGACATTCAAATCTGTTTCCATTTGAGGTCGGAAGAACAGAGTACCCTCGTCTGATATAATGAGTCAGGGAGATGAGAGAATTGGATAACTTGGGAGCATAATAGGCCATACTCAGTTCCAGAGGGCCTACCGCTGTTTGGATGATAGCTGGGCCAAAACCAAGGATGGGGATGGCCGCTCCGTTCGCACCAAACACAGAGGAGGAGGAAGTTGAGATGGAAGTGAAATATTCCCGATGTTTGAGGAAATGGCCGGATGCCCCACTGTCAAGGATGAGGACGTCTTGAAATTGAGTCTTGGCACTCAGGCTAGCGCAAGGATGAGTTTTCCCCAACATTCGATCAATTGCCGCTTGATGAAAGGCAACCCCCTTCTCGGGGTGAACCTGAAAGCATTCCGACTCTTGGTGAGAGGCATCAGGGTTATGGCGACCATTCGCGCAGAAGATGCGTCGGCCCTTCTTCTTGTTCGTATCGAACTGACTAGCTTGAGAGACAGCAAGGGCGGTGGCGGACGAGGATTGTTGAGTCTGAGCCTCATGCTGACGTCAAACTTCAGCTTCCAGATCGCGGAGGAACTTTTCCATATCAAGGTTGTCGTCCTTGAAGCTTCCGTATTGCAGAGTTTGGAAGGTGCTAAACGGAGGGGGAAGTCGTCGAAGAGAATAGATCACCCCAATCGAGTTGAGTTGGGGCTCACCAAACTTCTTCCCGCCAACCTCGAAGAGATGGCTGAACGCATGCCTGACTTCGACAATTGACTTCTCCATGTCGGATTCGTCAAAAGTGATGTCAAAAAATTTATCGAAAGCCGAGGCCGCGTTTTCGAGGGTCTTGCCAGCAAAGTGAGCTTCAATGTTGTCCCACAACCTTTTGGCATCATAGTCCTTGAGGTCCTTCACAAATCGCTCCAGATTTGCAATCGACATGTGCATCCGAATAAAATTGGTGGTCATCTTGCAATTGGTTAAGTAATCCGGCGCCTTTTTCATTTCGTCAGAGTGTTCACAAAGGATGTAATCGTCTAACATCTTGTATCCAAGGGTGGTAACGATGGCCCAACGCCAACTAGAAAAGTTGTCCCGGTCAAGTTTGGCCGTGACTAGTTTGAATGAGGAGGATTCTGATTCTGACATGATGATAGATGTAGACAAGGGAAGGGACGAGTGAGAAGAGGGTTTTGGGAGGATCGGAAGGTTTAAGTAGTTCCGAAATCAAATCAGAGGATTCGGATGAGTCGGACTGAAAGGACCGCGAACTAGATGCAGGTGGAGTTGCAACTTCCGGCTCAAAGGAAGGCTCCACAGGGTGTACAACGGATGAATCGGGAGTTGAAAGATTGGAGGCTTCACCGATCGGATCCGCCACGGTGCAGTAAGTCGTAGGAAGGGAAAGGGATAGATCGTTTAGGAACTCCTAGGCTCAATTAGCTCGTAATACGCTGGGCTCATAACCTGAGAAACACCAAGCAGCAGCGGTGAGCTAAGGAGGCCGTGATGGGAGGCCGACAATAAGAAAAGAGGAAGACTTATGCACCTGAGAAACACCAAGCAGCAGCGGTGAGCTAAGGAGGCCGTGATGGGAGGCCGACGATAAGAAAAGAGGAAGACTTATGCACCTAGTTAGGTGCAGGAGATGACGACAAAGAGAAGTGAGTATATTGCATGATGAGCAAGAAAAAGAGATAGAGACAGAAAGATGAGAAACAAGAGTAAAGAGAATAATAGAGAGAGAGAATCAAACCTGAGAAACACCAAGCAGCAGCGGTGAGCTAAGGAGGCCGTGATGGGAGGCCGACGATAAGAAAAGAGGAAGACTTATGCACCTAGTTAGGTGCAGGAGATGACGACAAAGAGAAGTGAGGAAAAAGAAAAGAGAAAGAGAAACGGAAAAACACAACAATATAAGGACTAGGTACAACATCTAACCCTAACCAGCTAATGTTCCACCTGGTTCTCGAACCTTTCACCCGCTTTGCCGCAGTCACCCCTTTTAGCCCTTTCTGGCCTCTATCGTCACAGGAACAAAGCCCTGAAGGCCCTGAAGAACCAATAATTGATAGTCAGCCTGTCACCAAAAATACCCGAACGAGTACAAGGGAGAAGAGACCAGTCGACAGGTACGGACACTGGACATCCTACCTGATGATGAAAAAGGAAATCGAAGAGATCAATTCAGATGATATCCACTTTGAAGCGATGGCATTGCAAACCTTTGTAAAAGAAAATGCATTAATACCGGATAGCTTCAAAACTGCCCAACAGTCGAAAGAATGGCCTCTATGGAGGAAAGCTATATTTACAGAGCTTGATTCAATAATCGAGAACGGAGTATTTGAGATCATCCCCAAAGCCGTCAGAGACAAAAGTAAAACACTTATCAATACTCGGTGGGTCTTAAATAAGAAATTTGACACTGAAGGCAACCTTAAAAGATATAAAGCCAGATGTGTCGCAAGAGGATTTAAGCAGAAAGAGGGAATTGACTACGAAGAAACTTTTTCACCAACCGGGAGACTAAGCACCATGTGATACATATTATACCACGCAACACAGAAAAAGCTCAAACCTCGACAAGCGGACTTCGTTACGGCATACCTAAATTCAAAACTAGAAGATGACGAAGCGGTCTATGTTAGCTTGCCGGAAGGACTTGTTGAATGGATAAAAGAGACAAAACAAGAAACCTACACTAAGGAACTAGCCAGAGATCTCATCAACGAACCCAGTCAATTCGTTATTAAATTAAAAAAGACGCTATACGGATTGAAGCAAGCAGCCAGAGGTTGGTATACTACGATGACGGACTGGTTCATAGGACACGGATATTGGATCAGCGATGCGGATCCATGTCTCTTTATATCTGATCGAGGAGATCTAGCCTTTGCATGGGTAGATGACCTGATACTAGTTGGGGAAAATACAGATGAACTCATCAACAATCTCGGGAAAGACTTCAAGATTAAAGATTTGGGAACAGCCCAGCACATACTTGGGATGAAAATCAATTACCTAGATGGCAATAAAATGTTCATAAATCAGAAACACTACATCAAGAATCTCGTTGAGGAATATGGATTGGAGGATGGTAAAACCACCGGAACACCAATGCAGGCCAATATGAAACTACTCAAGGCAACTGAAGAAGAAAGTAAGGCGTTCAAAGAAACAGGCCATGACCACAGGTCAGCAATTGGATCGTTAAACTATCTCTCCCAGTGTACAAGGCCAGACATTACGTACGCTGTCGGAAAATTGTCTCAATTTCTTGAAAACCCCAACGAATGCCACTGGAGTGCCTTCAAGAGAGTCGTCAGATATCTTAAAGGATCACAAGACTGGGGAATTCTATACCATCCCGATAGCGGTCATGAAATAAGCGGATATGTTGACTCAAGCTGGGCCGAAGACGAGCAGAGCTTGTCAACAAGCGGATATTCCTTCCTATGTGGTAGTGGGATCGTGTCGTGGCGAAGCAAGAAGCTAGGAGCACCAAGTTCATCGTCCCCAGAGGCTGAGTACCGAGCGTATTTGTCGGCATCCCAGGAGGCTCAATGGTTGAGAAAGCTTACGTTTGACGTGCATCAAAATGTACCTGATAAAACAAAAGTATGGTCTGACAACCAAGGGGCAATACAATTAGCAAAGAACCCTGTATTCCATGCCAGAACAAAACACATCGGCGTACACTACAACTTTACCAAAGACCTTGTGGCAAATAAAGAAATCCAAATCGAATACGTACCAACAGACAAAATGATCGCCGACATCTTCACTAAAGCGTTGGACCGCGAAAAACACACCAAGTTCTCGTCGATGATGGGGGTGCTGCCGTTATCAATGATCGTGCCGAAAGCAAGGGGGTGTGTTGAGCAACAGGCCTCAGCCAGTCTGTGTATGCTCTCGACCCGATCATCAGCGGATGTCACACATGACATGTCACACAAAGTAATGGGAATTCGGGCAGCCGAACTAGAGATCAATGACCCCCGATTACCCGAACTACAGGACATCGAACATGCGGAGCATGTCAAGATGGCATTTAGTCATCGAAGAAAGCAGTATAGCCGCCGGAAAGCAGCCCAGCAAGGCAAAAGCTCGAGCAAGGAGCTTGCCGAGCTTATAGATGCGAATGCAAAAGCAATCGCAAGGAAAGTAAAAGCAGTAATAGGGTTGAATGCCCGTAAGAGAAATGCTTCATGGGCTGATTGTGCGACAAATAAGAGACGCCGAGTAACACTCGGAAAGTACAGAATGCGGCGAGTAAGCTGCACTGAGAAAGCACGCATACTTAAATGCTTCAACAGGAGAGGAGGCCCTCGCGGGCTCGTGAACACTCATCAATGGTGGGCATTAGTATAAATAGCCCATTGCTTCTGGTTCAGTTGTGTATTCATTCACTTCATCATCACCTTATCATTGTATATACAATTATCACCACAGTAAGACTGGTAGCCTCGCTCAACAGTCTTAAATAGAAATCAACACAGCTTTATTAAGCATTATCTTAACAAATTCGGCCCTTGAGGAGCTGGGAATATGTCACTACAACCGCTTTGATGTGTTCACTGCCAAGGAGCTTGAAGACCATGGGATCAAGAGATCCAATGCATGTGCTCTGGTCAATAGCATTAAGAAATTCAAACAATATATTAAGTCCCACCGCACTTGGTGCAAGTAGTACCTGCCTCATGCTCCTACTCCATAGTCTTTAGTATACATCCTCAACACAGGTTCCTACTAGTATCCACATTACTCTAGTCCATAGTGTTTAGTCAGACTCATTTTAACTTGTTTGTGAACCAATGCCTCAATTATTTGAATATTGTATTTTCCTTATGTTATCTTAAGTGTCCAGCAATGCCTCAAATAAAACAATGATTGTGATCTCTTCTCTCTCATGAAATGTTCAGCTTGAACCCCTCATTTTTCCACTATGACTTTTGTGTCACTGAGAAAATGATTCAGTACAGTCATTGTTACTCATCAGTCATGGGTAAACATAGGAATAGTAACATGGATGACAATGGATTCAGTTCAGTTTCAGGCTATAATGATAAGGGCAGCAAGCATACAGTATAAGCAGAAGAGAAAATATCAGGCACAGACAGGAATTGTTGAGGAAGGATTCAGTTCAGTCGCAGGCAGGAAAGATCAGGGGAGCATACAGTATAAGCGGATTCAAAACAAGAAAGCTAGAATGATAAGGGGAGCATCACCCCTGTGGGTGGAGGAGATATGGGAGTACAACCAAGGAAAAGGCTTAAACAAAATCATAACTGGAGCCCCGGAAGAGCTTCTTGGTCAACTCGGCTGTAAATACCAACTGGACAAACTCAGTGATAACTAACATGTTGTCTGCGCCCCCTGTCAAAAGATTCTTGCATTGTTGTAAGGTGGCCTTGTAAACACTGAAAGCTTTTTTAATTGGGTTTATGTTGGGAGAGTAGGCTGGAAAGTCAAGCAGCAAAGAGCCACTTGCTTTGACAATATCCGCCACTGAGCCATTGTGGTGGATCTGGGTGTTGTCCATCACAAGGACACTGTTAGGTACAGGAAAGGGATTCATAGATGGGATCTACCATCAAGAGAGTAAGTCAGCCAGCCCCAAATATTAAACCCCCAATTGAGAGTACATACCAAAATGTTGGCCAAGAAGAACTTGAAATTGAATTGGTCAACAGGTTCCTCCTGTATGGTGTGGGCAACCAAGCCCAAGGTATAGATTGCTGGGATAATGTTGAATCAGTGAGTACTGCGCTTGCAAGCAACCCTTTGGGTATGTTCACCTAAATTCACCCATCATCTGGTTCTTGAAACACCCTAGAGACTCACACCAGACTCATCTGGCCATGGAAGGGGGTGTGATAT